>OY856188.1:265591304-266185683 GCA_963693315.1 Diogma glabrata
GCTTAAATTCGTAAACATTCTTCTACTTTGTTTTAATCAAACAAAATGTAAAACTCATGTAGATGTAAATGCATTTTTTTTATTTTTTTTGTTGATACTGTCTGATACAATCTCGTATTGAAATGTTTGAAGAACATCATGTTTTTCATTTAGAGATAAGAATGCTAACGATATTGTTATTTCATTTTCTTGACACAACTTTAATAACTGAAAACAAAACAATCACGAATTATATGTTGTCGATCCTTCTTTCTTTTTATAATTGGTTGACGATCTCGTTCTAAAAAACCGATTAAATTCCTTTGTTTGGGAAAATAAAACAACAGAGAGAAATATACAAATTTTTTGAATGGTCATCTCCTTCGCTCCCCTTCGTTTAGATTATTTAAACAAAGCATTTTTCATAATTGAGGTCAGTATGATTTTATTTGTAAAATCCATTAAAAGTCGGTTGTTTTTGAAAAACTTAAATAAAAACTAAAAATTTAAATAAAATTAATTAAAAAGTTCGTGTTGAATATCGAAAACGGAAAAATTTGACCTTTTTGAGGCTCGCGATATTCTTATTTGTTTTTATATTTAAATATTAAACGAAAACAATATAGTTGGTGTTAAACAATTAACAAAATGGCAGTACGATTTGATTATAAAATCATATAGTTCAATTCTAGATTTTGAAAAAAAATGATAAGTTAATAAGAAATTATTTAAAAGTACGCTTCGATTTTGAAAAAGAATTGATTATTTCTTAGCGATAATATTAAATCATTAAAAATTGATATCACTTTATTTCGTTATAAAATAAAGTTTAAGTTCAGATTGAAATGAAAATAATAAGAATAAAAATAAAAAAAAAAGGAATTTTTATGTTTGTAATTTTTTTTTTGGTGTATTCCTAAAGTGTAAATTATTAATTGAAATCTCAAGAAGAATGAAAAATGAAAATAATTTGTGAAGTAAAAATGTAACGGATGTGATAGTTAAATGAAAAAAAATTATTATATGTAAAAATAAAAAAGGAATATCAGTTAATAACGGAATTGTAAATGAAAAACCATAAGACCTTCGAAATACTAAAAAATTTTTCTTCAGAGATTCCTCGCTGTTATTGGTCTTAAAAATAATAATATAAAATATCAGTCTGGTATCCACTTGTGTAATTAACACTTTTTGTGATAAAGCGACATATGTCTATTGGAGTTGGTCTATTTTAGTCCAATAGAAAAACAACGACGAAGAAAGATAAAGATCTTCGTTAATAATAATTCACGAATTGCATCTCGACTTGGTGTGCAGTATACTACGTGATTGCTACAACTCTGGATACCGATGACCTTGGACATGGTAGTCATTTACCTTTGGATATAAATAAAGTTCAATACGACATTCGAGCACGAAAGTCGTTTCAACGCTTGCAACATCAAGACGACCATCAACTTAAGGTTAGATTTAATTTTTAATTTTTTTTATATTGCTAAATTATTGAAATTCATTCTTTTGAATTGTGTTTAGACCAAATGGTCGTGTAAAGTAGAGTTCCATTCTAGAGATTTTTCTGGGGTTAAAACCTGCCCCAATAGCATATATTTTTATAATATCCTGGCATAACGGAATCTGCCACAGATCCCGCTATAAATTTTTGGCGCCTGAAACAGAAAAAACTGGTTTGTAAACGGTAAAACGTTTTAAACCACAATTGAATTTAATTTTGGTTAAAAATTTTTGAAGTTATTAACTTCGGTTTTTTTTGTAAATAATTTTTCTTATAGAAATATTTTTTTTTCTTCAAATAATTTTTTATATACATTCCTGTTATTGGATTACTGTGAAAAATAAATTTTGGATTTTGAATTTTTTTTTCCTTGTATATAAATTTAAAAAAATAAAAATATAAATAAAATGTACACTAGAAAACGCGGTGTACATCATCGTAGGGAAGTGCCACAACACTTCCGTACACCGCTTTACAGGAGGACGAGGCCGTCGCTGCCCAATCAACCCTTCTTCCCGCCGGAAGAAGAAGGAGCGGTAGGTCCGGATCAAGGGATGGATGGACTTCCACCAGCGCGAGAGGAACCATATGTTCCAGGACCGTGGGTGGGACTCGATCCTTCTCTTGAGACTCACTGGACGCCAGCAAGAAGAGAGCTCTTGCGCTTGACGATGGAGGTGGTTGTCAGGGATTCACCAGGTCCAGTGGTTACTGAGCCTGCTGAACCCCTGATGACTGGAGCGCGAAGAAGGATGCTGGCCAAGAGGAAAAAGAATGACGAAAGGAAGAGGGTTGAGAGGAGAGCGATGGCACAAGCAAGGGATGAATTTGAAAGACTATGGGCAGTAGCCCACCCTGACTCTGATTCGGATTAAGAGTCAGAAGGTTGTTGCCCAGATCCCACCTCCTATGGGTATCTCTAAGAAAGAATCCAAGAAGGCTTAACCTTCTTAACATGTATCGTTGGTTGAAGATCGCCTCTGTCTTTTGGCATGCGATCACCAAGTGGATTAAATTTTTATAATAGTAAATTTCAATTAGTTTTCCTTCCGAGACTGAATGCAGCTTCACTGGTCGAGTGTTTATGCGGAAGAGAAGGGGTGCCTGGCAGTCCTACGGACAGCTAGGATCGCTTCTACAATGCTAAGCACTCCTCCATACAAGTGAAACTGCATCCAGATCTCCACTCTGTTGGGAAGAACCAACGTTCGACTCAACCTCCCTTCATAATTTCAATGGACTTAGCAAATCCATCCAACATCGCGTTTCAATAATAAATTCGGTCTTGTACTGAAATCGGATCTGGAGACTGGTACTCTATACTGGTCTACTCCCAACAAACGATATTAGTCTTAATTGTTTACTTTTCTATTTTTCTTAGTTTTAAGGATGAGTGAACTCAGCATATGATTTTTGTAGATAACAGATATTTAGGCTGAATCTTTAAACAATGCTGAATTAATTTCATCACGCGGGAGGGTACTAGAATGTAGATTTTAGGATTTTTAGGCCTATTTTTGTTCTAGACCTCACATATCGTTTCTGGGAAGAGATCGCGAGTTCGATTTTCCACTTCGAATCTTCGTTACAATTCCTTTTAAAAATTTTTTGATTATACAGTCAATCGGTGTGGGCTTTGCCAAGGAAAAATCTCTAACATTATAAATACATAAATAAATAAATAATTTACTCTTTTCTAAATAAATAAATATTTTTTCAAATAAATAAATAAATATTTTTTTTATATCTCATAACAAATAAATATATTTTCATATATTATAAATAAATAAATAAATAAATATCTCCTTTTTTTAAATAAATTAATAAATAAATAAATATTTTAATTTATAAATATTTTTACAAATAAATATTTTCTCACACATATTTTGATAAATAAATATTTTCTATTTTTTCATAAATAAATATATATACATTTTTTTTTTTTAAAATTCAATAAATAAATAATTAAATAATTAAATAAATGAATATTTTCTCATTTCATAAATAAATAAATAAATATATATATTTATATATTGAATAAATGAATTAAATAAGCTGAACATCAAGAAAATAAATAATTAAATTTTCTCCTACATATTAAGTAAATCAAGGTGTACAAGTTGCAACAAAATAACTAGATTGTAAGTAAATCAATATTTTTTGCAAATAGATATTTAAATAATCATCTTTTTCCTAGGATCTTTAAGATCAATAAATTTTTCCCTGTAAAACGAAGGTCGAAGGAATTGATTATTCAAAAAATTTGTATATTTCTTTCTGCTGTTGTTGGTCGCGTGTTCACGATTTCTAGTCGATTTACAATTTTTTTATTGCACTTTACAATTTTTTTTACGGTTGTTGGTTTTATATTTTTTGTGGGGAAAAAACATTTCAGGGGGTCACAATCATTATCGTCTGTTGTTGGTTTTGTTGAGTTGCAATTTTTTTTATATTTTTTGTCCTTCTTTTCATAAAATCTGACAACAAAAGAAAACGTCAGAGGTGCCGATAGACCATCCGTTTTACGGTCTCGAGTTGTGCGAGTTATGGGTCGAGTGCTTCCTTCGGGACATCCAATACAACAGCGAAGGGTGGATACAACAGTTAAGTGATGCTGCGAGAAGTGCAACAGCACCAATAGTACAAACACACGCAGCAAATACTAAGGAAGAAAGTGAACTGATTCTGGCAGCAGCTCTGTTTCTGGCTCGGGAAGTAAGGAGTTTAGTGGCTCCAGTGCCACCAAACACACTAAAAGGATTGTTAAATCGTATAACCCATTACGTGGACCGAAATAACCGCATAAGAAACATGGAAGAGTTAAAAGATGCTACCGAATACGCAGCCAGGTCATTGTCTGAAACTTTCAGGACCATCACTGCACTGATAATGGGACCAGAAGGAGGGGTCTTAAGAAAAGATGTACCAGCACCTGCAAATCTTGACAAATCATTTCAAGGTGTATTCGCGAGATCAACTCCAAATCATATGGAACCACTAGGTGACCTGATTGATAATATGACGGGCCGTCAACGAAGACCGCGTCTTCCACAACCAGCCAATGAGGTACAGCAGGAACAGCTTGGACCGGCAATACCACTGGAAGAGCTATTCAATGACATCAGAATAGCTCCACCACCATACCGATCGGCTAGCGTCTCAGCAGTACCAGCATACATACAACCGCATGAAGGGTACCAACCACACAGGTATTTGAGTCAATTCTATACGAATTGGCTCCCCTACTTCTCTGGTGACGGGTCCTCACCCGATGCTCATGAATTCTTTCATTTGGTTGAGGTGGCTTCACGAAGGGATCGGGTGACCTTTGACGATTTAAAGTCAATCGTTCCCCGATATCTCCGTGGAGCCGCTGAAAAACATTACATAAATCTGATATAATGAGTAATATGAGTATCGAGTGGTGACCTATCCCATATTGAGAGAAGCATTAGTTAACACGTTCGGTACCCTTACAGATGATAAGACGGTTTTGAAAGTGCTGCTGAGCCGTAGACAAAAACATAAAGAGAGTGTCTATGACTACATAATTGGTATGAACAACTTAAATAGTAGACTGATCCGGCCTTATAATCCACGAGAATTAATAGAGATAGTTCGAGACGGTTTGTCTGCAGAATTAAGAAGTGCAACAATGATAGCTGAGTTTGCATCACTTGAAGACCTGCGTGTGATGTGCCAAAAATTTGAAAAATTTTGGGCATCATCACCCGTAGCGTCAAGGATAGGTGGGCAACCTCTGTTACCACCAATAAGAACAGCTGGTCAATACCGGATCAGTGAAGTCACACCTTCTGATGAAGACGAAACAGGTCCATCTAATTATCAACCAGGTCCATCAAACTACGTTACAGGTCCTTCAAATCATCAAATGGTTCCAGCAAACTACTCGACTTATGTAGATGCCTACAGCGCACCACCAAGAATACTAGCCAGACCAACAAATGCTAATAGGTCAAAACTACCACCACCGCCACCTAGAACTGAACATCAAATTTGTAGCCGGTGTAAAGATATTGGTCACACGATATACAACTGTCCTCAAAAGCCGTACTGCTATCGATGTGGTAAGGCTGACACCATCTCTCCACGATGTACTAATTGTCATCCACCGCTTCATTTAAACTCTCGGGCGGGAGTACAGAATTCGCGAACTGTGCCCCCAAACCCATCTTCGAGTCCGCGAGGTCATCTGAGAGATGCGTCAACCACCACCGAAGAAGAAGATCTTTCGCCACCACAGTACCACAAATAAGTAAATCTGTTCAAACTTCAACACCATTACTGATACGTCAGAAAAAAAGATCTCAAAAGCGTATTGAACGCTCGCGCATTTACTTTAGAAAAAGGAAACTTCTCAATAAAGCGTGTGTCTCTTCGATCATTTATCGGGAGAATGGTCCTAGACCACACCTTTATATAAACATTTTTAATAAAAAAGTTTATGGACTTCTAGATAGTGGAGCCTCTATCAGTATTCTGGGAAGAAATTCCCTAGAATTATTAAGAAACGCCGGCATAACCTATCACAAAATGTTTTCTGCCATCCGTACAGCAGATGGTACCCGTAATCATATCCTGGGTTATGTAGACGCTCCTATAAATTTCAATGGCTTATCGAAAATTTTTCGTTTTCATGTTGTTCCAAGTTTGCATGAGGAACTCTACCTGGGCATCGATTTCTGGAGGGAATTTGGTATCACTCCTTCATTTGTCAGTGAATTGACACCGATTGAATCTAATAACAACTTAAAGCACGATCTAAACCCTGACCAGCTACAAGAACTGGAGAACGTCAAGGATTCTTTTCCTTCTTTTGAGGTATTAGGTCTCGGCAAAACATCTTTGGTTGAACATGTCATCGATGTTGGGGATAGTGCACCTGTGAAACAGAGGCATTACCCCACATCGCCGGCAGTTCAACAAAAGATTTATGCTGAATTAGACCGTATGCTTCAATTAGGAGTGATCGAAGAGAGTTCTGACAGTTCTTGGTGCTCGCCAGTGGTTTTAATACAAAAATCTTCTGGGAAGAATCGTCTATGTTTAGATTCTAGACGTGTCAACGCACTGACCAAAAAGGATGCATACCCACTTCCATTAATCGATGGCTTGTTAGGACGTCTAAATAGTACGAGATACATAAGCAGTATTGATCTCAAAGATGCGTTCTGGCAAATTCCTTTGTCAGAAACATCACGAGATAAAACAGCCTTCAGAGTGCCTGGACGACCATTGTACCAATTCAAGGTTATGCCTTTTGGTTTGTGCAATGCTCCCCAGACAATGTGTCAGCTGATGCATAAAGTGATACCTCACAAGTATCATGAAAGTGTCTTCGTCTATTTAGACGACCTACTGGTAGTGTCCTCAACATTCGAGGAACACATGGAACTACTGTCTATAGTCTCTACTCTTTTAACAAATGCAGGTCTAACCATCAATCTGCAGAAAAGTAAGTTCGTGCTGCGAGAAGTAAAGTATTTGGGCTTTTTGGTTGGCGAAGGTGGATTGAAAACGGATCCAGAAAAAGTACGAGCTATTGAGGAATATCCAGCTTCAACAACTGTTAAACAGATTCGTCGGTTATTAGGTATGGCAGGGTGGTATCAATGATTTATACCAAACTACGCTAGTGTTGTTTCACCTATTACAGATCTTTTGAAAAAAGGATCTAAACGACTGGTATGGACTGATGGAGCCCAAACCGCCTTTAACAATTTAAAACATCTTTTGACTGTAGCCCCAGTTTTAATAAATCCTAATTATGGAAAAGAATTTTTTATTAGATGTGATGCAAGCATCACGGGTGTAGGAAGTGTATTGTATCAGCTGGATGATGAAGGCCATGAGTGTCCGATAGCATTCATGTCTAAAAAGTTGAATAAAGCCCAAAGGAATTATTCAGTGTCTGAGCTTGAGTGTCTTGCAGCAATTCTCAGCGTGAAGAAATTCAGAGCCTACGTGGAGGGTCATAAATTTACAATTGTGACCCATCATTCGAGTCTAAAGTGGTTGATGTCACAAAAAGATTTGAGTGGTCGGCTAGCTAGATGGAGTTTAAAGCTTCAACACATGGATTTTTCTATTGTACATAGTAAAGGGACCCAAAACGTAGTACCTGATGCTCTGTCTCGTATATATGACGACACGTCTGAAGAATTTGCTGAAGCACTCGCTCATACTGACGACACTATTAAATCAGATGATGAATGTTATCGGCACCATGAATACACAAACATGATAGCCAAAGTACAATTGTCTCCTCAGGATTTTCCAATGGTGAAACAGTTGGATGGTAAGCTATACATGCGCATAGAACCTAAAGCTGATGCAGTACCTAACGATTTGCCTGTGTGGAAACTTTGGATACCAAAACCTTTAACTACTAAATTGATCAAGGAACATCACGACAACTGTATAGCTGCTCATGGAGGGGTAAAGAAGACCTTGGTGGGTCTTCGGCGTCTCTACTACTGGCCGGGCATGGCATCTCAAGTTCATGACTATGTCGTGTCTTGCGATGTCTGCAAACAATCGAAGGCAATAAATCAGATATTGCGTCCACCAATGCAATCCCGATTTATAACAGATACCATGGCAGCGTATTTATATTGATTTTTTGGGTCCGTATCCCAGATCAAAATCTGGGAATACTGTTCTTCTGATTGTACTTGATCACTTGTCAAAATTTGTATTAATTAAACCACTCAGAAATGCTACGTCACCTTCTGTGAATGCATTTTTGATAAATGAAGTTTTTCTCACATATGGTGTTCCAGAGTTTCTTCATAGCGACAATGGTAAACAATTTACTAGTAATTCTTTTCAAAAACTGTTGTCAGAATTCAACATTTCTCATATTAAAACTGGAGTCTACAGTCCTCAGAGCAACGCTTCGGAAAGGGTGAATAGGTCAATATTAGCTGCGATCAGATCTTACATTAAAGGTATGCATAATACGTGGGATTCGCATTTGGGAGATATAGCTTTTGCACTACGTTCCGCAGTACATAGCACAACACTTCATTCTCCATACTACGTGTTGTTTGGTCAACACCCTATATCAGATGGCAAGACTTACACAACTCTTCGAACTTTACATAGTCTGGGTGAACCAATAGATATGGACATGGATCATACAGATCAATTAGCAATCGTCAGAGCTCGCATTAAGAAATATATGGACACAGCTTTCGCAAAGTCCCAACAACATTATAATTTACGGACGCGACCTCGTACATTTGAAATACAACAACGAGTCTTGGTACGACAACATCACCTAAGTGATGCAGCAAACAAGTTTTCGGCCAAGCTGGCTCCGAAATTCCTACCAGCCATAATAACAAGCAGGGTTGGTAATGTGTTGTACAAATGTACAAATTTGGATGGTAAGCCCATTGGGACTTCCCATGCCAAAGATATAAGAATTTAAAAAAATTTCAAACATCATTTATCTAGTTCCTGTTAACTTATTTTTCTTGTATTAGTTTTTTTTATCCTTATCAATTTATTAATTATTATTAATTTTTTTTTATTATTATTCTTTAGATTGGTATCTTGATTTATTAAAATTTCTCACCTTGGTTGTTCTAATAAATCATCCACTATGCTTAACATATTAACGTTTTCGTGTTAGATGTGAGCCGCTTAAGACTTTGTCTGCGGTTATCTGACTCTACTTTGTATTAGCTTACCCTCCCCATTCATTTTTTATTAACTTTCAAAAATTTCTACTATTTTTCTAGATAGTCTTCATCGCTAACAATAGTAATGCTGTCTCTCATTACCTGAAATTGAATTTTGGTACTTGAGGGCACTGTTCAGTAAGAGTATTAGGTAGTTTTTTTGCATTAGTTTTAGTTTTTTCTTTAGTTTTAGTTTTTTTTGGGAAATTTGATGTACGTAGAAAGAGATTATTAGGCTCATATCTGTCATCAGTTCCACATACAATTACTGAACAGGGCTCTCAAGTATGGAATTTCGGTGGATGGTCATGATGGTCAACATTTATATTCCTTTTTATTACAATAGAACTTACCTTAAATAAATATTCTCATTAGCCTGCATCTAAAGTTTGACACACTTGTGCATACATACCAACTCTGCGCTGCCTGTTGTCTGCTGGGACTCGGCATGTCTCAATTGGGGAACTTTTACAGCGAGACATGACAGTTTACACGATATCATTAATGCAGCTGATCAACAAGCTCTGGCGTTCTACAATCAAGAATTTGGATGCAATAGTCCTTAAGTCAACATAAATAAAACAGTTTTTTTTTTGAAACATGTGTAATTCGAAATTCTTTCATAATGGATATACAACATCAGTAATTCTAAACATCTTTATTTTCATCATGGTTACTCAACATCTACAATACGTACTTTCTTTCATCATTTAGCGTCATGCAAAAATTCTAAACATCTGGTTGTCTTGGGAGAGGCACTCGACTCATCAATTCGTATACCTAATATCGGTAAATAATGGTGATTGCTACATATTTTTCTTTCCTTAATCTTCACAAAAAGCGTTTCACTGTTGAATGCTTGTTTGATATCGGTTCAGGAAATTGTCTGTTATGCCGCAATCTGAGGAATTATCTAACCAATAGCGTTTATAAGAGAGTCTACATCCCACTCCAGAACGAGTGCAGGTTCTGTATTGGTAGACTGAAGGAAATGTATGCCTTGGTAGTGAGATTTAACGGTCAACGAACAGTCAAGGATACATTTTCTTCAGTCGCCACACTGTTCTATTTCTTCTCTCCCTTATAAACTCACTACTTGGTAATCTTCAAGTTTAACATCCGTAACTACATAAAACAGCAGCTTAGTTCAACAAAAATACATTACATAATGAACCAGTATCAAAACCATTAATTAATCGCGTTGCTACAACAACACGTCGTGTTGATTCAGTATCAATTTCTATTAACAAAACTATCAGTCTCACAATTAACATTGCTTAAATTCGTAAACATTCTTCTACTTTGTTTTAATCAAACAAAATGTAAAACTCATGTAGATGTAAATGCATTTTTTTTTTTTTTTTTGTTGATACTGTCTGATACAATCTCGTATTGAAATGTTTGAAGGACATCATGTTTTTCATTTAGAGATAAGAATGCTAACGATATTGTTATTTCATTTTCTTGACACAACTTTAATAACTGAAAACAAAACAATCACGAATTATATGTTGTCGATCCTTCTTTCTTTTTATAATTGGTTGACGATCTCGTTCTAAAAAACCGATTAAATTCCTTTGTTTGGGAAAATAAAACAACAGAGAGAAATATACAAATTTTTTGAATGGTCATCTCCTTCGCTCCCCTTCGTTTAGATTATTTAAACAAAGCATTTTTCATAATTGAGGTCAGTATGATTTTATTTGTAAAATCCATTAAAAGTCGGTTGTTTTTGAAAAACTTAAATAAAAACTAAAAATTTAAATAAAATTAATTAAAAAGTTCGTGTTGAATATCGAAAACGGAAAAATTTGACCTTTTTGAGGCTCGCGATATTCTTATTTGTTTTTATATTTAAATATTAAACGAAAACAATATAGTTGGTGTTAAACAATTAACAAAATGGCAGTACGATTTGATTATAAAATCATATAGTTCAATTCTAGATTTTGAAAAAAACTGATAAGTTAATAAGAAATTATTTAAAAGTACGCTTCGATTTTGAAAAAGAATTGATTATTTCTTAGCGATAATATTAAATCATTAAAAATTGATATCACTTTATTTCGTTATAAAATAAAGTTTAAGTTCAGATTGAAATGAAAATAATAAGAATAAAAATAAAAAAAAAGGAATTTTTATGTTTGTAATTTTTTTTTTGGTGTATTCCTAAAGTGTAAATTATTAATTGAAATCTCAAGAAGAATGAAAAATGACAATAATTTGTGAAGTACAAATGTAACGGATGTGATAGTGACGGACGGGAAGATCTTCACATTGCGGATTGCTGAACATCAAGTATAGATTCCAGATCGAGAAAAATTGAATAACGGATAGTACCGCTTCGATGGTGCCGCTAGATTTCAATAAAATTATACAAACAAGAAAATTACATGATCTATATTGTGAGGTAAAATTATATTTGATTCAATTTTAATTAATTTTTGGAGAAATATTTTTTAGTATTTGCAATATTTTATAATATTATAATGGGAAGAAGAAGAAGAACAGAAAGAAAAATAAAAGATATTCAAGTTTAACCCGTATATCAGATGCAGGTAGTGTTGTTCAGAATGATAATTGAATGATAATTGGCTGCTAATGTTAATTGTCTGATGACGAAAATGCAATTGGAATTAGAACGGCTTCGGAAAGAAAATAATGAATTAAGAAATGTTATTCCATCAACATCAAAAAATAAATCACCATATGTTGATGACGAATCTGAGATTACAAGGTCGAGTTTACAAAAGTTTAGATGCTCTTTATGTTATAGTGATGTGAAAGATTCAATCACGGAATTCGACGGAAGCACAAATTATAAGATAGAAACGTGGTTAGAAGATTTTAATAACATGGCAAATTTAACGAAATGGAATGAATTAGAAAAATTAATTTATGCGAAACGTGGTTTAACCGGTTCTGCTAAACTAGCATTAAGATCACGTGTCGATTTAAATTGTTTTGATAAATTGAAAGATTTCTTGATAAGAGAATTTTCTATAAAAATCAATAGTGCGGACTGCGGATATTCATCAAAAGCTTTTTTCTCGAAAATTAAATAAAGACGAAACATTGCGAAATTATTTTTATGCAATGCGAGAATTAGGTTCGCTTGGAAAAGTAGATGATGCGGTAACGTATTAACGGTATAAATAATAGTGAAGCTTATAAAATAATTTTGTACGGTGCATTAGATTTCGAATCATTTAGAAGTAAGCTTGAATTATATGAGGAATTTAAAACTAAAATGAAGAAATGAAGGGAAACATATCCATATGTTTCTGATAGTGAAACAACTTAAGATGATTTTGCAAGAGCAATACCACCAACTACTATTGTTTAAAATTACGTTTTTTATATTTTATTATACCAACAACATAAACTCAAAAATCGTCTTAATTATAATTACATTCGCATTAATTTGTAATGCGTATCCGTCTTACATAATGATAAAAAAAGTTATACCCAGGATCGTCTTACCTGGGTATAACTTTTTTTTATCATTATGTAAGACGGATAAGCATTACAAATTAAGGCGAATGTAATTATAATTAAGACGATTTTTGAGTTTATGTTGTTTAAACTCATACTAGCTTTTAAATAAACTTTTCAACTATAACCTCAGAAATTTTCAGATTTCTAACCCAAAAGGTTTCAATGTAATTAGAATTATACCTAATGCATGTCATTCAATTACAACAACAACTTCCATAAAATATATAAAAATATCCCATAGAAATTTTAAATAAATTTTCTTTTGTTTCTTTTTTTGAGTTTTTATTTTTTTCGCAAAAATTTAAAATAAAATTAAAACAAAGCTGAGTCATTATTGTTTTAAATTAAGGAATATTTTCTTGGAAAATTTGGAATATTTGGGAGTGGGTTAGTTTAAATAAATATATGCATATTGATTACACATTTACAAAAGTTTTCCTAGATTGTAGATATTTGAATTATTTGAGGTGTAAAAGTTGTTTGACAATTTTAGATTATAAAATTATGTGTGGTGGTGTTGTAGGTGTGACGTTGTGAGAACGTTTATTTGCTCTTTGGTGGATTTAATATATTATTAAAAGTAGTTTTACCCAAATTAAATAAAACTGTTCCTAAATCGCATTGATAAAGTAGTTTCCGTTAATGTATTTAGTTTGGTTTGATAATTTTTTTGGATTATTCTGTTTCTACTTAAAATTTTTAATTAAACTAATCTGACACATCCAATTCTATTTGTACACAAAGCTGTCTGGTCCCGAAATCTACCTATTTCTAGCGGATATACATACCCCTTGGACTTTTTTTTTGCTTTTGGTGGTTTTTCTCGATTATTTCGGGTAGCTTTGTGAACTTTCATCTCTTGGTTTAGGTTCGATACCCTATTCAGCAACATCCTGTATTTCTCAGGACAGTTGTAGTCTGCAGCATTCCGTCTTGTCCTGTAATAGTCAATACTGTGTTCTCTGCATTTGTTTGTTTAAAATAAGAGCTATTGGTGCACAGAATAGAACGATATATGTATCCTTATAATTCAAGGTGATGTATTCCAGATACAACATTGAAATTTGACAAAAAAAATAAAAGTTGAAGAAAACAAATTCAAAATAAATATCAAAGAACCGAAAAACATTTAAAAAAAATATATTTAAAATTACTAAAACTAAATTTTGAATATTCTAAAATAAATTCAATATTTAAAAATAATTGTCAAAGTTCGAAAAATTAAATAATTCAATAAAATCCAAAAATTCAAATTTGTATTTATTTGAAAATTTAAAAATAATATATTACCAAAATTTTAGAAAACAACAAATATTAAAATGACAGCTCAACCAGTTCGAAAACAAGTTGGTTATTAAAACAAGTCAATCATTAAAAAATCACCTGATCAGCGGGTTGATGTCATCACCGGAGTCTTAAAATTCAAGACAAACGAGAATAAATTATTAACAAGCATAGCACATTAGCGTTTCCGTTTTGCCGAGGACCCAAAGCCCAAAGTAACATTTGCAGGGTGGCATAGTATTGGCTGAAACAACCAATAACCAACAAGATCCATAACCTGCTTGTTCCATTATCCCAGACCTCCTCGACAAAACCAAAACTTTACTCTAACTCGGAGTCCACGGGATCGTAAAATCCTGATAAGCATTAGCCTGAAGGACTATTACTCACTCCTGCGGTAATCAGCAACACAATAAAATTTAAACAAAAAATTAAAACCAATCAAAAAAAAATTGTTGTATCTAGCTAGAACAACCCTGTTTCGATCCAGAGACCCAAACATTATCACTTTGGAGGCACATTCGTTGCATAGAATAACCGATATCACGATTTAAATTATGTTTGGTTTTTCCTTTTAAATTTAAGTAGAGTAGAACATTCCGGATAGAAGAATTTTAGAATACGATCGATTCTTCTAGAACAAATTGAAAACCAATTAAACAGATTTTTTTGGACAGAATGAATTAATTGTAAACGAAACGCTGAATAGCGAATATAAAATTCCGTAAATATTAGCATAGTGAATTTAAATAGTTTTATAGAATAGAAATATTTTGTGTATTATTTTTGAACGCTGTGTTTACTGGAATTTCTTCATTCAATCGTTGAAGTTCTGAAGCTATTGAATATTCTTGTTAAGGAATATTGTTTGTTGTATTGTTTTACTGTTGTTGTGAATACTTCATAACACCTTGTGTTTTTGTATACTAATCAACGATCGAATCTAGAAGGAGAATGGGGAATAATATTTATCGAATTGAGAAATACGCAAATTCTAAGGAAGATGGAAAAACGTGACAATATATTTCAAACAATTTTGAACTTTGGAATAGTTATTAATTGTTCTGTTAGATATCGGATACAGGCACACTATATGGTCTGAAACGAAAACCAAAAATCATTATTGCTTACACATAAATGCATCACATTTTATCAATATTATTTTATTGTGATTTCAAACAATTTATAATTTGTTACGAATTTATTTTAGTATTAATCCAATCAAGATAAAACGAAACTTTTGTGAAAACTGAAGGTGCATTCTCTTGACCACATGGGACACATCCGTAAGAAACAATTCCAACTTGCGTCACAATTTCTGCAGCAATTTGAACCAAAGGACCACCTGAATCACCTTTACATCCCGATCGGTCTCCAGATAAATCACCAGCACAAACATTTGAATCATCAACCACAAGGTTATTGAAAACACTATACAATTCTTTACATTGGTTAAGATCTATTATTGGCAGTTCAGCTTTTTGCAAAATTTGTGGCCAAATAGAAGTAGCATTTCTCGAAACTGAACCCCAGCCACTAAGAATTGCCGTTCCTGTTGGAACACTATTTTCAACTGGTAAATTAATTACACTCACAAATTGATTGAGAAGGAATGGTGAACTTAGTTTTCCAACCGCTATATCATATGGACTTAGACATGTGGGGTCGTTTACATATTCTTCATGGGTGAAAAGATTGGTAATAGTACGAACTTGTTTATGTGAGCTATCATTTTTTTCATTATCAAAATCAATTTCTCCAGCCATTGCTTCCAGATCTACAGGCAATTCAGGTAATTTACAATGGGCAGCGGTTAAAATCCAATTTTCTGTTAATATAGAACCACCACATATGTGTATTGCATAAATTCGTAGTGAAATCTATAAAACACATTAATGTAAATTAAAAACTTTCGGTAGTTAATTCAATAAATTTACCTGATATGGAAACTCATTTGGATCTGCGTCAACCCCACCAACAATTTTCGTTGCTGATGTATTTGCATTAGGAAGCAAAGCAAATACAATTGTAAAAATGGATATGAATAAGTTGAGTTCCATTGTAAAATGAATTAATAGTTTCATTTTATTCCATTATATAATAATTACTGTGGTATATCTACGAAACCGTTAAAATTAAACTGTTTAAATTGATTGTATTTATTTAATTTAATTTTCCATTTTTTTTTCATTATCAGATATCAAAGTGGTAACTTCCAGTTTTAGAACTATTCAGAACTAACTGATGACCCTGGTAATATTTTATCCAGTTGTTAAATATGTCATTAATGAGAGTTTTAACATTGTAAGTTAGACAGAAGTTACGTCTGGTTGTAATGGAAGAATTCATCTGTCTTGTTGGGCCATATAGAACAACTCACTTCTGTAAAATCATCAACGATACTCTTTAGTGGTTACTATAATACTTCTTGCAATTCTAATCTAAAAAGTGTGTCATGATTATTCGTAACTATAATTGGTTGGAATTAGTTGAAATTTTGTCTGGTTGTAAAATTGCCTATATGCAGTTGGGTAAGCAAAACTTTGGATTGTATCACAAAAGTAGTGTGTATAAACCTTTCTTCAGTTCAGAGCCATCTCTGCATTTTTAAGGAAATGGTCTGTGTTAGCGCCTCTGACTGGCAGTGGACTGTATTAAGTTGATTTTTGATTTGATGATCGATGTTACAAAATAAAGTCAGAGGCCTGACAAGCTGGATAGCACAACGATGATAGGTGATCTTGAACTAACGCGTGCCTACACAAAAGCACACCTTGAAGAATATGCTGATTATTATATACGTGCCTAGACAAAAGCGCGTTCTTGACGACTATGCAAACTGGAACTAATGTTGGTTCAATATATATACGTGCCTACACAAACGCACGTTCTCGATGAATATGTAGACTGGAGTAATTATCGATTTAATATATATACGTGCCTACACAAACGCACGTTCTCGATGAATATGTAGACTGGAGTAATTATCAATTTAATATAGGTACGTGCCTACACAAACGCACGTTCTCGATAAATATGCAGACTAGAGTAATTATTGATTTAATATATGTACGTGCCTACACAAAAGCACGTTCTCGATGAATATGTAAACTGGAGTAATTATTGATTTAATATATATACGTGCCTACACAAAAGCACGTTCTCGATGAATTGAATATATATACGTGCCTACACAAACGCACGTTCTCGATGAATATGTAGACTGGAGTAATTATTGATTTAATATATATACGTGCCTACACAAAAGCACGTTCTCGATGAATTGAATATATATACGTGCCTACACAAACGCACGTTCTCGATGAATATGTAGACTGGAGTAATTATTGATTTAATATATATACGTGCCTACACAAACGCACGTTCTCGATGAGTATGCAGAGTGGAATAATTATCAATTTAATATATGTACGTGCCTACACAAGAGCACGTTCTCGATGAATATGCAGACTGGAATAATTATCAATTTAATACATATACGTGCCTACACAAACGCACGTTCTCGATGAATATGTAGACTGGAGTAATTATTGATTTAATATATGTACGTGCCTACACAAAAGCACGTTCTCGATGTATATGTAGACTGGAGTAATTATTGAATTAATATATGTACGTGCCTACACAAAAGCACGTTATCGATGTATATGTGGACTGGAGTAATTATTGATTTAATATATATACGTGCCTACACAAAAGCACGTTCTCGATGAATTGAATATATATACGTGCCTACACAAACGCACGTTCTCGATGAATATGTAGACTGGAGTAATTATTGATTTAATATATGTACGTGCCTACACAGGTTCAATGGATATTCCTTTCTAATTAAACCTCCCTCGTTGATCTGCAGGCTGTTGTCGCTTGTTGTAGATAATTCTGATTCTTCTGAATAATTTTATTTTCATATGCGACTCCACAATAACCGCCAAAAATGTAAACCAAAAGAAAAATATGACTGTTATACTGCCAAGCGGTTGTAAATTTTTAGTTTTTATGTACGTACCTTATTCCTGGCACGTTTTTATATATAAATTTACGTGCCAGGTTCCAAATCACAGCGTTATGAAAAACTGTTCAGCGTTGTTGTTGTCACCATAATATAGTTTTATTTTTAGTTTAACATTTCACTGATGAAATAATTCAACTCAACTTTTAAAATTTGTTTTAAACTTTATTTGAAAATGCGTAAAATATTTATACACAATATTCTGAATTTAATCTTATTTAATTAAAAAACACATTGAATTTTCTAGCAAGTTCGATCAACTTGACAAGAAGACTAAAAAACGAAGAAGAGAGGCCCCGTCTCAAAAATCACCAATTAAATAACAAAACCAATCCAACCTTTTCCCGCTAGCAGCGCCAACATCAACTATTGGAATTAATTCGAAAAAACTGCATTATCGGCGCGTGAAAATTATTTGATGTTGACTGCTACATCGACAAAAGTTTGTTATGTTTAAATGTCAGAATGACATACTCAACCAAAACAAACAACAAACCCAAGGTTAGTTAAATAAATTTTGAATTTTAATTATTTGTTTGAATAAAATTGAATTTGATTTCTTTTCAGATTAGTGATTGATTTGCCTGTCGTGATTTTTGGGACGTATGAGCGCATTAAATTAAGTTTTATTTTAACAAACATTGACAAATATTAATTAAATGATTTTGTTTTCCTTTTTTCAGACTAAAACTAGCAGCCGCAACAATACTGACTGGAACAGCATCGCCGAGAATACTTTGACGAAGGACAGTGCTAAGTATTTATGAATATGACCTTTTCGACTATTATTATTGTTTTTTTTTTTATTTTTAGGCAAATCTGTCCATCGTCAACATATTCCCGCCTTTGAAAAATAGGTTTATTTAAATTATATAAGCTATCACTTGGCTAAAACTACTAACCTGATTGGTTATTTATAAATTCAGAAATTTAACAAATTGGACTGATTATCCTAAGAGTGTCACATGAACAATTGTAGTTTTAGTTTCAGAATAACTTTAATTCGGCTAATTATAATAATTTTAATTCAGATAATTGTATGCTAGCTAATTTTAATTCAGAAAATTTTGTTACTAAAAATAGGTTTTATACTTATTCTATTTTTTAAACAATTATTCTTGATAGAAAGATATTAGTTATATGTAATTAAATCTTCTAACAATTATTGATTTAATTAGTTATTATTTTTTATTTAAACACAAAAACATGATTTTTTTTTTGTTTACTAAAATGAATTTTTTGAATAAATATATTAACAACAATTGTTGGAACAACATGTATTTTTTTTCTTTATTTAATAATGAGCATAAAACATCAAAAAGGATGCCAGCTATGACAAGATGTGAAGTTCTCCGGTTCGCATTACCGTAAGTATCAGTGGACTTTCTGCCGTTGAGGTTGGTTGAATATTATACAAGAGTTGACGCTGGACAGTTAAACAGGTACTGACCTTATGGACCCGATATAGAATGACAACGACTCAAGTGGAAATGACGTTGTGAAGTGCTGGTACATGAGTAACGCGAATTGATTACGGATTGGATCTAACTACCAATAGGCTCTGGTTCCCGAGTGGAACAATAGATGACGTTAATTAAAACGATGAACATTCAGATCATAAAAACCGGAGACTCGTTTATATTTTCGAAGACGAGTCAAAACGATGGTATTGATGAAAATGAAAAAAAATTTTTTTTTTTTTAAATATGAAGAAGACCAAAATGTTTAATGAAAACCAGAAGGTTTAATCATTGAGTATGCATAGCAACCGAAGATAAATGATTAACTCTGGATTATGCAGAGCATTGACGAAGACTAAATGTTTAATGATTGAGTGTGCGTAGCAACCGAAGAAATGAGTAATTAAACCTGGATTATGCAGAGCATTGACAAATATCAAATGTTCAATCATTGAGTGTGCATAGCAACCGAAGACGAAAACAAATAATTGAACATTGATTATGCAAAGCATTGACGAAGACTAAAGGTTTAATCATTGAGTGTGCGTAGCAACCGAAGAGAAAATAAAAATTAAACATTAATTATGCAAAGCATTGAAGACGACTAGACGGATAATCATGCTGATTATGCCGAGCATCAATGAAACTGAAGGTTTGATCACATTTTATAACATGTTGACGAGACTGATACCAAGAACATAATGGAACTATGATGCAATAGTTTGCCCACTTCTACTGATCTAGTTGTAAACCGACGATAATAAGTAACAGCCGATCGAGGTTGTAAATTCTTGATCGCGTTGCACTTTGAATTGTCTTTCGACCTTTAGATTTCTTATGTCAGTTTTAGTGATTTTAAGTTCACAACTCTTTTACACTGTGAAGACTCGAACCAATATTTTCGTTGGTTAAATTCTCTTCACGAAAACATGACGAAAGTGTTGGTGACGTGAGAATGCTCTTCACAAATAAATGACACTTTCGTTAATGGTTCCGTAAGAATGCTCTTCACAAATAAATGACACTTTCGTTAGTGGTTCCGTGAGAATGCTCTTCACAAATAAATGACACTTTCGTTAGTGGTTCCGTGAGAATGCTCTTCACAAATAAAAGACACTTTCGTTAGTGGTTCCGTGAGAATGCTCTTCACAAATAAAAGACACTTTCGTTAGTGGTTCCGTGAGAATGCTCTTCACAAATGAAAGACACTTTCGTTAGTGGTTCCGTGAGAATGCTCTTCACAAATAAAAGACACTTTCGTTAGTGGTTCCGTGAGAATGCTCTTCACAAATAATGAAATATGACGTTAAGAAGTGATGTGAAAATGAAATCTAAGTCTCTGTTTATTATACAGACGAAGATGACAAATGATTAGGCTGGTTAGAATAAATTTGGATGATATTATTAATTAGTATTAGAATTAATTGATCCAACTTCATTGGGTTGAACGATTAATTGGCAAAAGGTCATCTGATAACAATGACCTATGTGTAAATATGTTTTTGTCGTTTGTATTCGATACGTGAAAAGAAATTAGATAATCTTTGTCTATGCGGTCAACAATTGTAGCAACAACTTGTTCCTAACAACAACTGTAGTTGTTTGCCGAATTGACAAGGTTTGATTAGCTGCAGGATTTAAAACATAAACAACTCATCGCTACTTAATTTGTAAGTGGGGAGAGTTTAAAAATTCTGTTAGTGATATGGTGTATGTGACATCAACAAAATAGAAACAAACTCCTATTGGATGCACATGTAATGACATAGGTTTGGTGGTTCACTTATAACAAAGTATCATCAAGTTAGTAGACGGAGAATACGAATGATTTTAGTCGCGGTTATATTAAACCGTTTTGATGATGGTACATCTGAACGCAAGTTATGTAACGACGAGCATGTTACTTAGTATCGCCTTCGTCGACCTTGTTTTCGTCATGAATTGGTAGAACACTTATACGATTGACAGCTCTTTTTAATTCTGACAGTGCTGTCTTGACTGTAACCACACGAGTGATCCCGTCTTGTCCAGGATGTAACGCTGTTATGCGACCTAAATTCCATTTTAATGGTGGTATATTATCGTCTTGGAGGATAACTAACGACCCTACTTGGAAGTTATGTGAGCCCTGACGCCACTTGTGTCGTCGTTGGAGTTCCGATAAGTATTCTTTGTGCCATCTTTCCCAAAATTGATGTAAATTTTGTTGGATTCGTTGCAAGCGTGACAACCGGTTTCTGGACAAATCAATTAATGATGGTTCTGGGATTGATGTCAAAGGAGCACCGATAATAAAATGACCAGGTGAGAGAGCGGTCAAGTCTAATGGATCACTAGATAAGGGCGTAAGAGGCCGAGAATTAAGACATGCTTCGATTTGTGAAATCAGTGTAAGGAGTTCTTCCACAGTAAGGGCTGCATTGCCAACTGCGCGTTTGAAATGATGCTTAGCACTTTTGATCGCAGCCTCCCATAAACCCCCAAAATGCGGAGACCGTGGAGGAATGGTCTTCCATTCTATTTCATTTTCGGAGCAGAATTTTAAGCTGGTGTCTTGAAATGACTGAGAAATAAATAACGTTTTAAGCTCCTTTAGTTCCGAGCGTGATCCGACGAAATTGGTGGCATTGTCCGAATAGATGCGAATGCATATCCCGCGTCGAGCAATAAACCTTCGTAAGCAAGCCAAAAAGGATTCAGTTGAGGCGCTCATCACAAGTTCCAAATGCACTGCTTTGGTGGTGAAACAGACAAAGAGACAAATGTAGCATTTAATTCTTGTTCTGGCTTTATTGGTTTGGATATATGAAAATGGCCCACAGAAATCTACTCCGACGATGAGAAATGGACGCTCCACGGATTTCACTCTATCAGATGGCAACTCACCCATTACTTGATTGCGTAATTGCGGTTTTATTCGATGACAACGAACACATTGATGGACGATTGTCCTGCATAAGTTGCGTCCACCAGTTATCCAATATTGCAAGCGAAGGTTATATAAAAGTGATTGAGGCCCAGCGTGTAGCAATTTTTGGTGCTCATGTCGAACGATTAATACACTGAAGGGATGATTACCAGGTAGTAGGATCGGATGTTTCTGATCCTCTGAAATCATTGCGTTATTCAGACGACCGCCGACTCTTAATATACCGTCTTTATCTAAGAATATCGCGAGAGATCGAAGTGAACTGCTAGGTGAACAATACTTGGTCTTTTTAATGCACCGAATGTCGTCACTAAAATTACATCGTTGAACCATTCGGATCAAACACAGTGTAGCATTTTTAATATCGTTAGATAATAGAAAAATGGACGCATTATCTTTTCGAATATCTCTATGTCTTGCATTGTCAGTAAAACGAATCATATAGGCAACAACTCGAATTAGCCTTGTGAGAGACGAAAATCGAACAAAAAGAGAGTGATCATCTGTTGTAGAGTGGACTAAACCACGATCGTTGGTTTTACGCACCTCCAAGTGCACAAATTCATCTGGTAGATTGATGTCATGTGAGATTGCCCAGGCTGACGAATGGCTCTTCAAGAACTCGGGTCCTATCCACCAAAGTGATGCCGCAGAGAATGACGAAGGCATAAGTCCTCGAGACGCTAAGTCCGCTGGGTTTGCAGCTGTAGGAACGTAATACCAATCATTAGCTGACGTAAGTTCTTGAATCCTTGAAAGACGATTTGCTACAAATACTGCATATTTTGATGGCTCTGACTTAATTCGATGCAACGTGATTTGTGAATCTGTCCAAAGGTATACCGCACTAAAATTCATTTTCAAGACAGACGTAACCTTCTGAGTTAATTCTGATAAGAGTACTGCTGCGCACAGTTCCAACCGTGGGATCGTCTCCTTCTTCAACGGTGACACTCTTGTTTTCGCACAAATGAGATTTACTTGATATTGGTTTGTTGAGGAGATAGTTCGAGTATACAAGGCACACCCGTATGCTCGCTCGGAGGCGTCGCAAAACCCATGCAGTTCGATCTGATCAGCAACGGGGGACGTAATTAACCGAGGAATGTTGATCCGTTGCAATGCATTTAATTCCTGTTTGAAATTAGACCAGGTTTGCGCGATATGAAGTGGTAAGGGATCATCCCAGCCCAGAGCTTGAAGTTTCCAGATGGCTTGCATTATGAGTTTTCCGGTGACAACAATTGGAGCACAAATACCCATTGGATCAAAAATCTGGCACAATTCCGATAGTAGCGTGCGCTTGGTACAAAGAGCAGCAGTAGAGGGTAGGTCAAATACCATTTCGAACTGGTCAGATTTCGTATTCCACATGACTCCCAATAAAATGGTAACGGTTGTTGCGTCGTGATCTTGTGATGATAGTTGCTTCATATTAGAGACAAACTTTCGTAGTTCGAAGCCACCACGAGCTAGAAGTTCAATTAACTCTGTCTTCAGTTGGCTGGCCTCTGACATGGTTGATGCTCCTGTTAGTACATCATCCACATAAAAGTCATTATCGAGAATTTTACATGCTTCTGGATATTTGACACGTTCGTCATTGGCAAGCTGGTGTAGCGTCCGAGTGGCCAAAAATGGGGCACTTGCAGTTCCGTATGTGACAGTGGCGAGCCTGAAAATTTGAAGACGTTCGGAAGGGTTCATACGCCAAAATACTCGTTGAAGGTCTTGTTGGTCTTCTCGAACTCTGATCTGCCGATACATCTTAGCGATGTCAGCACTGAATGCAACGATATGTTTCCGGAAGCGAAGCATTATGGACACGAGATCCTGTTGAATTGTGGGGCCTACCATCAGACAATCGTTTAGAGAGACAAGAGACGAAGATTTAGCGGACGCATTGAATACTACGCGCAACTTTGTAGTCTCACTTTGATCCTTTATAACGTAATGATGTGGCAAATAGAAATTGCAGTTACCTCTGTCGTTTAGTGCAGCGGTCATATGTCCCAACAGATGGTATTCCTTCATAAAATCTTGATATTGAGCGTAGATTTCAGGTTTTCCCTGCAAACGAGTTTCTAGGGCATAAAACTGACGACGCGCTGACAGGTCGGATGAACCTAGTTGGTTCAATTTTGGATTTGTAGGAAGTGCGACGGTGTACCGGCCATCTACAGATCTCTCGAAATTTTCCTTGAAATGAGATTCACAAGAAATTTCTTCTTTAGACCACACAGGTTTAGACGATACTGATTCCAATTCCCAAAACCGTTTTAGTTGAGCTTCGAGGGATTGAATGCTGCACAAAGCTATGTGAGACTGAGACTGAGTCTTTGCAGTATGTGAAATGTTCGTCTTGCCACTAACCACGTAACCCAATTCAGATTCGTAAAATGGAGGTAAGTCGCGATGTAGTTGAATTGATGACCCCTTGAAAAGACAATGATAAATCTCAGCACCCAACAGGATGTCGATCCGATTTGGTACATTAAAGTGAGGGTCGGCCAATTTTATATGATCCGGTAAGGTTAGCTTGGGAAGCATAACTCTTGTAGAAGGTATTTCATGGGTAATGGTGGGGAGAACATAACATTTTAACGTCGTAGCAAAGGTCGAGACACACGAAGAGATTTTTAAATAGATTTTGTGTCTGATCAATGTTTGTGATCCAGCAATACCGGTAATAGTTTTAGATGTGACGTGTTTACGTGCCTGTAACAATTTGCATGTTTGTGTAGTAACAAAATTCATCGTTGAGCCGCTATCTAATAGAGCTCTGCATAGGAGTTGGATGCCATCATTAACTGATGCTCGTACTAAAGCAGTGCCGATAAGAATGACCTTGCTGAACTTGGTTGATGTAGTCTCTGATGAGACTTTCAGACTGGTTCCCGCAGCACACGTCGCTTCACTGCAATCATTATTGAGTGACTGAAATTCGGAACAGTTAGCTACAACTGATTGCAGTTTAACCTCGGGCAATTGATTGCTGCGTTCGAAATGTAATAATGTATGGTGTTTGAGTGCGCAAGTTTGACACGGCGGTTGACGACATTCACTAAGAGGATGACGATCTCGTAAACAATTTCCACAAAGACGGCGATTCTTGATAAAATCATATCTGGATCTTGGCGTGAATTTAGTGCTGGAGAATTCTGGACAATGAGCCAACAGATGGTTTCCCAAGCAACAACTGCATTTTTCGGATGCACTTGCCGGCGGTGCGTGAGTGACATTTAGAGTGACTGGTTTGTATGACTTATTCACTCGAGAATGAGTGTGAGCCGATGTAGATGCTAATGTTTCGAGCACTCTCACTCGGTTACGCAACAGTTGGATTAATTCGTCAAACCGAAGCAAATCATTTGGCTTGGTATGTTTTACCACATGGACCCTAGATGCCGTGTCCAATCGTTGAATCAGGTGGTGAACTAGAATTAAGTCCCATTCAGAAACAGCTACCTTTAGGGATTTTAATGCATTATAATGTTTGAAGATCTTCTCAACAAACATTTGGAGAGCTTTAGCTGAGTGCTCCTGAGGAGTTCGGGCGTCATAGAGTTCCCGGGTATGGTGCCGTTGAATCGAAATTTCGTTATTATATTTGTCGCACAATAATTTCCAAGCTACAGTGTAGT
This sequence comes from Diogma glabrata, assembly GCA_963693315.1. NCBI lineage: Eukaryota > Metazoa > Arthropoda > Insecta > Diptera > Cylindrotomidae > Diogma > Diogma glabrata. The sequence goes on from OY856188.1 coordinate 265,617,354, forward strand.
TGGCCGCAGTTACGGGAAGACTCTCGATTAGTGCAAACGCAGACCCTGCTCGAATACTTGAGATTAAATATAAGAACTTAACTGTTTCATCTAAAGCCTTCGAGTGGATTAAATCAAGAAAAATGTCGCGAAACGATAACCACTCCGATTCCAAACCACTAAAGAACGGCAGTGTAAGCTCTGGAAGTCTAACTCCGGCAGAGACATTGGTAGTAGGATTTAACTCATGCTGAGACGTATTGTGAAATGAGGTTGACAGAGAACTGTCTTCCGATTTTTTGAGGTCGTGCAATTTGTCTCTCAACACGATCTCTAACTTACTATACTCTTCCTCAAAGACAGAGCGATCAGGAGTAGCAAATTCATCTAATATCTCGATTTTTGACTGGACCCCGTCATACTTGTCGTAAACACGTTGAAGCCGACTAAGAAGAACTTCGACTGCTCCAAATGACTCAGCAGTTGGAACTTGGGTCTTAAAATTGGTCAATTGGCCCTTGAATGCAGCTCGCTGCTTTTTGAGGAGTTCTAATTCAGCCATATTGCTGGTTGGACTATAGCGCTAAGGAGAGTAAATGAGACAGTGAGTAGATTTCGGACTCGGATTTAAACTGTTTTTAAAATACAAATTGACAATGTTTGAAGCACGTACTGTGAACTTGGTTTAACCCCTCACCGACGACAAAAAGACCACTGATACCCACCACTACGCCAAGATGCAAAGTGTATCGGTTTTTATATCAAAATTGATTGTAATATACCACTTTTGGTTGAAAGTAATATTAAAGATTGTTTGAAAAGTACTAATTTTGTGGACAATCAATATTAAGCAGTTGGGTTTTTTTTTTTTAAATAAACCTTTTGTGTAAAATTGTTAAATTTAATAATTGATTAACTTTTTGTGTTTAATTTGAGATAACTAGCAATTATATTCAAGGAGTATGTGAATAATTTAATAACTAAGGCTAAAAACTACTTTTCTTAAAAAATACCTGGTACTACATTCGGTGCTGGACTATAGTTTTGGTTTGTGACCAGATTCCTGACGATGATGTTCCTGTTCTGGCGTAAAATCCGGCTCGAAGGACCAAAATGTTAGCGCCTCTGACTGGCAGTGGACTGTATTAAGTTGATTTTTGATTTGATGATCGATGTTACAAAATAAAGTCAGAGGCCTGACAAGCTGGATAGCACAACGATGATAGGTGATCTTGAACTAACGCGTGCCTACACAAAAGCACACCTTGAAGAATATGCTGATTATTATATACGTGCCTAGACAAAAGCGCGTTCTTGACGACTATGCAAACTGGAACTAATGTTGGTTCAATATATATACGTGCCTACACAAACGCACGTTCTCGATGAATATGTAGACTGGAGTAATTATCGATTTAATATATATACGTGCCTACACAAACGCACGTTCTCGATGAATATGTAGACTGGAGTAATTATCAATTTAATATAGGTACGTGCCTACACAAACGCACGTTCTCGATAAATATGCAGACTAGAGTAATTATTGATTTAATATATGTACGTGCCTACACAAAAGCACGTTCTCGATGAATATGTAAACTGGAGTAATTATTGATTTAATATATATACGTGCCTACACAAAAGCACGTTCTCGATGAATTGAATATATATACGTGCCTACACAAACGCACGTTCTCGATGAATATGTAGACTGGAGTAATTATTGATTTAATATATATACGTGCCTACACAAAAGCACGTTCTCGATGAATTGAATATATATACGTGCCTACACAAACGCACGTTCTCGATGAATATGTAGACTGGAGTAATTATTGATTTAATATATATACGTGCCTACACAAACGCACGTTCTCGATGAGTATGCAGAGTGGAATAATTATCAATTTAATATATGTACGTGCCTACACAAGAGCACGTTCTCGATGAATATGCAGACTGGAATAATTATCAATTTAATACATATACGTGCCTACACAAACGCACGTTCTCGATGAATATGTAGACTGGAGTAATTATTGATTTAATATATGTACGTGCCTACACAAAAGCACGTTCTCGATGTATATGTAGACTGGAGTAATTATTGAATTAATATATGTACGTGCCTACACAAAAGCACGTTATCGATGTATATGTGGACTGGAGTAATTATTGATTTAATATATATACGTGCCTACACAAAAGCACGTTCTCGATGAATTGAATATATATACGTGCCTACACAAACGCACGTTCTCGATGAATATGTAGACTGGAGTAATTATTGATTTAATATATGTACGTGCCTACACAGGTTCAATGGATATTCCTTTCTAATTAAACCTCCCTCGTTGATCTGCAGGCTGTTGTCGCTTGTTGTAGATAATTCTGATTCTTCTGAATAATTTTATTTTCATATGCGACTCCACAATAACCGCCAAAAATGTAAACCAAAAGAAAAATATGACTGTTATACTGCCAAGCGGTTGTAAATTTTTAGTTTTTATGTACGTACCTTATTCCTGGCACGTTTTTATATATAAATTTACGTGCCAGGTTCCAAATCACAGCGTTATGAAAAACTGTTCAGCGTTGTTGTTGTCACCATAATATAGTTTTATTTTTAGTTTAACATTTCACTGATGAAATAATTCAACTCAACTTTTAAAATTTGTTTTAAACTTTATTTGAAAATGCGTAAAATATTTATACACAATATTCTGAATTTAATCTTATTTAATTAAAAAACACATTGAATTTTCTAGCAAGTTCGATCAACTTGACAAGAAGACTAAAAAACGAAGAAGAGAGGCCCCGTCTCAAAAATCACCAATTAAATAACAAAACCAATCCAACCTTTTCCCGCTAGCAGCGCCAACATCAACTATTGGAATTAATTCGAAAAAACTGCATTATCGGCGCGTGAAAATTATTTGATGTTGACTGCTACATCGACAAAAGTTTGTTATGTTTAAATGTCAGAATGACATACTCAACCAAAACAAACAACAAACCCAAGGTTAGTTAAATAAATTTTGAATTTTAATTATTTGTTTGAATAAAATTGAATTTGATTTCTTTTCAGATTAGTGATTGATTTGCCTGTCGTGATTTTTGGGACGTATGAGCGCATTAAATTAAGTTTTATTTTAACAAACATTGACAAATATTAATTAAATGATTTTGTTTTCCTTTTTTCAGACTAAAACTAGCAGCCGCAACAATACTGACTGGAACAGCATCGCCGAGAATACTTTGACGAAGGACAGTGCTAAGTATTTATGAATATGACCTTTTCGACTATTATTATTGTTTTTTTTTTTATTTTTAGGCAAATCTGTCCATCGTCAACAGTCTGAATTAAATTTCTGTCATTCTTTCTTAACTTTATTTGACAAAAAAGTTTTAGGGCTCAAAAATGTTCGGTTCTCGGTGTAACAAACTCTATGTTGTTCCCCCTATGGCACGTCCTTCACATATCGTACGGTCTATTCCGTGCTCACGTGTTTGTATCTGTTGTTTTGTGGGTGGAAAGTAGAATGCTGAGTCCTTGACGCGTAGACACAGACAACGTTTTAGGTAAAAAAATCGTTTTGCTCGAATTTTTTTTTATTTTCGCCATATTAGTTTTTTTCACTCTTGGTGGTTTTTCTCGTTTATTTCGACTAGCTTTGTGACCTTTCAGCTAGTGGTGTTGGTTCAAAACCCTGTTCACCAACATTCATTCCCGTATTTCTCAGGATAGTTATAGTCTCTAGCCTTCTCGCATTTGTTTGCTTAAAATAAGAGTTATTAGTGCACGGAATAAGAACGATGTATGTATCTTTATAAATCAGAGATGACGTATTTTAGGTACAATATTGAAATTTGACAAAGAAATAAAAATTTGTAAAAAATTTGTTCTTATTTATACGTTTACTAGCAGGACCCGGCGTGCGTTGCTACGCCTATACAAAAGTTTGTGCGCTTGCATTTTGTTGTATTAGTAAGAATAATTTCAAACAGCCGTAATGAGAAAAGAAGGCGTATTTTTTAATTTTTCCATTTTGGAAATATGAATACCAGAGAGCATTAGCATTCTAGCTGATCAATCCAGATGGATTGAGAATTGAACGGCATGTCAAAATTTGAAGGTGAATGGAAAAGTGTTTTGGAGAGTTAAAATTAACACAAATCAACATAAAATTAAAATTTTATTGTTGGAGTGAAAACTTCTTTAGCCGCGTTATGCAATTTTGTATGACGTAAAATTTATATATTCGCGGTACCATTTTTAATATGCATTTGAAGAACAAAAAAACATTTTTTTTAACTATGAAATACATCTATCATTTCTTCACGTTTCAATTTGCGATGTGGATATCGCGCTCGACAGATGTTCTGTAGGTCGTGAGTTCAATTCCTGGTGTGGTACATATTTTTTTATTATTTTTTTTTAAACTTTTATTATATACCATTATTTTTTTTTATTCATGAATTTATAAAAATAATAACAATGTCTTTTTACGAATTTTAAAAAATTGATCTTTAACGCAGTTTTTTAAAGTAGCAATGTCTTTCGCAATTTGCATTTGAGTCATCATGCTAAATAAATATTAAATATATATATATATAAAATTGAAAGTATGTCTGTTTGTCCTTTATGCATTAATACATTAATCATCATGAAAATTGGGGAAGTTGTTGTGTACACTTAATTTGCTTTTTATTTAACTATCGTTTTAAACGGTAGTTTATTTTGATCAATGTTTTTTTTTGTTAGACATAATTTAAATGAAATTAAAAATAACGTAAGAAAGATAGTATAACCTGAAACAATTACATTTCACATCACATCATGATGTTACAAATTTTATCATCTTCACCTTCAATATGTTGTTGGTTTGGAATTGTATGTAATACATGTTTCTAAAATTAAGTGAAGACTTAATACTTGTAACTTGATACTTGATAACATCGATTATATCGATTTTAAGCTCACAATTACGAGACGGAAATCGCACAAATTCTATACAAAGAAACATAGCTTATGTATGATTAAACATGGATGGCAATCATGATAAATAAAATAATTAAAAATGGTGGCACTTAGCCGATAGAGATTTGCAAACGCCAACAATGCACATTAATACCAATGAATTTACTTAGATTTCCGCAGGAAGATTTGTAAATTTTAAAATTGTTGATCTATGGGTGTGACAACCACGTGTACCTTAGTCCCTGCTATTGGCATATGAGTTATCTTGAGATATCGTATAACACTGGCAATAGCAGTGCAATCTCATTGACCAAAATGATATCTTAGGGGTGCTGGCGGATGAAGTATTTTCAATCAACGATACCATCCCTTACTCTAAGTTATGGAATATTCTTTGATGATACGCTATTTTTTTTAAAATAAAATATGTTTGGTAGTAGAAATTACAAAGTGTGTCACAACAACACATAAAAACCTTTTAAGAACAAGTTCCCACAACAACATGCTTTCTAAGGTGTTGATAGACGCAAATTTTTATATGATATGTTTTGATTATTTGAAATATAAAAATGTAAATAATAGTTGCTTGGAATGCTGATAGAAAGGAAAACCAAAATAATTTTAATGATTTTAATTTAAACATTCTGAAATTTTTTATTTGCAATGCTACAATAATTGAAAGATACAAAAAAACACAGCTATTTCACAGGTTTAAGTTTTCACTCCTATCGGCAGTCCTTAACACTGCCTTCATTTTTTTTTTATTTATTCTCTTATCCCCTTTTTGCAGTGCCATTGCGGCAAACACCGGAACAAAATCGCTCAATAAAATATTTGATAAAAGTCGATAAAGCAGCTTTGACAGTAAAATAATTCACGACGCCATCTGAAAGTTTGCTTATGAACTATCTACGTTAAGCATTTAATTTGCAATTAAAAAATATTTAACTATCGTTTTTTTTAAGAATTGGGCAGAAAACGCGGTTTTTGTGAAATTTTTTTGACTCGATTTTGTGATTTTGGTATCAATCGATCGGGCTTGGCCGTCTCCCGAAAATGTTATGAGATGGGGGTGGTAGGACCCACCCCCACCATTTTACACCACCTTAAAGTTTTAGCATATAAAAATCTATATAAAATAAATGGGAAGAGATAAAACAAATTTAATGGCACCATTATCTTTTATTCAGACCTTCGCAACGTTTGAGTCCAAAAGTTGGTTTGCACCAACCCCCCCAACCAACCCAGTGGGTGGGGTTGACACATTAAATGAGTAAAACATGTCATGTGGGGTATCGCTAGAATCAGAATTTCATACCAAACCGGGGTCGGTTACACAAAGTATCGAAATTATTGTCATTATTATCGATTTTTACATAATCGAGGATGCTGAGTTCAATGGTGATGATAAAAATGTTGACCGGACTCAGGGTAGTTCAATAAGGGGTGAGGGTTGGGGGTCTGGTCATGAATAGTATCAATTTCGTCATTATTTCGATTTTAACATCATCAAAGATGCCGAGTTCAATGGTGATGATAAAAATGGGAGACCCTCGGGGGTCGGACTCAGGGTAGACCTATTATTGGTCGATATTCTTTATAACCGACCCCCAACCTCCACCACTTTTTGGACTACCCCGAGTCCGGGTCCCATTTTTATCATCATCATTGAACTCAGCATCTCCGATTATATTAAAATCGACACCAAACATGACATGCAAAAATACATTAGTAAAAAATGCTAATGTCACCGATCAGGAGGTTATATGGGGGATTGTATTTGTTATAAAATTCTGATTCTAGCGATACCCCACATGACATATTTTACTCATTTAATGTGTCAACCCCACCCACTGGGTTGGTTGGGTGGGTTGGTGCAAACCAACTTTTGGACTCAAAGGTTGCGCCGGTCTGAATAAAAGATAATGGTACCATTAAATTTGTTTTATCTCTTCCCATTTATTTTATATAGATTTTTATATGCTAAAACTTTAAGAGAGTGTAAAGTGGTGGGGGTGGGTCCTACCACCCCAATCTCATAAAGATTTCGGGAGACGGCCAAGCCCGATCAATTGATACTAAATTTGTAAAAAAAAATTTGAAAATTTCCGCGACTGCCCGATTCTTAAAAAAAACGATAGTTAAGCATTTAATAGAGATAAAAAGTATCCTATCTCTCAAGTTGGACCATTATACACACACTGTACAAAATTTCATCAAAATTGGTTACGTTTTTACGGACTTCATTGCGGACAAACATCGTGACTCGTGATTTTTATATATATAAGATTTAAATATAATGAAATAATGTAATGAAGTATTGCAATGAAAAAATAAATTAATTAGTTAACCAATAGCGTTTCAATTTGTGAAATAAGTATGTTTAATATGAAATAAGTATGTTTAATCTTTTTATTATCAAAATTAAAGAAATAGCCAAATGAAAAACACTTTAGTGATGCAAAGACAAACAAATTTTAAAGGATGACGGAATTGCAAGCTATAGTTGTACCTAAATATAATTGAGGAGGGAAGCTATTTTTTTATTATTTTGTTTGAATTTTTTAGTTGAGTTGAAAAAAAAAATGATGTGTTAATTACTTACAATCAATACGGAGAGCTGTGGCATGGTGGCTTGCCCCTTTTGGGCACCTGGGTGGAAGCTTCTGCACGCAGTAAATTGTTTTTTTTCGTAAATTTTAAATTTTCATGTGGTCGAGGTTGATCGCTCGAATTCACCCTAGCTTGAGGTCATATGTTATTTTGCGTGCACAACCAACTGGTGGACATTCACGGTCTTACTGCAACTGCGTCACTCCAATGCTGATTTTGTGACAATATTAACTCTACTATCAAACAAGACAATTGAGAACAGGTGAAAACATTTTGCAGATCCAGGAACCGTTGGTTTATCAACTGCCTATCTGGGCTCAAAACTTGCAACTAAAAAGCCCTCTATGTGAGAAAATGGTTAGCTAAAAGTTTGAATTTTAGCGAAATAACACAAATTTTTTACAATCAAGTTGTAGTAAACACAATATGGTCTCCATTAACAGGAGGATCACAACCTATTTCTATTGTCACGTTGCATGAAAAAAAGGGATAACGGGGTTGGTTCTTTTTTTTATTAAGATTGAGCGCCTGAAAAACCAACGAAATGAGTGAGTTAATTTTTTCTTATCAACTAACCACTGGCCTAATTGCATAGAACGTTTTGTGCAAACGGTTAGAAACAGACCGGTAGCAACATTTACTGTCCAAAATATGTAGCCAAGGAGTAAACATTATACAGAAAAGTAAAAACCATCCAAGGTAGTTGGTCGTGATGCATGAATGGTTCATGCACCTTATGCATGAATCAACGCGATCAATACAACTTATCGTCTTTTTGTTCATATCTTTCTCAACCCTTTGTAATAATTTTTTTTAATCAATTGCTGTCTCATTCTGATGTGTTGTTGATTCATAATTTTTTATTATATAGACATGGACATTTTTTATTTATTTATTTATTTATTTCAATTTACATACTAGCAAACGGAAATATTTCCAATAACATGCTAGTTATAAAAGTAATACAAATTAAAGACAATATTTAAAAAATTATATAAAAAATTACAATAAAAAGTTTAAATTTAAAAGTAATACAAATTAAAGACAATATTTAAAAATAATATAAAAAATTACAATAAAAAGTTTTAATTTAGTTAATGAAAAGATAATTTTAATGTAATAAAAGAAGAATATTTAATACAAGATAAAATAAATAATATTAGAATTTAAAATATATAAGAAAATAATGTTAATTTAGTTTAATTTAATTTGGAAACACAGTTCGTGAAAATACACAAACTCTTAGAGAGCTTAAACAAAATACGATATAATTTTTTTGATTCGACCTTTCTTGTCTAGTGTTTGTTCTCCTTTGCACTTAGTTCCAAAGAAATATCAAGGTGAATGAGCTCTGTGGGAATTATCGACGTTTGAATGATGTTACCATTCCTTATCAATACCCCATATTCAAAATATAAGATTTTTCTATGCATCTTCATCGATGCATTATTTTTTCTAACATCGATCTGATTCGTACGTAGCACTAAATACCAATCTCTGGAGAAGATATTCACAAATCTGCTATAATAGTCCCTTTTGGTCTTTTCAAATGCATAAGAAGGCCTTACGGTCTCAGAAACGCAACTCAGGTTTTACAGCGTTCCATGGATGAAATAGTCAAAGGACTAGATTTTGTTTTTGTGTATATTGACGACATATTTGTGGCAAGAAGTTTTACACAGGAATTTCAAAAACATTTGCGTATATTTTTCGATAGGCTAACGGATTTTAACATTAAAATCAAATATTCTAAATGCGTATTTTAGCGTTCTTTCTCTTGTTTGTTTAAGCCATGAAATCACAAAATATGGTATCAAACCACTCCAGATAGAATCATGGCACTAAATGGTTTTCCGCAGCCAATTTTTGTTCGTCAAGCTCAACGATTCGTAGTTATGGTTAATTATTACCATAGCTTCATACCTCATCTAGTCGAAATTGTTTCCCCTTTACATGGTTATCTCACTGAACTAGTCAAGAGTGAGTAGAATGCACACTTTTGCTCATCAGCCATCCGTCACATACAACCAGTTTTTGTTTTAAAACGAATGCTTCGGGTACTCACTAGGAGCAGTATTCGAACAATTTAACAAAGATTTTTGGCAACTTTCAGGTTTTTTTTGAAGTAAGCTATCCCCTGCTGAGCAAATATATTCAACGTTTGATCGCGAATTACTGGCAATTTATATAAAGCTATAAAAAATGTCATTACTTTATTGTAGACAAACATCTAGTAACATCAAACTTTTCAAAGACTGAGAAAAGTTCTTGTCAGGCTTGGTACCTCACTTTTATTTCTCAGTTTACTACTCAACACAGTTTAATATTCAACACATCACTGACAGGAACAATTTCGTGGCCGATACGCTATCCCGCACTGAGGGAAAATCAATCAACTTTACTGGATTAGATGTAGAGAAGCTCATCATACTTCAAGAGTCCGATCCAGAACTCCAGCATCTCTTTTCAACTCCACAAGACGTTGGTTATACATGGAAATTAGAACTCATCTTCAGAAAACATAACATTAAACCGATCTGTTGTGAGACATCCACTAACAGTTTCTGTCCGTATTTACCAGTCTCTTATAGAAAATCTACTTTTGATTCACCATACAAAGTCTCTCCCACCCCGGTCTAAGAGCATCCAGGAAGTTGCTCTCTAAACGTTATTTCTGGCCTTCAATGAGTGTTGATGTTGGCCAGATTCGAGCATACTCACGTCGATTTGGTAGTTCATTTACCTTCATCTCATGGATATCGGTACATTATGACAGCAATCGAGCGCTTTACTCGATGGCCGGAAGCAATACCTTTGGTGGATGGAACATTTGTTGCTAAAACATCCTTAACTAATCAAATTTCATAATTTGGCGTCCGTTAATTATAACTTCTGATCGCGGGGCGAATTTTAAGTCGAAGTTATTTCAAGAACTTATGTTACTCATGGGTTCCCTTAAAATCAGGACAACTGCTGTCGGCTTACATTTCTAAAAGCAATAAAATGGTAGAAAAATTCCATAGACAGCTCAAATATTCACTCAAAACTCATGGCAATACTACCAATTGGAGAGATATGCTGTCAATCGTCATATAAGGCGTTCGGTCTGCGATTAAATCTAATCTTGGATGTGCTCCTGCGGGTGTTATCTATGGACGGAGCCTTTAAGTTCAAGGGGAACTATTTATGCATCCCGAAGATGCGCATCCAGTAGAACCAGTAGATTTTTTTGGAAATCTCTGGCAACGGATGCGATCCTTAATTCCGAATGATAGCCGGCAAGATCCTCAAACTATTATTTATATTCAAACAAATGTTACAATGCCTGGTTTACGGGTTTTGGCTTAACCAGTTGTAAATTGAAATTAGATGACTAGGACTTAATATTGATGTGTAATATTTTTCATAACATATTTGGCTGTTCAACAATTTGGTTAAATAAAGTATAATTTAAATTTGTTAAAATTATGTTCAAAAACTTAAGTTGATAAATTTATAGTTAATAAAAAAAATATTCGTCACGACTACCGCAATTATCACAAAAAACAACAAGTGGAAAATCAGTTAATAGCGGTATCGTTGAATCGGATCGGATCTGATTCGAATCTTCCTCAGCATCGAAATGGTTTAAATTTTATTTGTTTCTTTTTATTCCTGGGTATACCAATCCTTTTGGTATGGAGTTTTTGCTTTGATTCTAATGGTTGGTCGTTTTCTCTAATATGTAATTGCCAATTCAGAATTTGAACAATTGCCCGGTTTATTATGATATCCGTTTTTGCAATAGAAAATTTTTGTGATTGAGGGGTTCTATTTAGTTTTAATAGCCACAAAAAATCCGTTATACTTGTTAAATAAAATAATGTAATTTACACTTCACTAGAACTCAATTTGGAGAAGACACATTTACATACCAAAGTATTGTCTGATAATCTTTTTCGAAAATTTAGATTACATATTTACGATAAGCAAGAATTATTTTACAATTTTTCTATTTTGTAAAAACAAATGTTTTTAATATTTTTGATACTTTTGGCCGTAATAAGCGAATTACATGCACAAATTTAACTGTAAAATCGGTTGCTACATCAGAATTGTCGTAATAAACAAAGTCAGAAGCGAACAGAAGGGAAACATAATTTTTTGGTTTTTTTGATAATTAGATCTAGTCGTTATTTAATATGCTTTGCTGAATCAAAGTGGGCAAAGGAATTGGATATGATACCAATACCGATCATAGGGTGAGTGAAATATTTAATTTAATTTTCTAAATGTTATAATCGTAGTATACTATTGCATGTGTGGTGATCTCGGTTCTTCGTCCGTTGTGGTCGTCAGAGTTCCTACTCTAGCACTAGCAGATCCAGACCTATTACACATTTTAATGAACATCGAATGAGCGTTTAATCGTTTCTGAAGTTATCAGTATCTTAGACCGTAGAATCAAAAAAACGACAATGTACTTCTACTGAGTTTTGATTTTATTTAATCTTCTACAACAGCTACAAAAAATAAAACTAAGCAGTTTGTATGAACAAAAACTTCCAAATATGATTACACATAATAAAAAACCGATCACATCCAAGGAATGTAACTGCCAGAAACTTAAATTAACTGCACTACTTTGCAAATGTTTTGCACCATGATGACGAATAACATATTCAACCCAATATATTCCAGTTTCAAGTGGTGTATTTTGTCGATCACGATGCAATATCGACAAATACCTTGCTTTTTCTGCATATTTTGGATTTGTTAAAACTGTGTTAATTAATTTCTTCATCACATCTTCTCCAATTTCATCAAACGAAAACTGGATTCCCCAACCTTGTCCAACAACTTTAACCGCATTTGCCATTTGATCACCTAGCAGTGGGGTTATTATTAATGGAACACCATGATATTTTGCTTCTGTTATACTTCCCCATCCACCATGAGTGATAAATAGTTTAATATTTTTATGTTGCAGTACATCATTTTGAGGCAACCATTTTTCAATTCGAACATTTTTTGGAAGATTTGGTAAGCTATCGTTCTCAAATTTCCATAAAACGTTTTCTTTTAATCCTCTGAATGCATTTAAAATGTCTTTAACTTTTTTTTCTGGTAATGATGCACTTTTCACGTTCGATCCCAAACTGAAGTAAACTACACCATTTTTGGATTCATTCATCCATTGTTGCAGATCATCTGGAAGTGGATTTATCTGGTCATTGATATGAATTCCATTGATTTGAACCACAGATGGAGTCAATGGTCGAACATTTCCGACACTTATGTCTAAAGTAATAAAATGAATCGAAACATTTTTCTCCATTTCGTCAAATGTTGGATACAAATTCGGGGGGAAATATTTTCTGTACAAATAAAAATATTGCTGAAATGTAATTCGATGCAATGTTTTATGTTTACAATTATATTTACCTATATGACTTTAAATGCTTAGAGCGTATTAATGGCTCAAGATAAACTAAGTCAATCATGTAGAGAAGCATGTTCAAAACCCTACTTTTAAATGAAAGTGGATGAGGTAGTCCAAAATGGGAATGAGATATGTACGGTAATGCCAACGGACTACCACTTTCTCTATAAAAACTATGCCATGACATATAAGAAACAAACGTTGCTGTCGGACATTTGAAATGAGCACCAAATCCAAGAAATACAGTTCCTAGTAGTTTTTCAACAATCACCAAGTCAAACGTTTCTTCTCTCATAATTTCATGCACTAGCGATTCAGCAAACGTATCATCCACTAATCTGTGTTGCAAATCCATAAGTTTATCAAGTTTGATATAAACTTCATACAAACTAGCAGTCTTTTTTGTGAGAAAAGGTACAAAACCTATAAGTAACAATGAGCTTGGTTAACAAATTTGATGGAACTTTAAAAGACTTTGTTTAATTACTTTCATTATTTATTGGTATATAAACCTCTCGATAATTTTTCAACAAAGGGTTAGATGGATAATTGGTCAAAACTGTTACATTGTGTCCCTTTTCAGCTAATCCCTTTGTTAAAGATTCAAACACCATAAAATGTGATTTGCTGATTGTTGGAAATACACCAAGTATTTTGTAAGAACTCACACTACATACTAAGATACATAAAAAAATAATAGAGCTATAAAATATTGAAGTAATCATCTTTAACTTGTAATCACAACTGACGAGATAATAAAAATTTTTTTAACGTCTATTCTAAGTAACTTAAAAGCACATGCATGTAGTGAAGCTAACATATACATACATAATAATTTTATTTTATTTCGTAAAAAAGAACAAGATAAACTAATTTTAAATTTCCACTAAGCAAATCAGATACAGACAAGGTTTGAATCGATGATAAGAATTGGTGAACATTATCTCTTGTTTATTATTTAAGGTCACCTGTCAATTCAACAATAAATTCATCTAATGATGATAATTTTTATATTATTGTAAATTAATTATGTTAAAGGTAAATTATGTTCAAGTGCGTTATATGATAAATGAGCCAATTGCTAAGCCGCGACAATTATCTGAAAGGTTTACTCATGATTTTATCTCCTTGTCTACCTATTAAGTATTTTTAGGAATCGTCAAATCACCGTTTTTTTGTGCTATGCAACATTTAAATTAATTTTGATAAATTCACTAAACTTGAATTGTTAATAGGTTTTGAACTAAGAAAATCAAATTTTTCAAAAGTGTATTTTAAAATTTTTCTCAGCAATAAACTTCATTTCGGTCTGGGTTAAGGATTTTGATATAGTTTTCGGCAAAAAACTTTTATGAGGACATGGTTTTTAGTTTTGGGCAGCGATGTATATCAAACATAACTCTTTGTTAAAGTACAAGTATTTTTTTATCTCTGTTTAGAAAATTATTACAAAACTAACACGAAACATCAATACGTTGCCGGAAAATTATAATCAAAATTCCAAAAATATTGTTAAATTAAATAAAATCAAACTTTTTCAAAATTCCAAATATATTCCAAATATTAGAATAAAATCAAATATTTAAATTTTTTCTAAATTCCAATAATATTTCAAAAATTCTTAAAAATTCAAACTTTTTCCATAATTCTAAAAATATTGCAAAAATTATTACAAAATCAAAAATAGAAAATTTTTTCAAAATTCCAAAAATTATAATAATATCAAAAATTTTTCAAAATTCTAAAAATATTCCAAAAGTTCTTACAAAATCAAAAATTAAAACTTTTGCCGAAATTCTAAAAATATTGCAAAAAAAATTACAAAATCAAAAATTGAAAATTTTTTCCAAATTCCAAAAATTATAATAAAATCAAAAATTTAAAATTTTTCAAAATTCTAAAAATATTCCAAAAATTCTTACAAAATCAAAAATTAAAATTTTTCCAAAATTCTAAAAATATTGCAAAAATTATTACAAAATCAATAATACAAACTTTTTCAAAATTCCAAAAATATTTCAAAAACTATAACAAATTCGATTTCCATGTTCAATTTCATTTTCAATTACATTTACGTCATAAAAACTGCTACATTTTTTTCCCCAACAAATTGGCTAAATAAATAAATGAAATCATTTTTTGACACACTTGACATTATTTTTTTGACAAACTTATAATGCCATACTTCTCTATAATAATAATAAAATATCTGTCATACAAACTGTTAATTTTATTTTTTTCTAAAAAAATTGGGTAAAAAATATATAAAAACCTTTCTTTTGACACACTTGACAACATTTTTTGACAAACTTATAATGCAATAATCTAGTTTTTGATCCCACATACCAATCCCTACCATCAAGATTTCTCCAAATTTTATGTTCCTACTCGTAATCACTTAAAATGCACGTTTTTTAAGCCAAAAATATGAAAATTTGCTATTTTTGACACACATAATGATATTTTTGACACACTTCCGGTACAGTTATCAAACACAGCGTCATTTCCGACCTGTCCCTTGAGTATACCTATTTTTAGAAAAGAAATTTTTGAAATACCTCCAGCGGTTTTCCCTGCAGCGTAGGTAATGATGGCGGCCGGACGGCCACACGTCCGGCCGGCAGACAGACATACATTTTTTTTTTTGCTTTTTTTAGAAACAGTAGGTCCTAAAACGTCGAGAAATGTCAAAGTAGGGGTAAGAATTTCACTTTGAGCTCATGAATGTAATACTTAGGTCTTTCAGACCGAAGTAATCGAAAATGAAATTTGACATGGAAATTTTTGAATTTGTTATAGTTTTTGAAATATTTTTGGAATTTTGAAAAAAGTTTGTATTTTTGATTTTGTAATAATTTTTTTGCGATATTTTTATAATTTTGACAAAAGTTTTAATTTTTGATTTTGTAAGAATTTTTGGAATATTTTTAGAATTTTGAAAAATTTTAAATTTTTGATTTTGATTTTATAATTTTAAAAAAAATTTCAATTTTTGCAATATTTTTAGAATTTTGGAAAAGGTTTGAATTTTTAAGAATTTTTGGAATATTATTGGAATTTAGAAAAAATTTAAATATTTGATTTTATTCTAATTTTTGGAATATTTTTGGAATTTTGAAAAAAGTTTCAATTTTTGATTTTGTTATAATTACTTCGGTCTGAAAGACCTAAGTATTACATTCATGAGCTCAAAGTGAAATTCTTACCCCCACTTTTTTTGACATTTCTCGACGTTTTAGGACCTCCTGATTCTAAAAAAGCAAAAAAAATGTAAGTCTGTCTGCCGGCCGGTCGTCATTACCTACGCAGCAGAGAAAACCGCTGGAGGGATTTCAAAATTTTTTTTAAAAATAGGTATACTCAAGGGACAGGTCCGAAAGGACGCTGTGTTCGATAACTATACCGGAAGTGTGTCAAAAAAATCATTACGTGTGTCAAAAATAGCAAATTTTTATATTTTTGGCTTATAAAACGTTCATTTTAAGTGATTACGAGTAGGAACATTAAGTTTAGAGAAATCTTGATGGTAGGGATTGGTATGTGAGACCAAAAACTAGATTATTGCATTATAAGTTTGTCAAAAAAATGTTGTCAAGTGTGTCAAAAGCAAGATTTTTGTTTATTTTTTACCCAATTTTTTTAGAAAAAAATAAAATTAATAGTTTGTATGACATGAAATTTTATTATCATAGAGAATTATGGCATTATAAGTTTGTCAAAAAAATAATGTCAAGTGTGTCAAAAAATGATTTCATTTATTTTTTTAGCCAATTTTTTGGAAAAAAATGTAGCTGTTTTTATAACGTAAATGTAATTGAAAATGAAATTGAACATGGAAATTTTTGAATTTGTTATAGTTTTTGATATAGTTGTTCAATTTGAGTATTTGAATTCAGCTACATTAAGAGGGATCATTCTATTTTGACACTTCGATTTTGGGACCAGAGCAGTCTGGTGACTAAATGTGTAACTATTTTTTAATCCATCTTGTCTATTCTTGTTAAAACATTCGTGCAACATAATAGCGTGTAGCAATCAAAAATTAAAATATATAATTTCATTGTTGTAAAAATACACGAAATAAAATAAATACAATAAATACAAAGTTTTGTTACAGTCCACTTATTCAAATTAAACATTGGTCCTTAAACCGGATTTATCAGTGAAGTGAAAACATTTGTAGCATCAAATACAAAATGGATGCCTTAAAAAAATCAAAACAAGAAAGAACCACCATTCGCACTAAATTAGCGAAATTTAAAAAATTTTTGGAAACGTATAATCAAGCGTCAGATATATATAAGTTCAAAGCTAGAGTTGAAACATTTAGTAGTTTGTGGAATTCATTTGAAGTTGAACAAAATAAAATTGAATCATTTTATTATGACAAGGATGAAAAAGCTGAAGAATTTGAAACACAATTAAAAATCAGAGACGAATTTGAAGAAGACTATTACGATGCGAAAGCAAAAGTGTTGATTATTTTAGATCAAAGTGAAAAAATATCAGTGGTTACTAAATTAGAAAATTCTGAGTCAAAATCAAATAACATTAGATTACCAGATGTCAAAATTCCAGATTTTAATGGTGATTATAAACAGTGGTTGACATTTAGAGATTTGTTTAATTCAATTATTCACACAAACGAAAAATTGAACAATGTGACGAAATTTCAATATCTTGTGTCATATTTGAAAGGTGAAGCTGCTAGAACAATTGAATCAATTCAAATCACAAACGAAAATTATCCAATTGTGTATGATATGCTGTGTAAAAAATATGAAAACAACAAATACATTATTAATCAACATATCAAAGCTTTAATCCATCTTGAACCATGTAAAAGTGAATCTGCTTGTGAAATTAGTGAATTGGTTAATAATTTTCAAAAACATTTTCGTGTGTTGAATAATTTGAGAAATGCAAAAGATCATGGTGAAATTATTTTGTGCTATATATTACAAACAAAAATGGATAAGAAAACTAGAACAGAGTGGGAGTCGAGTTCAGTAAACAAGGAAAATGTAACCATTTCCGAATTGGTTGAATTTCTGTCAGTCAAACATAAAGTGCTTAAAACAGTAGATGAAACAAAATTGCCTATAGTTAAAAGTGTCAGTGTAAATCAGCAAATTAATAAAGGAAGTAAGCCAAGTCATACTTTCATAGCTTCAGTGAAACAGTGTGCATTATGTAAAGGGTCGCACGGAATATTTGAGTGTAAAGAATTTTTAGAATCTTTTGTTAAACAAAGGGAAGAAAAAACTTACAGTTTGAAGCTTTGTTACAATTGTCTACGACCAGGACATTCTGTTTATAATTGCTTGTCAAGTGCTAGATGTAGTAAATGTAATAAAAACACAATTCTTTGTTACATTTTGATCAAATAAAGCTTAAAGAAACAACATCAGTCAACAAACAAGAACTACTTCCAACAACATCAGCAAACTCAATAACGCATGATATGAACATTATGTTATCAACAATTGTTTTAAATATTCTTGATGCATATGGACAGTGGCATTCATGTAGAGCATTATTAGACTCTGGATCGCAGTCGAATTTTACATCATCAGAATTATGTAATAAGCTACATTTAACAAAAAACAAAACAGCCATTCCCATTCAAGGAATGGCGGGTATTCAATCCAGTGTAAAACATCGAGTGAAATCAACAATCAGTTCAACAGTTAGTGATTTTAATGCAGTGCTAGAATTTTTAGTTTTAACAACAATGGTGGAGAAAATTCCTGTGTCACAAATAAATATTGACTCATTAATGATACATAAATTAAAATTAGCAGATCTAAATTTTAATGTACCAAACAAAATAGATCTTTTGATTGGTGCAGAATTATTTTATGATATTTTATTACACGAAGAACAAATATTGGTATCAGATACATTGCGATTACAAAACTCTCAATTTGGGTATATTGTGACAGGAAAAGCGTCGATTCAACATACAAAATTACCAAAAATAAATTGTAGTGTGGTGCAACAGACTGGTGCTCAGACCTTAGATCAATTACTACAAAAATTCTGGGATATTGATCAATTCAAGTGTTCGTCATTGGCTATGTCAATTGAAGAAAAATCATGTGAAGATGAATTTATTCAAACTTATACAAGAAACAATGAGGGTAGATATATTGTTAATTTACCAATCAAAGATAGTGTAAATGCAATAGGTGAATCAAAAGATCTTGCAGTAAAACGATTCGAATCTGCAGAGCGAAAATTCAACAGATGTGTTTCACTAAAAACACAATATTGTGATTTTATAAATAAATATCTTAAACTAGATCATATGGAGTTGTGTAATGAAAATGATAACAGTCAATTGCATTATTTTTTGCCTCATCATGCAGTCATCAAACCTCAAAGTACAACTACTAAATTGCGGGTAGTGTTTGATGGGTCAGCAAAGTCATCTTCTGGTGCATCCTTAAATGACAAATTAAAAGTTGGACCAAAAGTGCAGCAAGATTTATTTCAAATTATGTTAAGGTTCAGGAAACATCAAATAGCCATTACAGGTGATATCGAAAAAATGTATCGCCAAGTGTTAATAAATAATAAACATCACTGTCTTCAATCAATATTATGGCGAAATGTTCCAGATCAAAAATTACAAACATATCATCTCAAAACCGTCACTTATGGTACAGCCAGTGCTCCATATCTGGCTACAAGAGTACTAAAACAGCTAGCATTAGATGAAGCAAATTCTTTTCCAGTAGCATCAAAGGTGCTATTATCAGACTTCTATGTGGATGACTTATTAAGTGGGGGCAAGTCTGTTAATGAAGTTTGTAAATTACAAAATGATCTTCAACAATTATTATCACGTGGAGGTTTTAAACTTCATAAATGGGCAAGTAATAGCAATGAGGTGATGAATTACATATTGAATAAGGAAACCAATGATGAATCAGTGATAGTAAACAAAAATACTCACGTAAAGACCCTTGGGCTATTATGGGAACCAGATGGAGATTATTTCTCATATAGATTTAGTGATATTGATCCAAACCAAATAGTGTCTAAACGAAATATTCTTGCTGAAATTGCAAAAATTTATGACCCATTAGGGCTTTGTGCTCCAGTAGTGTTTACAGCAAAGTTGATGATGCAGAAATTGTGGCAAATGGTAAATATAAATTGGGACACACTCATTGTAGAACCAAGTAAATCAAACTGGTTGGTATTCAGAAGCGATCTTGCAATAATAAATCAAATGAAAATAGACCGATGCATTCTTCCAAAAGGTGAAATCAAAAAGGTTGAATTGCACGGATTTTGTGATGCGTCTGAGGGAGGATACGGTGCATGTATTTATATGAGATCTGAAAATCAATCTGGAGAATTTGCAGTAAGACTAATTTGTGCTAAATCCAGAGTAGCACCTTTAAAGAAGCAGACGTTACCAAGGTTAGAACTTTGCGGTGCACTGCTACTTTCGCTTCTAATGGATGTGGTTCAAACTTCATTAGATATGCAATTCAACAAAATTGTATTGTGGTGTGATAGTACTATTGTTTTATCGTGGATTGCAACTCCATCCTGTAATTTAAGAACATTTGTATCTAACCGAATAGCAGAAATACAACAATTCAATTTCGATTGGAGACACATCAGATAATCCAGCAGATATAGTGTCCAGAGGGTTGTTTCCGAAAGAATTAATAAATTCAAATCTTTGGTGGAATGGACCACCATTTTTAAATCAATGTGAATCAAAGTGGCCAGTTGAAATCAATTGGCAATGCAAAAAATTAGATGTGGAAACTGAATATAAGGAAATAGAAATAGTTCTTCCCATGCAAGAAAAAGAGAAAAATTGGTTTATTGAATTATTTTCAGGTTACGATAAGTTAATAAGGATCACTGCTCTTGTTCTACGATTCAAACATAATGTTAAACATCATAAAGAAAAGAAATTAGTAGGATTTATATCAGTGGAAGAGCGACAAAATGCAATTACAACTTTGATAAAATGTTCACAAAAGGAAGATTTTAAAGATGAAATAAAATGTCTGCAAGGGAATATGCCCATATCAAAAAAAAGTAAATTGATATCTTTGAATCCTTTCTTGGATGGCAATAATATATTACGTGTAGGTGGAAGATTGAACAATTCAAATTTAACCTTTAATCAGAAACATCCATCCATTATATCATCAAATCATAAACTCGCAAATTTATTGGTTAATTATGAACATATTCGTAATTTGCATTGTGGACCACAAGCAGTTGTGAGACAAAGGTATTGGATAATTGGAGGTAGAAATCTAACAAAAAATGTTGTACATAACTGTGTTACGTGTGTCAGAAACAAACCAAAATTTGTAGAACAATTAATGGGTCAGCTTCCAAAAAGTAGAATAACTCAATTTCGCACTTTTCTGCATACTGGGATAGATTTTTGTGGACCAGTATATGTATATTCTGGAATTCGAGGTAAAAGATCAGTAAAAGCATACATTTGTGTGTTTGTTTGTTTTGCTACCAAAGCAATACATTTAGAGTTGGTTGGTGATTTGTCGACTCAAGCATTTTTGTCCGCATTACGGAGATTTATAGCAAGGAGAGGAAGATGTGCTGTTATATGTTTCGACAATGCAACCAATTTCGTAGGTGCTAACAACCAACTGAAGGAGTTAAAAAATTTATTCTTTTCGCAAAATCATCAAGAAATCATCCAGAAAATGTTGTGAACAGAAAATATTCAATGGAAATTTATTCCATCTCAATCTCCTCATTTTGGTGGTTTGTGGGAGGCAGCCGTCAAGTCTGCAAAACATCATCTTCGCAGAGTGATATCTAATCAAAGGTTGACACATGATGAACATTTAACAATATTAGCCCAGGTAGAGGCATGTTTAAATTCTAGACCAATTACACCTATTTCAGAAAATGTCGAAGATTTATCATATCTAACACCAGGACACTTTTTGATTTTCGATTCGTTAACATCAGTAATTGAGCCAAATTATGAAGAGGTCAAAATTAACAGGTTATCCAGATGGCAGCATGTGCAACAAATTGTGCAACATTTTTGGACCAGATGGTCTAAAGAATATTTATCATCACTACAAGTACGAAACAAATGGAGAGCGAACACGTTAAATATAGAACCAGGTATGCTAGTGCTCATTAAGGAGGACAACATCCCACCAACAAAATGGTTAATGGCAAGAGTAATAAAAACACATCCAGGTCAAGATCAACATGTTCGAGTTGCTACCGTCAAAACTTCCAAAGGTGTATTACAACGTCCAGTTGTTAAACTCTGCCCATTGCCAATCGAAACAGAGTTAACAAAACAATAATGTTGAAAGACGTGGATCTTTCAAGGTGGGCGAAATGTTCAATTTTGAGTATTTGAATTCAGCTACATTAAGAGGGATCATTCTATTTTGACACTTCGATTTTGGGACCAGAGCAGTCTGGTGACTAAATGTGTAACTATTTTTTAATCCATCTTGTCTATTCTTGTTAAAACATTCGTGCAACATAATAGCGTGTAGCAATCAAAAATTAAAATATATAATTTCATTGTTGTAAAAATACACGAAATAAAATAAATACAATAAATACAAAGTTTTGTTACAGTCCACTTATTCAAATTAAACAATAGTTATATATCAAAATATAGTTATTTGTTATAAACTATAACAAATAACTATATTTTGATATAGTTATTTGTTATAGTTTTTGGAATTTTAAAAAAGTTTGTATTTTTGATTTTGTAATAATTTTTGCAATTATTTTTAGAATTTCGGAAAAAGTTTCAATTTTTGATTTTGTAATAATTTTTGGAATATTTTTAGAATTTTGAAAAATTTTTAAATTTTGATTTTATTATAATTTTTGAAATTTTGAAAAAATTTTCAATTTTTGATTTTGTAATAATTTTTGCAATATTTTTAGAATTTGGGAAAAAGTTTGAATTTGTAAGAATTTTTGGATTATTATTTGAATTTAGAAAAAGTTTCAATATTTGATTTCATTCTAGTTTTTGGAATATTTTTGGAATTATGGAAAAGTTTGATTTTATTTAATTTAATAATATTTTTGGAATTTTGATTATAATTTTCTGGCAACGTATTGATGTTTCGTGTTAGTTTTGTAATAAATTTTTAAACAGATATAAAAAAATACTTGTACTTTAACAAAGAGCTATGTTTGATATACATCGTTGACTAAAACTAAAAACTATGTCCTCGTGAAAGGTTTTGCCGAAAACTATATCAAAATCCTTAACCCAGACCGAAGTCTTGATATCTCAGAGCTGTGAGATTTCAGTCCCTCCATATTTTAATAACTAAGTTTTTATATATTAATATTTATAAGTTTTATGGATAGAGTACAAGCTTGCCCTTATTCTAGATAAACTATAACCTAAATCAAATAAACTAAATTAATCTAACTTTAAAATAAGCAAACAACAGAAAAACAAAAAGATTGTACATTATAAATTAGTCAGTTGGCTTATTAGACTACTACTAATAGTAGGTAGTTTAGTTAAATATCTCGTCCGAGCTTCACTTGCATATTGACAAACAAGTTTCATACTGGTTTTTTCATGCAAGGTTACTGTTCTATATCTAACATTTTTTTTTAGAATTAATTTAAGGAATTTGTTTTGTACTACTTGTAAACGCATTTGTTGAGAGGTGGCACTATCCCACCAAATTGGGGCTGCATAAAGTATTGTTGTTAGTATCATCGATTTATAAACTAGAAGTTTATTGGAGAAATTCATTGAACTTTTTTTGTTTAGAACCGGATAAAAGGACTTAAACAGTTTATCACATTTAGAAACAACATGATTTATGTGATGTTTTAGAGTAAGTTCCGCTCTAAATCCGAATTGTTCCCTAATAAATACAACATTATCGTTCACAAACTCAACCAATCGAGATATGTCTTAAAAGCTCGATTGGTTGAGTTTGTGAACGATAATGATGTATTTATTAGGGAACAATTCGGATTTAGAGCGGAACTTACTCTAAAACATCACATAAATCATGTTGTTTCTAAATGTGATAAAGCTTGTGTGCTCAAGAATTTTACTTAACGATGAAAGCAGACTTATAGGTCGATAGTTGCTGGTCAAAGTAGGATCTTTACCTAGTTTAAGTATAGGTACTACTTTTGCTACTTTCCAACAAGCAGGAAAATAGCCAAGGTTTATACAACTGTTTATGATAACTCTAATGGTATTAATTCCTTTCTCGGGAAGTCGCTTTAGTAAAATATTGGGTATTTCATCAGATCCAGGAGCTTTAAATGGTCGACTTTTAGTTATAATGTTGCGAATTTTATTGTTTGTTGTTAAATCTCGGTTGTTTATGCTGTGAATAGCACTATCAATGAATGATATTGTTGATTGTACAACGTGGTCTTGTGTGGAATTCGTAGATGATGAGTATGTTTCCGAAAATGTTTTTGAAAAAACTTCCAGTTTTTCGCTAGTTAAAAAAAGTCTAGGTTGAGTGTTATCGGGATTTTAGAAGGTGGAATCGAAGTGTATTTGTTTTTCAGGTTTTTAATGGTTTTCCAATACTGTTTTGAATTTTTAGTAAGATTTTGAAGCCTGTTTTGCCATTTGACATTTACTAGCTTGAAGATTTCGATCCTAATTTCGGAGTTTAGACTGTTGTCTATGGATTTGTAATTTGGATTCCTGGATCTGAGCCATTGTCGTTTGGTAGTGTTACGTAGGCGAATCAATGCAGTAATATTGTCGGTGAGTACTAGCTTATCAGTTTTTGTAACAGGTACGAACTGAAAGGACACGTTTCTGGCTTCAATAATAGTAGATGATAAATCAGTTATCAGTTGGTCAACTTGTTGAGTTGAAGAACAGAGGTTGTCATTATCTTTTAATTTGGAAGATTCCTCAATGAATTCACGGTAAAGGGGCCAGTCGGCCTGAAAATAATTATAGGTATTACGAACAAAATTAGAAGTTTGTGACTGAAAATTAGTTGTGATAGTAACTGGAAAGTGATCTGAGTTTAACACTTCCTCAGTTTCTACTGTTACGATGGCTTCTGGACGGTTAGTAAGAAAAAAGTCAAGCGTACTTGGAAGTCCTCTTGCACTATAATGGGTGTGCTTATCTGGAGCTATAATGGAGTTGCTTGACCCAGAATGATAGTTTTATAGAGTTCTGCCTCCAGTGTTGCTTCTGAGACAATTCCATGATTGATGACGACAGTTAAGATCTCCACTTAAAATGATCGATCCAGATCGGTTAGTTATTTTAGTTATTTCATTACGAAAGTTAACATTGTTAGATCTAGGATAATAAGCTACAAACAGTTCTATTGGAATGTTGTTTAAATCTTGAATTAGGATGCCGAGGTTTTCAATGGCTTCGAAATCAAAACTGGTAAGATTGCATATTTTATAGAATATTTGACTATGATGGCAACACCGCCTCTACGTTGGTACAGTCTATCGTTTCTATACATTTTATAGTCCGGAATATGCATTGAGATATTTGGTTTAAGTAAAGCTTCCGTAAGAAGCATTACGTCTATATCATTATCAACTAGGAATTTAATTAGTTCGTGTTTCTTATTTCTACAGCCATTGGAATTCCATGTGGAAATTTTAAGGATGGCATTTCTATGGACCAGCGACATAGTTTATGGCAATTTCTGCGATGGCTTGAATTTGCTCACCTTTAGTAGTACACTTTCCGAAAATATAGAAAAAAGTTCATTAAAGTTATATAAATTATTTAAATTATTATTATTATTACCCTGACTTGTTGAAAAATTTTGTTGCAAGCAGCTAGAAAATGTTGGTTTCGAGGCATGTGTATTTTGGTTGAAATCCTGCTTGTTGAATATTGATCTGGTTAGTTCCAGAAAACCTGCATGTTGAAACATGTACTCCCTGGCCTGTGCTTTTCGAGTTGAAGACTTCGAGTTGGCAAAAGTTCTCATTTTAATATATTCGTCCTTATATTCACATTTTGGGGAGTTTGCTGGATGATTTTTGGAACAGTTTACACATTTATGTTTGGCAGTTATTTCTTTAACAGGACATTCATCATTACCATGATATAGTGAACAATATACACACTTTGGTTTCATATTGCAGTAATTAATAGAGTGGCCAAACATAAAACATCGATGGCATTGGATCGGACCTTTCCTTGTGTTATACACAAAATCCCATTTGCATATCATATGACCAATACGTGTAAAATTTCGAAGTTTATTTAGGGAAATAACTCCTCTATTGAAGTTAACAAAATAGACTGCGTCATCAGCATGGCATTTACTATTAGTAGAAATTTTTTTCACTTGCAATCGATTGTGGCCCAGTTCTACTAAATCCTTAATACTGCGCTTTCCAGTTTATTACATGATCCATATAATGCAAACCTCGATACTTTGTTTTCCTCCTGAGGAAATGAATAGTACTCATTATCGGCTTGCGATAACATTTCTTTTATTTTAGTAAAATCATTAGTGTTGTACAGAAAGATTTTAACTCCAATGCTTATTGTTACTTCGGTCTGAAAGACCTGTATTACATTCATGAGCCAAAAGTGAAATTCTTACCCCCACTTTTTTGGCATTTCTCGACGTTTTAGGACCTCCTGATTCTAAAAAAGCAAAAAAAAATGTATGTCTGTCTGTCGGCCGTCCGTCCGGCCGTCATTACCTACGCTGCAGGGAAAACCGCTGAAGGGATTTGAAAAATTTTTTTTTCTAAAAATAGGTATATTCAAAGGGCAGGTCCGAAAGGACGCTGTGTTCGATAACTGTACCGGAAGTGTGTCAAAAAAATCATTATGTGTGTCAAAAATAGCAAATTTTCATATTTTTGGCTTAAAAACGTTCATTTTAAGTGATTACGAGTGGGACATTAAATTTGGAGGAATCTTGATGTATGTATACATTATAAGTTTGTCAAAAAATGTTGTCAAGTGTGTCAAAAGATTTTAATTTAGTTTTTTACCCAATTTTTTGGAAAAAAATAAAATTGTTTCTTTGAAATGAATTTGATTATTATTATTGAGAATTATGGCATTATAAGTTTGTCAAAAAATAATGTCAAGTGTGTCAAAAAATGATTTCATTTATTTTTTTAGCCAATTTGTTGGGGAAAAAATGTAGCTGTTTTTATGACGTAAATGTTATTGAAAATGAAATTGAACATGGAAATTGAATTTGTTATAGTTTTTGAAATATTTTTGGAATTTTGAAAAAGTTTGATTTTATTTAATTTAACAATATTTCTGGAATTTTGATTATAATTTTCCTCCAACGTATTGATGTTTCGTGTTAGTTTTGTAATAAATTTTTAAACAGAGATAAAAAATACTTGTACTTTAACAAAGAGTTACGTTTGATATACATCGCAGCCTAAAACTAAAAACCATGTCCTCATAAAAGTTTTTTGGCGAAAACTATATCCAAATCCTTAACCCAGACCGAAGTCTTGATATCTCAGAGCTGTGAGATTTCAGCCACTCCATATTTTTTAAATTGTAATTTACAATATTATTTCCCTTCATTAATTTGTGTAACTCGTTTTGATTATATTGCGAAATAATTGGAGGTAATTTAATTTTTTTTATGGTAATAAATTAATTTCGTCACCAGCATTATCGGTTATGTTTATATTTTTTGCATTTGCATTGTTAATAGTATTTGGTATTTCTTCGATTTGATTAGTATTTGCTTGTTTAAAACTCTTAGTTAAGTAGTGCGAATTCAGAATTTCAAATCTATTCTGAGTTGGTACAGCAGGATAAAACATTTTTAGTTTTTTATTCATTGTAGGATGAGAAGTATTTATACTTGATACGATTCCAGATCTTTTTCCACTGGCTGCTACTACAGAAGAATTATTAGTATTACACGGCCCATTGGCCGTGTAATTATCGTTTTCACAATCACTATCAATTGCTAAGTTTGATTCTTTTAGTACACTATTCACTATTCACAACAGTTATCTAGAATTATTTATGTATAGAAATAAAGAATTTTTATCACAGTTAATAGCCAAAATATTTCAATTTGATTTACAAAAAATGATTTTAATTACTTGTGTACTCAACGAATTCACAAACGAGAATCCATTATTTTAACAACTAATATATGGAGGGGCTGAAATCTCACAGCTCTGAGATATCAAGACTTTGGTCTGGGTAAAGGATTTTGATATAGTTTTCAGCAAAAAACTTTTATGAGGACATGGTTTTTAGTTTTGGGCAGCGATGTATATCAAACATAACTCTTTGTTAAAGTACAAGTATTTTTTATCTCTGGTTAAAAATTTATTACAAAACTAACATGAAACATCAATACGTTGCCGGAAAATTATAATCAAAATTCCAAAAATATTGTTAAATTAAATAAAATCAAACATAATAAAATCAAATCAAATATTTAAATTTTTTCTAAATTCCAATAATATTTCAAAAATTCTTACAAATTCAAACTTTTTCCATAATTCTAAAAATATTGCAAAAATTATTACAAAATCAAAAATTGAAAATTTTTCCCAAATTCCAAAAATTATAATAATATTAAATATAAAAAATTTTTCAAAATTCTAAAAATATTCCAAAAATTCTTACAAAATCAAAAATTAAAACTTTTGCCGAAATTCTAAATATTATTACAAAATCAATAATACAAACTTTTTCAAAATTCCAAAAATATTTCAAAAACTATAACAAATTCAAAAATTTCCATGTCCAATTTCATTTTAAATTACATTTACGTCATAAAAACAGCTTCATTTTCTTTTTCCAAAAAATTGGCTAAAAAAATGAATGAAATCATTTTTTGACACACTTGACATTATTTTTTGACAAACTTATAATGCCATAATTCTCTATAATACTAATAAAATATCATGTCATACAAACTATTAATTTTATTTTGTTATAAAAAAATTGGGTAGAAAATAAATAAAAACCTTTCTTTTGACACACTTGACAACATTTTTTTGACATACTTATAATGCCATAATTCTAAATAATAATAATAAAACTTCATTTCAAACAAATAATTAATTTTATTTTTTTCCAAAAAAATTTGGGTAAAAAAATAAATAAAAATCTTTCTTTTGACAGACTTGACAACATTTTTTTGACAAACTTATGATGCCATAATTCTCAATAATAATAATAAAACTTCATTTCAAACAAACAATTAATTTCATTTTTTTTCCAAAAAATTAGGTAAAAAAATAAATAAAAATCTTTCTTTTGAGACACTTGACAACATTTTTTTGACAAGCTTATAATGCAATAATCTAGTTTTTGATCTCAGATACCAATCCCGACCATCAAGATTTCTCCAAATTTAATGTTCCTACTCGTAATCACTTAAAATGAACGTTTTTTAAGCCAAAAATATGAAAATTTGCTATTTTTGACACACATAATGATTTTTTTGACACATTTTCGGTACAGTTATCGAACACAGCGTCCTTTCGGACCTGTCCCCTGTGAATATCTATTTTTAGAAAAAAATTTTTGAAATCCCTCCAGCGGTTTTCCCTGCAGCGTAGGTAATGACGGACGGCCGGCCAGCCGGCCGGCAGACAGACATACATTTTTTTTTTGCTTTTTTAGAATCAGTAGGTCCTAAAACGTCGAGAAATGCCAAAAAAAGTGGGGGTAAGAATTTCACTTTGAGCTCATGAATGTAATACTTAGGTCTTTCAGACCGAAGTAATCATTTGAGATTCAACGTCTAGCTATGCAACAGATAAATGCTGTTGTGGATAGCGCCTTTTTTTAAATTATCCTATCTATATCAGGGGTTCTTCTTTTGTTTGGTTTTTTATTTATGCTTGAAAAATTATTTAGTTGAACTTCATAAGCGTCTTTTTTTCGAGAATTAATATTCTTAATTTCTGCTGAATTTTTTCCCAAGTTTCTTAAGTGACAAAGCTTAAGAAATTAATTTTAAAAATTACAAAAAAATATCTAATTAAATTAAACACCTTTTTGTATTTTGCGTTGACGTTTCATCGTGCTTTCACGATATCATCAGAACGACTAAATTATAATTTTATTATTGAAATCATTTGATCATTAATACTTATTAATACAAATATTATTTACCAATATTAATACATACATACATCAATAAAATAATTAACTAAAAACATATGATTTCTGATCACAATAAAAACAATAATATGACGTACTAAATACCCTAACCAAATCAATCAAAATAATAACAGGATCTATTTATATAATTACTCATGTATGTATCATAATATTAAATTATAAATTTTATTTATTTTATCTTTATCCTCCATCACATTAACAGTGTTCTCTATTCTCTGTTGTATTCTCAATGTTTCTTTTGTATACCTTTTGTTGTTGTTCCTTTCCACGTCTAAAATTTTTACTTTCTCAAAATTGGCTATATGATTTTTTTCTAATAGATGATTTGCTAAACCTGTATTTGATTTTTTCTTTTCGTAATCCGTAAAATGTTCTAGTCTAGTCTTACATGTACTTGCCGTTTGGTTGTACCCACATGCACACAGTTGCATTTTTCATTTTCCCCTATATTGCCAAGGCATTTTGCTTCGTATCAATTTCAATTTTTTCCATTTCTTTCTTTTTTGATTTAGTATTTGTAAATAAATTTTTGGTTGTATGCCCTGTTCTGTGTGCGATTTTCAAATTTTAATTTCCAAGCATTCTTTTTAAATTGTATGAATTTGTTAAATTAGGTATGTACGTAACACTATAAAGTTTCCCCGTGTTGTCAGTTGGTTGTAAATTATTGTTGTCTTTTTTAAAAATGTCATTTTCTAACCTATTACTATTATCTATTCGGTGTCGTCTGATTCTTGTAAAATATCACAGCTGGGTTGTTTAGAATTAATATTGCACGTTGTATTCTCTATAAGTTCATCAATTATCTTATTGGGGTAATTATTTTTCCTTAAAATGTTCTTAATGTTCTTCTTTTGTATGATGAAAAATATTTACTACGACAAATGGTTCTCAGATCACTTCATAATGCCATTGATGTGATATTAAGGAACATTTAATAAACTGTGAGGTAACAACATCAAAAATCGATGTTTTGTTAAATTTAAAGATAAGTTTTATAACCGAATTTTGGGTACATCAATGAATAGTAAACTTGCACAAAATATATTAACAACATTTTTATGAGCATGTTGGAAGAAAACCAGAAAAATAAAAACTTGGTTTTGTGATAACATTATAAATATAGTGTTTAGTTTATATATTTTAAATATAAATATAGTGTTTAGGGTCTTAATCTTTAAATGATTTTGTATTGTTGAAGAACTTGTTTTTGACTCTTTTTGGATACATGAAAAATTTCTTGTTTGGTTGCAATTCGGTAAAAAGAGAAAAAAACTTAAATACGCAGGATGAATAAAAATTCTTTCTGATAAAAAAATTATTAAATTAATGATAATTAAACCGATCGGTCATATTCCGATTAAAGTAGATGTTAATACTGAATAACTATTTTGATATTGATTTAATTCATGTGGTTTTTGAAACTCTTTGATTAGTTAATATCTATTCAGTTGTAGCCTTTCTCAAGTTTTGGGGAAGTTCTAGAGCGTGGAATTTAGGATCTTGACCTATATCGGCTCCTTACTTCACACCTAGTTTCTGGGGAGAGATCGTGAGTTCGATATTCCTCTTCGGTCCTTCTTCAACAGCGTCTATACCTTTTTCTTACAGGTTTATACGTGGAGGATCTCTTATATGTAGCAAAAAAAAGTTTCTTATTATTAAATAAATAAATAAATTTTCCTTATTAACAAATAAATCAATAATTATTTTATATTGAAATAATTTTTTTTTACAAAACATATTAATAAATAAATAAAAATTAAATAAGTTTTGTTATAAATAAATAAGTAGTTTCTTTTAGATTCAGGAATAATAAACAAGGAATTTTTATTAATCCAATAGTTCATCAGTTGTTATGATTTTTTTTGGTCGGGTTTTTCGGTTTGTTTTTTTTTTTTTTTTGTTAAATTTCGCGTTCGCCATTGAAGAGGTATTTGTCTTGATTCTCAAGGTTTCACTTTCGGTCACAAGAAATTGCAAGAACAAGAAATTGTCCGTGTTTTTCTTTTCTTATTTTAAAACTGAAAAACAAATGTCAGTGCTTCCCATCGATCACCCTTTCTTCGGGTTGGAAAATGGGGAATCGGATGTTGAGTGCTTACTTCGGCGTATCCGGATTGACAGCGGCAACTGGGTGGAGGAAGTGTGTTTAGCCCACATGTGATGGAGTTATTGAAGGCATGGGAAGTGATCGTCCCGGCTGGTATATTCTTGTCCAGCGAAGCTAGGGGACTTGTTTCACCTATTGAACATGTTTTGCTGGGCTTAATGAATCACATAAAACATTACATGGACCGAGCTGAACGGTTGGGAAATAGTAAGGGGAACAGTACATAGTTATTCCCAACCGCAATTTGTGTACAGCATATGAGATGGAGGAATCTAACTATGTAGGAGGTGCCAGAAGACGGGATGATCCAGCTTTAAAGAATCAGGTTTCTTTTCAGGAACCATTGGGGAGATCAACTCCTTTACACCTGGAACTGATAGAAGAATTGATTAAATACATGACCAACAATAAACTAACCATCAGCGACCAACTTCCTCATAATCCGGTTTTTACTGATTTCGCACATTTGCTTTTTTCTTTTTTCAGGGGAGAGTCATCACCAGATGCCCATGAGTTTATTCAAAGAATTGAAATAATTGCAAGAAGGGTGATGAATTGAGCTCCATTGTTCCCCGATACATTCGGTGGGCTGGATCGTTCTCGGAAAGAGTGATGATTGCAATCGTAAAAGAATGTATGACGGCGAAATTAAGAAACGCTACATTGGTGGCAGATGTAGCTACTCTGGAAGACCTACGGGTGTTATGCCAGAAATTTGAGAAGCTATGGTCATCGCTTCCAACAACATGACGGACAACTGGACAACTAAGGATTAGAGAGATCCTACCAACTGACTTAGACAAACCAGGTCCTCCAAACGATCAACCTTGCGTTACAGCATATAAAGTATCACCACGTCTACTTAGAAGAAGAAGACCTTTGTTGGCTCCAAGATCAACCATGCTATCACTTTCACCAAGGAACGAGCATCCAATATACTAAAGATGTAAAGACATGGGGTGCCTTGCTCAAGATTGTCCTCGGAACCAAATAAAACTCTATTGCTACAGGTGTGATAAACCACACCTGTTATTCTAAGGGCCCAACTCGTTTCATGGTCATTTTGATTTATGGTTAAGTCAACACAAATCAAAAAATGTTTAAATAACTGCAGCGACACAGAAGATAAAATAAAATATCAGGCGTTTATCAGACAAAATGTTTAGGGTGACACAAAACACACATTGGGCAAACAGAAAATGAGTTTGATACTAGATTCAAGGAATACAAAAAGCTACATCTTCTTCTCATAAAAATAAACCAAGTGTCAATCAAGTCTCATTCAAGTCACTCCGAAATAAATGTTATTACTTCGGTCTGAAAGACCTAAGTATTACATTCATGAGCTAAAAGTGATATTCTTACAACCACTTTTTTTGGCAGTTCTCGATGTCTTAGGACCTACTGATTCAAAAAAATCAACAACAAAAACTGGATGTCTGTCTGCCGGCGGGCCGTCCGTCCGGCCGTCACACCCGACAAAATCTAGAAAACGGCTGAAGGAATTTGAAAAATTTTGAATTCTAAAATACGTACACTTAATGGAAAGAGCCAAAAGGACGATGTGTTCGATAACTGTACCGGAAGTGTGTCAAAAGTCGTCAAGTGTGTCAAAACAAGGAAATATGCATATTTTTGGCTTGAAAAACGTTTATTTTAAGTGATAATGAGTAGTGACAGAGAATGTGGTGAAATCTGGATGATCGGGATTGGTATGTGAGATCAAAAACTAGATTATTGCATTATAAGTTCGTCAAAAAAATGTTGTCAAGTGTGTCAAAAGAAAGATTTTTATTTATTTTTTTACCCAAATTTTTTTGGAAAAAAATTAAATTAATTATTTGTTTGAAATGAAATTTTATTATTATTATTGAGAATTATGGCATTATAAGTTTGTCAAAAGTATATTTTAAAGTGTGTCAAAAGAAAGATTTTTATTTACTTTGTTACCCAATTTTTTGGAAAAAAATAAAATTAATAATTTGTATGACATGAAATTTTTATATTATTATAGAGAATTATCGCATTATAAGTTTCTCAAAAAAATAATGTCAAGTATGTCAAAAAATGATTTCATTTATTTTTTAGTCAATTTTTTGGAAAAAAAATGGAGCTGGTTTTATGACGTAAATGTAATTGAAAATGAAATTGGACATGGAAATTTTTGATTTTGTTATAGTTTTTGAAATATTTATGGAATTTTGAAAAAAGTTTGTATTTTTGATTTTGTAATAATTTTTGCAATATTTTTAGAATTTTGAATTTTGTAAGAATTTTTGGAATATTTTTAGAATTATGAAAAATTTTAAATTTTTGGAATTATTATAATGGAATTTTGAAAAAAATTTCAATTTTTGATTTTGTAATAATTTTTGCTATATATTTAGGATTTTGGAAAAGTTTGAGTTTTGAAGAATTTTTGGAATATTATTGGAATTCAGAAAAAGTATAAATATTTGATGTTATTCTAATTTTTGGAATAGTTTTGGAATTTTTAAAAAAAGTTTGATTTTATTTAATTTTTACAATATTTTTGGAATTTTGAAAGAAATATGAATTTGTGATTTTGTAATATTTTCTCGAAACGCTAAATTGAGAGGTTTTTGAGTAGTTTGCTGAGAATAAAAAAATTTCTAAACAGAGATAAAAAATACTTGTACTTTAACAAAGAGTTATGTTTGATATACGTCGCTGCCCAAAACTAAAAACCATGTCCTCATAAAAATTTTTTGCTGAAAACTATATCAAAATCCTTAACCCAGACCGAAGTCTTGATATGTCAGAGCTGTGAGATTTCAGCCCCTTCATATTTTATATTTGTTTTTTCAATATACATTGTTTCATCTTTAACCTTTTTTTTATAAATTTTTCTCACTACGCACACTTCGGTAATTGTATTTCGTTTCATTTTTTCTGTTAGTGTTATTTCGTGATTTGGTTTTGTCATCCATCTGTTCCACTCTACCTACATCAAATCTTGAAATGGCTAATTATTAGATATATCCAAAGACTGTAATTGACTTGTAGGACTTCCTGGAATGACTGCGATTTCTGTGTATATTTATTTTCGTTAATTTTGGTGAATGAGTTCGGTTGTGCGATTTTTTGACAACGCTTCTAAACGTCTTGCCAATGTCTTTTGTATTCATAATTTTATCCCTATTGAATCCACGCAACCATTTTGTTGGACGTGGATTTTTTGCCGTATTTTCGTTACCGTAATACGTTCCTAAGCCAATGTGCGTTATACATATAAAAATAGAATAAACGATCTGGGTTACATAGTTACCCCGACAACCAAAAGAACTATATTTGACTGCGACGTGCTAATTGCGATTTTATTTAATTTATTTAACTTATTTAATTTATTTAATTTATTTAATTTTGTGTATTTATTTAATTTATTTAATTTATCTCATTTATTTAATTCATCTCATTTATTTAATTTACTTAATTCATTTAATTCAAATAAATTTATTTACTTTATTTAATTTAAATTATTTATTTTATTTATTATAATTCATTTAATTTATTTAATTTATTTAATTAAATTAACTAATTGAATTTATTTAATTTGTTTAATGTATTTAATTTATTTTATTTATTTAATTCATTTAGTTTATTTAATTTATTTAATTTCAGTAACTTATTTAATTTATTTAATTTATCTCATTTATTTAATTCATCTCATTTATTTAATTTATTTAATTTATTTAATCCAGATAAATTTATTTACTATATTTAATTTTATTAATTTATTTAATGTTTAAAATTTATTTAATTTATTTGATTTATTTAATTAAGTTAACTCATTTAATTAATTTAATTTTTTTAACTTATTTAATTTATTTAATTTATTTAATTTACTTAATTTATTTAATTTTAAATTTTAATTTATTTATTTAGTTTGATTAATATGTTTGTTTTGTGGTTCTCAAATTTTCGTCCGTTCCATTAAGATACGTTAAGAAATTGATATAAGGGAAAACATAAGTAAAAACTACAACAGTAAAAAACAGAAGCACTAAACATTATAAGTTAACTTTTACGTAGTTTTGATTTTATTTAAAGTTCTAAAACACTTTTGGAAAATAAAACTCAGAAGCTTATACAAACAAAAATTTCCAAATAAAATTATGAACAATAAAAAACCGATTACATCCAAGGAATGTAACTGCCAGAAATTTAAATTAATCGCATTATTTTGTAAATGTTTCGCACCATGATGACGAATAACATATTCAACCCAATATATTCCCGTTTCAAGTGGTGTATTTTGTCGATCACGATGCAATATCGACATATACCTTGCTTGTTCTGCATATTTTGGATTTGTTATAATGGTGTTAATTGATTTCTTCAACCCACCGATTTCATCAAACGGGAATTGAATTCCCCAGCCTTGTCCAACAACTTTAGCCGCATTTGCCATTTGATCTCCCATCAATGGGGTTATTATTAGAGGAACACCATGATATTTTGCTTCTGTTATACTTCCCCATCCACCATGAGTGATAAATAGTTTAATATTTTTATGTTGCAGTACATCATTTTGAGGCAACCATTTTGCAATTCGAACATTTTTTGGAATATTTGGTAAGCTATCGTTCTCAAATTTCCATAGAACGTTTTCTTTTAATCCTCTGAATGCATTTAAAATTTCTTTTAATTTTTTTTTCGATAATGATGAACTTTTCACGTTCGATCCCAAACTAAAGTAAATTACACCATTTTTTGATTCATCCATCCATTGTTGCAGATCATCCGGAAGTGGCTTTGGCTGGTCATTGATATGAATTCCATTAATTTGAACCACAGATGGAGTCAATGGTCGTACATTTCCGACACTTATGTCTAAAGTAATAAAATGAATCGAAACATTTTTCTCCATTTCGTCAAACGTTGGATACAAATTCGGGGGGAAATATTTTCTACAATGAAATAAACATAGTATTAGAATGTGTTTGGATCTTTTTTTAACAAAAAAAAATTGTATGCACCTATACATCTTTTTATGTTTTAAACGTATCAACGGTTCCAAATAGCAAAGATCAACAATATAGAGAAACATGTTCAAAATTCTACTTTTGAACGAAAGTGGATGGGGCAGTCCAAAATGGGAATGAGAAATGTACGGTAGTGCTAACGGACTACCGCTTTCTCTATAAAAACTATGAAATTGCAAATATGAAACAAATGTAGCTGTCGGACATTTGAAATGAGCACCAAATCCAAGAAAGGAGGTGCCCAACAGTCTTTCAACAATCACTAAATCAAAAGCTTCATCCTGCATCATTTTTTGGACTTGCAATTCAGCAAAGGTTTTTTCCACTAAAATGTTTTGCAAATCCATAATTTCACCGAATTGGTGATATAAATCATACAAACTGGCTGTGTTATCTGTGAGAAGGGCAGCAAAACCTAAAAGTAATGCGCTTAGTTATGCTATTTGATTGAATATTCTTCAATAATTTTTGCCAATACTTACTTTCATTATTCACTGGAATATAAATCTCTCGATAATCATTGAATGCTGGCTTAGAAGGATATGAGGTTAACACGGTGACATTGTGTCCTTTTTCAGCTAATCCCTTTGATAAAGCTTCAAACACCATAAAATGTGATTCACTAATTGTTGGAAATACACAAAGTATTTTGTAGGCACTCACATTATATACTAGAATGGCAAAAACATTAATAGAATTAATTAATTTTGATCCAATCATTTTGAATTTATAGTCACAACTGCATAAGAAGAAATGTTTCTCCAGCAATCAGCGAGACAAATGAATACATATATCAAATATAATATCAAATAATTTCGTTTCTCTCTAGCTAGGTCAAAACCCCATTATTTGTTATCTACTGATTTCTTGGCAATCAACATTTACTATATTTAGATTTACTTGTTAGTACATTGTACGCGATGATAACAACTTCTTATAATAAAATGAAGAAAGACTTGTTCAACGAGTTGTAGAAAGCGCTATCTTTTCTTAATTATTTAACATATGGTTCAATTAAACAGTAACCTCAACTTTAAAGATAATTTTTACTTTTGATGTGTATTTTGAAGTCTTTATAGCTAAAATTTTTAAAATATTTTAAAACACAACATTTTATGCAATAGACAGTAAACAAAATGTGTTAAAACATAACATATTGAAAAAGATTTTAGAAGTCCAACAATCAATGTTTAAATCTTTGTTCAAATATTTTCAATTTCTTTTATCTGAGTTTTGACTTGAATCCATCTATTGTACGTTTTATGGCGGATTTGTCTAAACAAATATAAAATATAATTTTAATTTCATTTTAATTTTGTGTAAAAGGGTTTTATTTAGGGTTTTGTTTAGGTTAAGGGGTCATAAAAAATATTATAATTTGTTTTTCTACTGCGCATGATAGAATCGAAATACATATGTGTTTTTATGCATTTTCCAAAATTTGGACCCCATTACGTTTGCAAAAATGTTTGTGAC
Organism: Diogma glabrata; assembly: GCA_963693315.1. NCBI lineage: Eukaryota > Metazoa > Arthropoda > Insecta > Diptera > Cylindrotomidae > Diogma > Diogma glabrata. Next base: position 265,656,075 of record OY856188.1, read on the forward strand.
TTCAAATTGAATTCCGTAAAAAACTATACATAAATGTGCCGATCATATAAGAGCCGAGTGTTTTATTTAGCCCCTTTGTCCCAAATAATTTTTAAACGTGAGCTTCCAGATAAAGAAAAATTTGTAAATACCGATTTTTATGTAACAGCGAAAGCTGTATTTGAAATTCTCTTATTTTCACAAAATAAGTATTGCGACGCTGGTGCATAGGCTGACTTCACCACAGGCAACATAGTGCTCTGGATCATAGTGTTCTGTTTTACGAGAAAAAGTGTAATAATTGGATTGTTTAGGTTGGTTGAGATTAAACTAATTCTCAGCCATTCCTTGAGAGCTTGCACTCCTAGTATATGCACTAGCCTAGCTCAGCCTGCAAGTTCGATCTGCTCTCGTTCACTTCACCATTACAAAAAAAAATTTTGAGTGCAAAAACAAAATAATTATTTTTACAAAGTAAAACAAGATTTAATTTACGTTAGTTGAACTCAGCTGACCGTAGTGCTACGCGAGTAAAAATTAAATAATATAAAACCAACAAAAAAACTCACCCCATACTAATGATGACCATAATCATCTTCCCTTCCTCCTGATAATAAAACTAAATTAATGCATTGTACATATAAACATATGAAATGTAAAATTAGTTTGCCCCTAATTTTTATAATAAAAATTTGTGTATTGAAGAAAAGATATTAGTTTATTTTTCCATCCGTAAGAGCAAATAGAAATCTCCACAATCAAGTTCTTAAACCAATGTTCAATCAATAACCAAATAATTCTTTATAATTGCTTCTTTAAAAGAAATGATTTTCATCACTTTTGTTTCAATTTGTATTTGTTCTGGTGTATTCTGCATGCATTTCCAAGCAATCAAATAAAATTATTTTATTATCAAAAAAACTAATTCAATTAACATTTTAACAAATTTAAGAAGAATTTTTTTAATTTTCATTCTATCTCGATCATTTTAAGACCCGATTCATTTCTTTTTCTCAATTTTGTTTTCCTATTTTTTTCTGAAAAAAAACTCCTCGCCAACTATCTATTTTTTAGTTTTTCATTGCAAAACCAGGCAACTTTGTTTATGAAAACCTTTTTAATTTTTATAGAGTTCAGGTTGCAAACTGAATCATTACATAAGTAAAAAAAAATTTAACCGGAAGTTGGGATGCAGTTGTGAACCGTACTAAATGTTTATGTACCAAGTTTAATCCAATTCGATTATCAGGTACAGATGTTATTGAGCTTCCAAAAAACAGGTGCTCGGAGGATCCCCTACCACTTTGTTCACTATCGCTAAAAAACTAACCAGTTCCTTGTCATACAAATTTGCATCTTTTTGCAAAGTTTCATCACAATTCATTCACGAACGAATGTTGTATGCTCCCAACAAATATTGAAAAAATGGTGACACAATAAACAGGTGTTCGGGAGACCCCTCCCCCCACTTATCCCAATATTGTCCGCCACTTTGATCAATATGTCTCAAAAGATGATAATTATCTTCTCACACTAATTGAAGCCTTTTCCATAGATTTCATCATAATCACTTCATTATTGTAGACTGTAGTGTGCATAAAGACACTGAAAAATAGAAAAATTAAAAATAATAAACAATTACCGGAAGTGGAAAACCGGAAGTTGGGATGCAGAACTGTTGTGAACCGTACTAAATGCTCATGTGCAATGTTTCATCTAATTCGATAACCAGGTACAGATGTTATTGAGCTTTCAAAAATAGAGGTGTATGGGTCACCCCCCACCACTTTGTTCACCATCGCTCAAAAACTAATCAGTTCCTTGCCATACATAGTTGCATCTTTTTCAAAAAGTTTCATCAAAATTCATTCACGAACGAATGCTATGTGCTCCCAACAAACATTGAAAAAATTGTTACAGGTGTTCGAGAGGCCTACCACCATAATCCAATATTGTCCAAAACTAATCAGTTTTTTGTTATTAAAGTCTCCATCTTTTTTCTAATCGTCATTAAAATAAATTAATGAATGAAGTCTGTATGCTCCCAACAAACTTTAAAAACAAAGTGTGAAAAGCCAGCATTTGTATTGTAGACCCCCCGCCACTTTGATCGATTTGTCCCAAAAGATGATAATTATCTTCTCACACTAATTGAAGCCTTTTCCAGAAGTTTCATCATAATCACATCATTATTGTAGGCTGTAGTGTGCATAAAGATACTGAAAAAACTGCACAAAAATTTTTTTTACCGGAAGTGAAAAACCGGAAGTTGGGATGCAGAACTGTTGTGAACTATACTATATGCTGATGTACCAAGTTTCATTTAATTCGCTTATCAGGTACAGATGTTATTGAGCTTTCTAAAACACATGTGCTCCCGGGACCCCACACCACTTTGGTCACTATCGCTCAAAAACTAATCAGTTCCTTGTCATACATATTTGCATCATTTTCCAAAGTTTCATCAAAATTCAGTCACGAACGAATGTTTTATGCTCCCAACAAAAATAAAAAACATTGGGTAAAAACCACCTGCTGTATGGTGGACCCCCCAACCCTTTATCCAATGTACTCCAGCAGCTGATAAAATCTTTTTCAGGATACTTGAAAGCTTTTACCAACGTTTCATGAAAATCGATCGGTAATTGTAGGCTACAGTAGGGATAAACACTTGAAAAAAAAACTTTTTAACTGGAAGTGACAAACCGGAAGTTGGTATGCAGAAATATTGAAAACTGTACTAAAACCTTATATACTAAGTTTCAATAAAATCATAAGCCGGAGTTAGAAGTTATTTAAGATTTAAACTTAGAGATGTTCGGGAGACCCCCTGCCATTTGTCCAAATTTGAAATGAATCCAGGTCTTCCATTTTCAAGTGAACTTGTATCATTTGCCAAATTTTCATCAAGATCCTATGCAGAAAGGTCACCCACACACCCACCCACCCACGCACATACAGACGTACACCAAAATTTTTATTGGCTATTTAGATAGAGGATGGTCCAAAACAAAAGAAAAAACAAAGCTTCACGATAGATTGCATTACTTCACTCAATTTAAAATTGTGGTGAAGTAAAAAAATTTTAAGTGGAAGTGACAAACCGGAAGTTGGTATGCAGAAATATTGGAAACAGTACTAGAACCATATATACTAAGTTTCCATAAGATCATAAGTCGGGATTAAAAGTTATTCAAGATTTAAGCTTAGGGGTGTTCGGGAGACCCCCGCCATTTTGTCCAAATTAGAAATGAATCCAGATCTTCCATTTCCAAGTGAAACTGTATCATTTGCTAAAGTTTCATCCTATGCAGAAAGGTCAACCACCCATGGCCTTAAACAAAAGAAAAAACAAAATTTGGGGTATGTAAGATTTTTTTTTCGATAGATTGCATTACTTCACACAATTTAAAATTGTGGTGAAGTAATTAGATGTACAATGTACGTACGTACATATTAAAAAAATTAAAAAAAAAAATCAAAGTTATAATAATAAAATCAAACGCACAATAATGTTCGATTCCGTCAACGAATCAAACCTTGAACTATCGATCGTCCTGTTTTTGAGGATGAGAATGTTCGAATTCGAATGAGAGTGTTGTCTTGTATTTCCTAATCAGGTTGTCGATAGATTAAATTTGTTATATCATAAATCAAAAATATATTCGCTGCTTCACGAAAGTAATATTCAGCAAGAGAACGAAAGGCTTCTTGTCCTGCTGTATCTAAAACAGGTAATTTTATATGTTATCATCAATTGTTAACATTCGGGCTACAAATTGAATACAAATTGTTCAATCATGAACCGTTTGAAAACGTTTATCATTATACTGAAGTAGTATAGATATGATTTAGTTTTGGTTAAAATTTATTGAAAAACTTATATTTTTATTTAGAGATTTTGTTTATTATTCACAAAAGTTTTATAATTGATCTTTCAAAATATCAATGTCTGTTAATAAACAAAATTTATGATATCTAAAAATATGTTAATTTTATCTCAAAAGATGAGAATATAATGTTTTCGATCACACCAATAGTTTGATTTTTTATAGCGCTCGTTTCATAATTCTGTTTCCTTTTAAATATACGTTGGTCGCACTCACGTTCAATAACTCACGTGATATAAAATGCAGTTTCATGTATAAAAAAACGAAAAAAACATAAGCATTTTCCTTTTCATTAACAAAAATGTCTCTTATTTTTAGCTAGCATCCCTACTAATACAGAAAAAATCAGATTTAGAAACATGTATTTCAGTTTGTGTGAGACACAAATCAACCAACATACAACTACACGAACATACAACAACCTATACATGCAAATCGGATGAGCTCACACAAAAAAATTCAAAGCAGTAATACATGTTTTAAAAATTTCTACCGTAACACATTTATAAAAGGTCTTAAGTTCTCTCAATAATATTAAAAGCGCTTTATAAAAATTAAATATCGGAAAGTCTATGTTATTAGGGATTGCCATCCCGGGATTTTTTGCTTCACTAATATCGGATCCCGGGATTGGTGAAGCAAAAAATCCCGGAGTTGCATTCCCTAATAACATAGACTTCCCGATATTTAATTTTTATAAAGCGCTTTTAATTTTATTTTTTGACTCGATATTGTGATTTTGGTATCAATCGATCGGGCTTGGCCATCTCCCGAAAATTTTATGAGATTGGGTGGTAGGACCCACACCCCAACCCCTTTACACCCTCTTTCAGTTTTAGCAAATAAAAATCTAAATAAAATAAATGGGAAGAGATAAAAAAAATTTAATGGCACAATTATCTTTTATTCAAACCGGCGCAACTTTTGAGTCCAAAAGTTGGTTTGCACCCCCACCCCAGCCCTGTGGGTGGGGTTGACACATAAATGAGTAAAATATGTCATGTGGGGTATCGTTAGAATCAGAATTTTATAACAAATACAATCCCTTATATTGCCCCCTGATCGGTGACATAACCAATTTTTACTTCCAAGGGTATCGTAGGTCTTATCGTAGAAAAAAATATTTATTTTGCATGTCATGTTTGGTGTCGTTTCAATATAATCGGGGATGCTGAGTTCAGTGATGATGATAAAAATAGGGGCTAGACTCGTGGTAGTCCAAAAAGAGGTAGAGGTTGGGGGGTCGGTTAGAAAAATTATAGAAATTATCGTTATAATAAAAATTGGGGTCGGACTCAGAGTAGTCCAATAATAGGTGGGGATAGGGGGTCGGTTATACAAAGTATCAAAATTATTGTCAAAATTATCGATTTTTACATAAACGAGGATGCTGATTGCTGAGTTCAATGGTGATGGTAAAAATGCTGGCTGGACTGAGGGTAGTTCAATAAGGGGTGGGGGTTGGGGGTCTGGTCATGAATAGTATCAAAATTATCGTCATTATTATTGATTTCAGCATACTTGAGGACGCTGAATCGAACAGTGATGTTTAAATTGGGATCAAAAATATAAGGGTGTCACTAAAGGGTGGGAGTTTGGGCTGAAAGCCGAAAATATATTATGGGTACCGATTTTGGATAAATTGAGGGTACTGTATGCAATGGTGATGCTGAAATTAGTAAATGAAATCAATAATTTAAATTAATAAATTATTGTTAAATTGAATCACCAAACAATCTTTTTAGTAAGTATATTTATTTATGACGCGTTTCGAATATTAAATATTCATCATCGGTACAAAAAATATGACACATTAGAAATTAGTATTTGGGGTCAGGCAAGAAACTCGAGGATAAGAGTTTGGGTCTAAAATTAGAGAAATGTTCAAATATACATAATAAATATTGGTTTTTCTATAAATCGAGGATACTGAATCCAATGGTGGTCTTGGAATATGCAATCAAGCAACCATAGGAGCCAAATCAGAAGCTAGAGGGGTGGAGAATAAAAAATGTTCAAATATACATTATACACCAAGGCTAGAGTTACTTAGCAAAGAAGCCTCTTAAAAGTGGGTTATTCTTAAATGCACAATAGTGCAAATTTTTTATTTTCAAACATAGTACAAATTTTTTTATTACGTGGTTCTGCATTTCAACATCGCCATTGGATTCAGCATTCTCAATTCACAGAAAAACCAATATTTATTATGTATATTGGAACATTACCCCAATTTTAGACCCAAACCCTTATGCTCTAGTTTCTACCCTAGAGCCCAAATACTAATTTCAGCATCACCATTGAATTCAGTGCCCTTGATTTATCCAAAACCAATACTCATAATATATATATATGTGACCATTTTCGGCTTTCAGCCCTCAACTCCCCCCTTTAGTGACACCCTTATATTTTTTATCCCAATTTAAACATCACTGTTCGATGCAGCGTCCTCAAGTATGTTGAAATCAACACTAACGACGACAATTTTGATACTATTCATGGCCAAACTTCCAACCCCCACCCCTTATTGAACTACCCTAAATCCGATCACCATTTTTATCATCACCATTGAATTGAAGTCAGCATCTTTTATTATGTTAAAATCGAAATAATGACGATAATTTTGATACTATTCATGACCAGACCCCCCAACCCTCACCCCTTATTAAACTATCCTGAGTCCGGTCAACAATTTTACCATCACCATTGAACTCAGCATCCTTGATTATGTAAAAATCGATAATAATGACAATAATTTCAATACTTTGTATAACTGACCCCCAACCACCTATTATTGGACCACTTATTATTGGACAGTCCCCCTATTATTGGACTACCCTGAGTCCAACCTCAGTTTTTATTATGACGACAATTTAGATATTTTTTATAATCGACCTCCCAACCTCTACCCGTTTTTGGACTAACCCGAGTCCAGCCCCCATTTTTATCATCATCATTGAACTCAACATCCCCGATTATATTGAAATCGACACCAAACATGACATGCAAAATAAATATTTTTTTCTACGATAAAGGTGAAGGGTAAGGAGCAAAAATGGTTATGCCACCGATCAGGGGGTAATATGAGGGATTGTATTTAACCTGAATCTATTAAATATATGTTTAGGTAAATTTTTTGTTTTTATACTTCGCTAGAGTTGTAACCTAATTTTTGGTTTATATTCAACGTTGACATTTTTTGGTAGTTTATCTAGTCGGCTAGCCCTGATGAGAATGATAAACTTTTTTAAAGTGTAAAATTTTCTCATTGGTTCGAAACTAGATCGGTCGAAAATTGTATGGATTGCAAAAGGTTTCATAATTTGCACCATAGTTTTTTAGATTCAGTTCTTATATTATTCTTGATGGGAAATTTTCCATCGGGGTGATGTTATATCACAAATAATTTACTGAATTAAATGTATTACTACTTTGAATTTTTTTGTGTGAGTTCATCCGATTTGCATGTATAGGTTGTTGTATGTTCGTGGAGTTGTAAGTTGGTTAATTTGTGTCTCATACAAACTGAAATACATGTTTCTAAATCTGTTTATTTCTTTATTAGTAGGAATAAGATACTAGCAATAAGAGACATTTTTGTTAATGAAAAGGAAAATGCTTATGTTTTTTTTCTTCGTTTTTTTTATACAAATGAAACTGTTTCACCAATCCCGGGATCCGATATTAGTGAAGCAAAAAATCCCAGGATTGCAATCCCTATATGTTGTGTAAAGAAATAAGCTACAATGTTCGTATGATCAGGTTTCCAGTAATAAGTCGACCAAAAACTAAACAGTCTTCCGTCAACTAATTAATTAGCTCAGTTAATCTACTGCCACCGATATCATCCAAGTGGCTCTTTTTTCGTCCTCAAAATTTTCTTAGATTTGGTTTTGGGTTAATTTTTTCTTTCTCCTTATGTTTTTTGTTTTTCCTTAATTTATGTTTGTTTTTCTCTTCGAGTTTTTTTTGCCATTTAGTAAATTTTTTGTCTGACCCGGCTAGCTCAGTCGGTAATGCCTGAAAGTCTTTATCTTGGGGCTTGGTTCGAGCCCGGCTCCCTGATTCTGGTTTTTTTTATTGTTTTCAGGACGAATGTAGTGGACAGATTTCCTCATTATGTCCTGTCCTGCAATGGGCCAGGCATTTTGTGACACCTGTGATACTTTTTTTACCATGTTTCGTCAAAATTGGTTAACAGTGTATGAAGATTTTAAAGTTGTAAATTAATTAGCAATTCTGTGTTAAATTTTTTTTAAATAAAATGAGCTATGTAATATAGAATATGTATCACAACCTTGTAAAACCAGAATCCAACCTGAATCCGGACTAATTATGACCTAACTATATGTGACACAAAATCTTGCACACTGATTGAAACCCAGATATATAGTTATATGCATGCTAATTTCTACGAGAAAGCCTTAGAACTCAATAAAATCTGATACCCCCATGCCATGCCATCCAATTAATTTTATTAATTAATCTTAGAAAATATAAAATCCGTTAAAACATATTGTTGTAATTCATTAACAAAAACTAAACATTTAGTCAAATAAACAATTAACGCTTAATACTGAGTTGTAACGCTGTCTTTAATTTTTCTTCTTAACTTCATCAAAAATCTTTTCTTTCATCAAGTTAATCAAAATCATGATAAAAAAATCGTTCACTGCGTTAATTAAGAAATATAAGAAAGCAACCTCGTTTACAATTATTTCCCAATGTGTTAGAATTGTTGAACATAAAATTATATTGCTAATTGATAACTTTGCTAGAGCATTGAAGATTTAATTATTTTGCTGCTCACACTAAATTTAGGAAAGTTGTTTTTAACAGTTGATAAAGCACAAACAAATGTTAAGGGCGGTTGTCACAACTACACCATTCTGTACCTGTCCAGCTGTTGAATAAATTTCGTTTGATTCGCAGTATTTGCCTCGTGGCGAGGTTTTAGAACATGTTTTTTCAGTGTAGGAAATTTAGTTTAGCTCTCATCAGTATGTGCATAAAAACTTTTCAACTCACTTTCATTTTTGTAGCTTTTATGTTATTTTTTTCATTTGATTTTCATGATTCATTTTTTAAATGAAAATCGTGTTTTACTACTTATGTTATACCTACGGTTGTTTAACAACATAAATTTGTTTTAATACCAAACAAATTAGAAAAGTTATGTAAATCAAATATTTATGTTATATTGCATTATAAAAAAAATAATAATTTTAATTTCATACTAAGTTTTTTTACTTGGATTTTGTAGATATGAATGTGCACTTATTTTTTGTAATAGAGGAAATATTTAGAATCAATTAGAAACAGTAAAGGAAAGAGGGTTTCTGTTTTACTTTATATCAAGACAAATTGAATTTTTTTAAATTGGATAATTTTTCTTATGGTTCATCGTAGGAAAACAGAAATTCTAAGAATAGATATAGAATCCGTTAAGGGGCTTTTGAAAACGTCAAGGGTTTGAACTTATTAAAAATTGAATCACAGTTATTTATATAAATCATACTCAGCGGATTATAATTATTTATTGGAATATTTACATCTTTTTCATCTAATTGATAAGACATGCCCGGTAACTAGATGTACGTTTTCAGTCCTGTTAGGAATACAATATACATCTTTCAGAATAGCCTTGATTCAAATTAGCTCCAACATAATTGGACTATCAACAAATCAGTTTAACCTTAACTATGCAAATGAATTTAAATGCTAATAAACGAAATTCCATACGATTCAATGAACAAATTATCAAAAATTTTTCGATGGTCATTAGAATTGTTTTTTATTAATTTTGTTCACCGAACTTCAATCTGTACATGGTTTCGAATTAATTTATTTACGCTGATTAAAGTACATTCTATTAGCTAATAGAAAACTTATGTGACTAAAATGATGAACTTTAATAAAAAGCAGGATACATACTTTGCTTTTCATGTTCATTTTTTATAATTTAATGCCATTTTACGATATTAAGAAAACCAAAACGTGTATTATGTCCTCGATTATATTGTTATACCCAGTATGAACTCCAACATGAGAAATGTTATTAATTAATAAGACTGAATCTGACAAAACATTGTGCAATTTATGAATTTTTTTTTTGCAATCCATACAATTGTTGATCGATCTAGTTTCCAAAAAATACGGAAATTTTAAACTTAAATTCCGACAAGAAAAACTACCAAAAATGTTGACGCTTATAAATCAAAAATAGACTACTCTTCTAGCGAATTATAAAGAAAACAAAAAATTTACATAAACAATTTATTAGATTCAGGTTTATAGAATTAGTTTCTCTAGTGTAAGTAATTCCCGATCAAATACAGCATATTTAACTTCTGTCTTTGAAAGTTTCTTAGAAAAAGACCGGAGATGTTTCCAATTTCCGTCAGGTCATCGTTGTCCAACAGCAACATTAAATGCATAAGCAGTTATACTTAGCTCAGTATTTTCAGTCAAGTGTGCGAGCATTGTTGCATTTGCTAGACACTCCTTGGTTTTCACAAATATTTCTTGGTATGGTAGCGGCCAAGAATATTCGTTTGTTTTTCTTTTCTTTGGTAGAGAAGCCAAAAGTCTGTTATGCACCAAAATGTAGCGTTTGGAGTATCTACAATCAAACACAGAATGTGAAACACTTTGAGTTCTGGGTAAAAGAGTATGGCAAAGGAGGTTGGGGCTTGGCAGTCGTATCTGACAGTAAAGACCAACTTCCGGAGACAAGCACTATTCCATCTGTTGTGCTGCAACATTATATTTTTGCATTAACATAACCAGGTAATACTAATAACTTTTTTACTCACCCTTGAATTATCAAATATATACATCTTCATATTTTTAGCTTTGCTATGTTTTTATTTTTGCATAAACATTTCGAGCTTTATATTATGTCTTTTGTTTCATTTTGACGAAACAAAAGAATTCAGAATACATAACCATCTCAAGTTTTATATTGTTTTTTTGAAATGATGTGTCGTGGTGAAACAAAAAGTTTCGATATATATATAATTATTATCAATTTTATATTATTTCTCTTGAAATGTTTCGATGTGTTGAAATCCGTGACCGCTAATACTTACAACAGATGAATATGATAATACAATAATTTTTTTTAAAGGATAATTCATTTTCCTTTTTTCTTTGGATTAGCTGAAAATAACCAATCAATTTGCTTTTGAGAAGAAACATCCTATATGTGATTTTTACATTTTTTCTATTCCGATGTACTGTTATTGATAATTTGAAGAGAGTCGTAAAGCCACACTACTAATGAATGCTTATTTAATCAATTTTTTTACTCTCTCGTTTAGGATAAAAGCTAAAATATATATATAGCTGCATTTTTATCTTATTTTTTGAGTCGGGATTTATATTTTCAATAAAATTGATATTTTTAAAGTAAAACGTTATTACCATTGGTATACAAAATTAATGTCTCACGATCAAGTAAATGTTTTTTTCTAATATCCATCATCAGACCAAATTTTATCAGGAAATCTACTCCAATGATAGGATGTGTGACATCTTCTATGGTGAAAACGTGTGTGCAACTACGACGAAGTCAGAAATTGACATTTAAAAGTTTACTACCAAACGTTTTTGTTTTAAAACCATTAGCTGCGGCAAAAACTTGGTTCTTATCTTAAGACATGTGATAATAGTAAGAATTTGGTTCGACAGAAATACAAGCACCAGTTTCAATCAAAAAATTTAACTTATTATTACTATCAAAAACCAATAAGGGGCAAATTTTATTAATCCTATGGACTTCCGCTGGATCAGTAGGCTCCATATGTTTTTGTACTGTTGTTCTTGGTTGTATATTGACATGGTTCACGACAGTGTATGGCGTTTTCACTAAACAAAGTGAAATATGGCTTTTAATCATCTTTAGACTGGCAACGGCCACGGCTTCTTGAACGTGAGTTTCTGTTTGAAGAACCTGAATGCGAACGACTACGTGGTGTTAGTGTTGTAAACCTACTGATTTCCTTTTCCATTGCGGAAAATTGGTGTGTCATGTTCGTTAAGGCTGTACAAAGTTCTATGATGGCGTTGTTGTTTGTTTGCTTTTTGTAATGGTGGAAACAGTTTGTCTATTTTTAATAAATAAAATAATTTAACTTTTTAAATTGTTTGTGTTTCATATAATGTTAACCATAGAATCTGTGATCACGACTTCTAACTAGAACTTATCTTTTCTTCAACATTAATAATTTTTCCACAAATTTAAATGATTTAAAATGATGTTTTATTTTTGAAAGGAATAGTTGGAACTTGATCTACTGCACATTAAATAATTTATTACAATTCCTCCCCGATATTCCATCAATCTTGTTCAATTAGACAATGCTTGATAAAGACAAGTCTTGCACAAATTAAAATTACATTTCTACCCACGCTATCTGTTGATTCAAATCAGAAATATCATTATAACGGTATTAGGATCAAGATTGTCAACACCTAACCCTTTTCCATTGAAGTTTGATTCCAACGTTCTGATGGAGAAAGTGTTCGTGAAACTTCCAGGAGTTGAGTTTGAAAATAATATGAAGTCGAATTCTCATATTTTAGCCTAGCGATGAGCGCTGTTCAAAAATTGGGGTTTTTAGGACGATGTCGTAAGTTTTTCAGTAGCAAACAGCTTCTTTTAATATACAAATCTTTTATACGTCCCTGCATGGAATATTGTTCTCACAAATGGGGTGGAGCATACTTATATAGTTCTTGATTCTGTGCAGCGGAGAGCAGTTAAATTAATTGGTAGCTTAAATCTTACTAATGACCTTGATGCATTGCAGCATAGAAGAAATGTTGCTGATTTAACCATTTTCTACAAATATATCATGGATGAAGGGGTTTCTGAAGAGATCAAATCGATTTTACCTAAGTCTGCAAACCTATCGCGTCATACCAGAGCATCGGTAGTGGCCCATTCTTTTACGGTTCAAATAATTAGATGTAGAACTGTCGCCCTGTCAACTATATATTTCCAAGCAAAACAAACCATCTTGCTTAACACGCGATCTCAGCGTTTAAGGTGGGTTTTATAGACCAAATTATAAGATGGTGAATTGATAAGAAGCTATCCGAGATGTCTAATGAGCCAATAGCTGTTGATCAATGAAACAATTTACAGTGGCTTCTTTGAGACTGTTAATTTAATTTTTTGATTTGTCATCCATCGATGTCGAACCTCTTTTATATGTAAACTGTATGTTGTAATGACAAAATTATATTTAAAAATTGATTGTTCCTATGTAGAGGGCAGACAGGTTTGGCTATGTTGATATCCCTTCCACATATTACATTTTACTTCAACCAATCTACAGCTTCTTTTATTGCTGAAGTTTGAAGTGAAAGATATTACAGTGATCAGGAAGGCGAAAAAATTTAAAGTTAGTCCTGGAAATGAATTAAAACAATCTCCATCCTGGTTCGGTAGCAATTAATCTATGAACAAGGTCCAGAGTATATCTTCTTACAAGCTTTTGGGGGGAGCACTCATCGATACAGGGCCTGATTAACCTACTCCTGAGACCTATTGAGCTGACTAATAAGTGCCTGTTGCACTCCCGTCATGGGGCTTAAGATGTTGAAAGTCCTTTCTATGGGTCAGAAAGTACCAATACTAAGTAGTTAGAGTATTCAGGAATCAAAACAGGAGCTGTTGATAATTCTTGAGCCTGGTATAGCTTGTTAATAAACTATACGAATTCTCAATCCCTAGAGGACTCAAGTATTTCATTACAGTATAGCACCTCAAAGAATCACTTTTCGGATTTCTCCTCATATTTATAATATTTAAGAAATGCTTTATGGGATTTCGGTCCTAGCGTTGTTTGCATTTGTAAAGAAATTCTTGCATTTCTACCAATTAAAGTCAATTTGTTCAAATCCCGCGTATATTTTGAATTGTTAGGCCCAACAACTTGGCGTGAGTCACACAAAACACGTCTAAACGTGTCCCAGTTGGCCCGTCTTCTGTTTCTTTAGCTGTAGACCGGTTTAGTTGAAATTAGTTTGATATTTTTTGTTATGTATCTCTAGGTCTACCGTTTGGTGTGTATACCTCGGTGGCCTGTAACTGAATAAATGATTAGCTTGCGTTTAGCAAGAATTCAGTTCGTTCCTATATTCTAACTTTGCTTTTCAAAAAGCACAGATTCTTGTTTTTGATTTTGTGTTGCAGAAGCGCTGCAATTGCTTTCTCACAATGACTGGTAGGTGACATGGTGAAACCATAAATTGTGTTTTTGCATCTGCAGAGGCATCAATCCGACTCTTCAGCTGAGGCAGAATAATCGGCCATGAAACCTTCGTATCCGTGTAATGATCATCACTATCGGTAAAGATATGTATGTGTACATGTATTCATGTATTCAAGCATTCAAGCACTGACTCTGTCGATCTGCTATATCATTTAACTTTAAACATTTCCAGTTTGGTACCAGATAAAAACTTCTCCATAAAAACTGACCACCTTCATATCCAGTGTAAGAGATTGAAAATTGGCATATCCTATTCGTTTGACATGATTCCCATGCAAATCACCACATCCGCAAACCATAATCAACCTGGTAGGGCTACTACCTTTCTACCACAACCAAAACTATCTTATACTTCATACAACATCACTAAAAGACTGTAAATGGCTGGCTGTTTTATGGACATTCTTATTTTTGTGGTCTTTTGGGATTCCTGGAAAACAGTGACCTCAATGGACTATACCAATAAATTGTAATTTTTATTGCATAATATTTATCTGTTTTTATGATATTCGGATTAATCTCAAGCCGTTGTACATCTATCCCGAAGCCAGTGTCTTTACTACTAACACTTGCAGTAATATCTAATAGATACTAAGACAACGACTTAATTGGCCAGATTCCCATCCACTGCTTTTTCAGAATTCTCTAAAGAACTGAACTCTTTCTTAGTTAAATTTATTTAAAAATGTTTTGGCATTGAAACTCCCACGAGTAACGGAAAAAAATAAAAGTACAACTAACACAGAGATCCACCACGCAACATTTCCATGTCAAAGCATACTACACTTGGAATTGGTCTGGTTTCCATTTCCCAACCGTTTGTGATTGAGCTATTTGAATGGGCGTCCAGCCAGGTTGATCATCAGCTAGACAAGACTAATAGATCATCGAACTGAACAAAAACCCAAAAATTATTTTGCATAACAACGTTGTCCAATGCATAAATATACAAATTTCTGACCCTATTTATGAATTCACGTGCTTTCACATGTGAGCTCAACAATCAACACTGTAATGAAGCGCTGCTTCGTTGGTCAACAAGGAAGTGGCATAGCAGGCCGCGTACCTAGCGAGATTATTTTTAGTCCCAGACTAGCTGCAGCCTATGGGGTCGAGAGAAGAATACCTGCTGCTCCAGCACAAATAACTGAATTTGTACGCGTATCATGAGATAAGAACGGATGAGAAAAAAAAACAAGTGAACTAACCAGACTCTGGCGACCCCCTCTTATGAAAGAACCGCGATCACCACGTCCAACCCCTTTATTTTAACACATATTCACACACTCTCGCACTTCATACTTTCACGCGCATACACACACCCACACCATCATACATACCGCCATACACTCACGTCTACACACACATATATATATATATATATTTATATACGCACGTCCGCACCGCTCACGTTCATCATCTTTATATAAAGAAGTTGCCAAGACTATTCGTTTTGGGTATCATTAACGCAACAGTCAGCAAAAATATTTGCCAATTAATAAAGCTTTAAATATGATCTGCTTCGGACTTCCCTAAATACCGTTGGCATGTATGGTTATCACCAAGAACAAAAGTACCAAAGGGTTTTGCATACTTGAAGAAACTTCAAGCGGTGATTCCGTTAAATCTCTTGTTATATACGGTTTTTTAACCCGTAACCCCACCTTTGGTCTGGCAATGATAGTACCAAGTTGGCCTCACCTACGCCACGGTAACGCAAATTTTGTTGTTTCAAATTATCGTAATTAGGAACATTTCCAAAAACAAAACTAATGCTATACTAGTTTCCTGTTGCCCTAAATTAAAGTACCCACAATGATAATGGTAATTGGATTTTTATAATTTGTAAAATTTCGAGTTATATAATTAAATCAACAGAGTTTTATTTTGAAACTGCATATATAATCCCATTCACACACCCACACTCTCACACCTACATACTCATTCATAATAGGACATAAATATATAATAAAAGCACTCACCCTATAATGGTTGGCTCCCACGTCTCAAACTCCGCTTGTTATATCAAGGGCTCATTGAGCACATAAATGATGCATATTAACAGTGAAATTGATGAAATTTAATTTTGGATTCTTCCATCAGTAACTACAAATTTTTGGACGATCGCTTGGTCGTACGCCTTCCAAAATTATACAGCCAATGGTAAATACTCCCCCCTGGCTTTTCTTATTACAACATCCCGTAAAAATGACCTCTATCTCACGGACACGACTAGACTAGGTGTCATCATGTACGACTTGGATCACTTGGTTTTACTTTGTATCCACACCCAGCAATAGGCGTTCTACTCAATTTCCTTCTTAAGACTTGTTATCCGTCTGAACGCACAATCGAACAATCACAAAACGCACAAAATAATTTTTTTTTCTTTTATTTTCTATTTCACTTTCTCTAAAATCTTTTCTTTTTGTATATTTTCCTTGTCCCTTTGTCGCTTTTACATGACAAGAAAGAATATGGTGTAGGTCAAGGATCGCATTTATTAGCAATAAATTATGGTACGGACAAAACTATAACGCACAAACAAAAACTAAAAGTTAATTAAACTTCAAAACTAAAATATTACGTAATTGACCGCGGGTACACAGATAAAGTTCTTTTTGTTTTAATGTCTCCATTTTGATTTTAGTTAATAGTTTTTTATGATATATTTACCACACAATTCCGCCTTAGTTAAGTCACCCAGTCCATCATCACTCCCAAGTTCTATCCGTAACGCCTTTACTTTTTTTATTTTCAATCAAAAATATCCCCACGCTTCGTCTGACATTGTTCTTCCCAAAAAAATAAAACAAAATCCAAACGTCAAAATTTGATGATCCAATCCAATCAGAAGTAATCGAATGATGAGACTAAGGGGGCCTCTATACGCGCCTAGGCGTATTTATAGGCAAAAGTAGCGAACGTTTTTACATCACAAATCAATAAACAAAATAAGTCTGTTTATTGGACAATCTCGTTCGATAAATATGTGTACTAAAAGTGTCTTCACTATTGTACTATAACTGGAAGGGAACTATAAATAGAGACATCTATCCACTAAGTATCCAGTGTATCCACTAAGGAATTCTTATAACCACCGGGTATTAAAATTGGAAGCTACAAAAAAATTTATAGAAGAATAATGATTGTAAGACCTATATATGAACAAAGCGCGATTGTGTTTCAATGATATTGCACAACCCCTTTAGGACAACTTTCCAGCGATCAACGAATACAAACTGAATATAAGAAGTTATATTGGGAAATGGCACACAACTATTTTTGGACAATCTTTTTTCTTACGGAAACTATTGTAGATGGCAATTACGGTTTGAGTTCAAGAAAATATGGTTAAATGAAAAACGAAAATAATTATGAAAGTCACCATTAATGCAAATTTGATGCGTGTGAGAAAATAGTGTATCTCCAAATCAGAGAACTACACAACTACTTCGTTGATCACCAGACTACTTCGTAACAACACATGCTTAAAGTGTCGATAACGTTTATCGAGAGTCCAAGCTAATAACCAGCAAATTTACTAGTTGTCAGTAAAATCGTCTTGCGTCAACATTAAAAATATCTTACCAAAAAAGGTGATATGTTGAGTACTTTACTTGGTAAACTCTCGCTTTGAAACTCGCCTACTAACAGATTGTATAAGCTTGCTCAATGTAATCGATGCTTAAAATAGTAAAAATCATTTAAATAAAAATGTGAAATGATAACAATTGTTATCTCTTTTTAATTGACTATTAGTCCAAGAACCAACTACAAAACAAAAACTTGATTTTTTTCCGGGATTTCTTATCTGAAATTGTTTCTTATTATAATCATAATTTTATAAATACTTGTCGATTCAGTACGGATAATTTATTTAATATGAACGCATCGATATTAAGTAATTTAATTATTATTTTGATTTTTTATTTTAAAAATGTGAGTGCCTACAGAATACTTTGTGTATTTCCAACAATAAGTCCATCCCATTTTATGGTGTTTGAAGCTTTAACGAAGGGATTAGCTGAAAAAGGACATTTTGTAACAGTTTTGACTTCATATCCATCCAAGCCAGTTCTTAATAACTATCGAGAGATTTCAATTTCTTCAAATGTTGGAAGTAATTATAACGAAATGAATATAAATATATTTTTAAATTATTTGATCAAAATTGTAGGTTTTGTTCCACATCTAACAACGAATACAGGAAGCTTATATGATTTATATAGTAAAATGGATATTTTAATGGATATGCAAATAAGTTTAGTGAATAATACGATTACTGAATTGCATGTAAATGAAATTATGAATGAAGAACCTTTTGATTTGGTGATTGTTGAAACACTGTCTGGAACCGCCCTTCTTGGGCTTGGAGCTCATTTCAAATGTCCTACTGCAACTTTCGTTTCCTTTGCACCATGGCATAGTTTTTATAGGGAAAGTGGTAATCTATTATCATTACCGTATATATCACACTCTTTTCTTGGACTCCCACATCCACTTTCGTTCAAAAGCAGAGTTCTTAATATGCTTCTCTATATGGTTGATATATTTTATCTGGAGCCGTTAGTTCTATCAAAACATAGAACATTATATGAGTACGTAATATTGTTGACATTGAATTCAATTAACGTTTTTTTTTAATTGTAGGAAATATTTTCCGACGAACCAGTACCCAACGATTGATGAGATGATAAAAAACGTTTCCGTTTATTTCATTGCTACACACTTTAGTGAAGGAAATTCACGACCACTGACTCCATCTGTGGTGCAAATCAGTGGAATACATATAAATGATAAATCAGATCCACTTCCCAATGATCTTCAAAAATGGATGGATGATTCCAAAAACGGTGTCATATATTTCAGTTTAGGTTCGAACATGCAAAGCTCATCATTACCAGAACAGCAAGTGAAAAATATTTTAAATGGATTTAGTGAATTGAAACAAAACATTTTATGGAAATTCGAGAATAACAGCTTACCATTTCTTCCAAAAAATGTTCGAATTGAAAAATGGTTTCCACAAAAAGATTTACTACAACATAAAAATGTAAAATTGTTTATTACCCATGGTGGTTGGGGAAGCATAACTGAAGCAAAGTTTCACGGTGTTCCATTATTAATAATACCATTGTTTGGAGATCAAATGGCAAATGCAGAAAAAGTTGTAGACCGAGGTTGGGGCATTCATTTCCCTTTTAATGAAATAGGAGGAGACTTGTTTCAGAAATCAATCAATACAATTTTAACAAATCCAAAATATGCAGAACAAGCAAAGTATGAGTCTATGTTGTATCGTGATCGACAAAATACACCACTCGAAACTGCGATATATTGGGTTGAATATGTTATTCGTCATCAGGGTGCGAATCATTTGCAAAGCAGGGCAATTTATCTAAATTTCTGGCAGTTATGTTCCTTGGATGTAATTCTATTTTTATTTTTAATTGTTTGTCTTATAATATTATGTTTTTACAAATTAGTAAATTTATTTATAAAAAAATGTATATGTCATTCAAAAAAATTAAAAACTAGGTAGTATAGGATTACCAACTCAGTATTACTTTGTAAATTTTTTAAACCATATAAATAATATTTGAAATATATTTAAAGTACGATCGTCATTTTGATTCGGCAACCTTGAGGGTTTTGTGTAATATTTTAATATCAATTAAATCCATCTCATCCTTTCGTTAGGGCTCATATTTTGTGAGATCGATAAGAATCTGATTCTTAAGTGTGAACTCATAAAATCGGCATCAAACAGGACAACAATTTATAATTTGTTCTTAGTTTACATTCACTGATACTTTCCAAACTTCATCTGATTTGCGAAAGGATGGTAGTTTGGCGTATTCTACAATATTAGTGCAACAAAATAAGTTTTGCAGCTTCAATCAATATTGTACAGTTGACAAAATGTTATTAACATTTGATTAATGCTTTGCAATTGTACAAAATTTTAGATAATGCTACAAAATTAACTTCTTTTACCTCAGTGAAATCTTCTATCTAAAATTCCTGCTATTCTTCTATTTTTTGTACTTTTATTGATAGAAAATTTAATACAAAAAATAGAAGAATATCAGAAACTTTCGCAGTTTACACAGAAGTTTTTCCGCATTTTACACAGAAGTGAATAACTTCATAGTAGTAAGCAAACAAACTGCAAAAGGCTCAACCAATTGGGTGGAATAATATCTCCACACTATCCATACTAGAGAGCCAAACGTTTACTTCTTTTAAGAACTTGTTACGCTCAGACAGCATTTTGATTTGGATGGGGAGTTTATTGAACAAAACAGGGAATATGGCCAGACAAAACCTCCTAAAGTGCTCAGTGCTAGTCCGTATGGTAGCACATCTGTTCATATTTCGTAGGTTATAGATATAGTTCTGCCTGACATTTGGTGTCATTCTTCGGCTTCTATGTGTTTACATGCATGTTCTAGATCTGCTACTATGTTTATTAAAGGTAATGTGTTGTTTTGTACGGCAAAATTTAACCCTTTGTTTAATAAGTTTAGTTCTTCTGGTTCTATTGTTTGTGATGATAAATTTTTAACATATTCCGGAACAATTAATGGCTCGGATTTTTTAATTTGTTTAGGTTCTATTAATCTTTTTAGTTTTTTGTTGATTACACTATTTTTTGATCTTAATTTGTGTTCTAATATTGCATTTGTATTGGTGTACCAGTCTTGAAATTCTTTATACTCGTCTTCATCCATAAGTTTGTTCCATAAAAAATCCGTGTGCATTTTATATAAGTCTAATTCTATCCCTGCTAGCTTCGAAAATCTTGATTTGATGCACTCACTGAGGTATTCCTTTTTGCTTTTGTAAATAATTCTCTTTCTTGTAAATTTGTTTATGTTTTTTTGGTATCTTTACTTTTATAAAAGATGGAAATACCTTGTTGATAATACGGGACACCACAGGTTTGACTTCAACCACCGAAATTAAAAAGAGGGAAAAGGTTAGTTTTGATCCGCGAGTCTCTACAAAGCTGAAAAATATATTCAAACGCCGCAAAGTAGTGCTAATACCAACAACAGATCAAAAATTATCCAGTATACTTACCAACAATAAAGATAAAATCCCACAACATTGCCAAAATGGAGTTTATGAGATCAGTTGCTCAGGATGTAGTAAGAAATATATCGGATCATCAAAAAGACAAATTATCACAAGATTTAAAGAACATACAAACGTTAAAGCCAATTTCGATAAATCAGTAGTAGCCAAACACATCGTAGATCACAACCACATAATCAACAACAGCAATTTAAAACTTTTACACCCAGTCCGCGACAACAGGAAGCTAGAGATAATAGAATCTTACTACATCCAACAAGAAAAAGAAGACGATTTAATCAACAACGACAGAGGTCCAGTGTTCAGCCCCCTTTTTAAAATTAAAAACCGTCATAAAATACTTCATTCATAAAATCACTAATAATTAAATTAAAATTTTTTCTCTCCGTTACGCCTTCATTTGTCCTGTTTATAATATAGTTGTTAAATTTTATATCCACAATCTTTGTCAATGGGATTAACCCACTAGCTTTAATTACTTTTTAACGTTAATTACTTTAAGATCCATAGTTTTGTTTTTGTATATAAATAGTCATTGATGTTCAGTTTAGTTTAGTTTAGAAAACAATTAACCCAAGAAGAAGGTCTCTTAGAGACAGAAAATATTTGGTGTTACAATAAAAAGTTTTTGAAGTGAAAAAAGACGTTGGGCTATTATTTTGAAAACGTACATCGAAAAAAAAACAACTGTTTTTTAAAAATTTGAAATTTTGATATTTTGTTGGTATTGACGAAAGGAAAAAAGTAATTCCTGCTTTTATTTTTTGTGTACTCTGAATCGGAGTTATGCGCGGTTGAATTTTGAGGCTTTTTCACGTAGTTTTTGGTAATGGTGGCAATGTTTTGTAAATAGGTGCCACAAATTTCATCCGACTTACGTATATTTTTGCAAGTAAAAAGGAAAATAATTGAATAATTGAAATAAGTAAGTTTAAAATTAATAACTTTTCTCTTTTCCGCTAGGCGGCGCGTAAAACCTTGGTTTACTTCAAAGCTCATATCTCAAAAAGCAGGCTTTTTTTTTGTTTTTCACAAATTTTAAAGTAAACATATGCAGCTATGAAATTGAGAAATAAAAAGTCAGCAATTCAATATGGATTTTTTCTTACGATTTTTTAAAGTTTGGTATATGAAAAATTAAATAAGTTAATAATCCTGTACTAAATGTGGATCTAATAAATTAAAAATTTCATATTTTAACACCTGCAATAAATTTGAACCATTTTTTGTGTATTTCTGATTGAGAAACAGGTTTTTATTCAGAATAAGAATTGGAGATCCCAATGATCGAAGATTTTGTTATAATTTCAACATCACCAACACTAACATTAGAAAAAAACATTAAAAAAATATTTTTCCTATAAACATTATAATTTAATCAATATTATAAATAAATACATTAAAAAATTAATTTATATATTTTTTTTTGCCTTTAAATTGAAATATTTATGATCATCAGAAAAAGAAAACATTTTGGCAATTATTTTATCGGGTGTAGTGTTATCCGGTAAAAAACAGTGGCATCCTTGAGTTCTTTGTTTTCTTCCAAGAACATTTCGTAGAAGTCAGTGAGGGTCCATAACACCAACCGCTTTGATTTCTTAATTTTTGTCGATCCTTCTGTAATAGTAACAACATCTTTAAGGCCAGGCATTGTTCTACTAATTTCCTCTGATAAGAAGTATGTTTGAATTTGTTTTACTATATTTTGTGATAAACTGTGCACTTGTTTGCTTTGAGGCCAACTGTAAGGACCTACTGTTTCCAACAGATCCATGGCGAATTCTACCAGTCGTCTTGATGCATTAAATTCATCCTGGATACGTTGATTTGACCAAAATTTACGTGGTAGAGTTGTCAACAAAAACACTTGTTTTGATTTACAGCTGGCATCTTTAAACTCTTTTTTAAGGTTCATAAGCCATGATGTATATTCACATTCCTCGTTTGGTGATAACACTTTAACTGAATCTACTTGAAATATTCTTTGACTTATTGCCGATGTGACACTTGCAATTTTTTTATAACTTCCTGTTGTAATATGATTTTGTTTGATAGAAGATTCGGCTAACCTTCCAAGAACATTGTTAATATCTTCTAAAATGTCATTAAGTAGTTCAGGAACTGGTGGAGATATAGTATCAACCGAAACTGGTGATGGATCTAAAGATGCTGGAGGTATTTGAATATTTTCGTTCGTTGGAACATTTTCAACATCCTGATTTATAGAAATAATTTCACTATCGATAGTTTCCGAACATGATAGCTGCTGTATAGAAAATATTAGTTGCATATGAATTTTTATTCATTTTAATAAAATAATTAAATTTACCTTATTTTTATAGATATAAGTGCGACATGTTTCACATATAAACTGGTCATCACGCAAAGTAAAATTTAGGGTCGCAGCTTTTTGAATAACAGCTGGTGTGACCAGTTTCACATTTTTGATGTTCGCTGATGATTTTTGAGACCGTACAAGTTACAGCACAATTTGAAAGGCATTTCTATTATTATCTTTTCTAAACGTTATGTCTTCTAAATATTTTGGAATATAATTGATTATAAGGCAATCCAATCAATATATATATATATATATATATATATATATATATATATATATATATATATATATATATATATATATATATATATATATATATATATATATATATATATATATATATATATATATATATATATATATATATATATATATATATATATATATATATATATATATATATATATATATATATATATATATATATATATATATATATATATATATATATATATATATATATATATATATATATATATATATATATATATATATATATATATACCCTTGAAATAGTTTTGACATAGGTAGAATCAGGTAAAATTAGGTAGGTACAATTTAATATATTTTGATTGGATGCAAGTATAATTTGGTCAAAAACCGTTTGTGGGCGTCATTAGAAATTTTAAATGTTAAAATTATGAGCCTCTAATGAGATTTTAATTAGTAAAAAGGGGCTGAATAGACATTTTTTAAAATGAATAAACATTTTACACACCCTTTTAATAATTTAAATTCCTTTTTTTTTACCACTTAACTTAAATTAATTTTTAATAAGTTTTTAACCATTTAACCGCACAGAAAATGGTTCAAATTTATTGCAGGTGTTAAAATATGAAATTTTTAATTTATTAGATCCACATTTAGTACAGGATTATTAACTTAATAAAAAAACACATGTGAATTTTTCATATACCAAACTTTAAAAAATCGTAAGAAAAAATCCATATTGAATTGCTGACTTTTTATTTCTCAATTTCATAGCTGCATATGTTTACTTTAAAATTTGTGAAAAACAAAAAAAAAAAGCCTGCTTTTTGAGATATGAGCTTTGAAGTAAACCAAGGTTTTACGCGCCGCCTAGCGGAAAAGAGAAAAGCTATTAATTTTAAACTTACTTAGTACACAAAAAATAAAAGCAGAAATAATTTTTTTCCTTTTGTCAATGCCAACAATATATCAAAATTTCAGATTTTTTAAAAATCAAAAATTTAAAAATCAACAAAAAAATGTACGTTTTCAAAATAATAGCCCCGTTGTTTTACTCTGTATTATCATAGAAAAACATTTTCGTTAAATTTGCATGCAACATTTTCTATGCGGAAGTCAATACTTTTTAATAAATGTGTAAACTAAAATTTTCAGTAGGTTATCGAGTGAACCTTTTCTACAATCTACATAATAAAACAATTTTTATAATACAATAATAAATCATTTATTGATATTTATCGTAACGTTGAAACAATGCGTTAAATTAATGCCTGGAATTGAATTTATATCAAATACATTACTTTGGTTATTCGATATTGAATTTATATCGAATGTATTATTTTGGACACTACTGTTTTCACCAGTTGTATTTATTAGAATTGAATCAGCAATTTTTTTAGCTGTGTCATTTTTGTTCCGTATCGAATCATCGATGTACCCTTCGGCAACTTTTGTGGACTTCCATCCACCATCTCTTTTTAAGGTTGTTATATCCCCACCAGCATCAACTAATATTGTTGCGGAAGATCTGCGAGATGTGTGTCCAGAATATTGTTCTGGATCGGGTTGTTAAAAAAAAAAGCAATTTCTTTACCCATTTTGTTAAACTTATTGATCCCGATTCTTTGTATAGTGCATTTACCGTTTTGGTAGTTTAAAAATAGTACTTCATTGTTACTATGCGACTTAGATGGCCGTTTAATTAAGTAATTTTTACACATTTTGTAAAACTCTCCACTGACTGTAAATTTTCTAGTAATTTTTGTCTTGGTTTCTGGTACATTTATCAGAAAAGCTGACCCAAGATCTTGTAAATCACAAGTTTCCATTGTGTACATTTCATTACACCGACAAGCACCCATTACTCCCAATATTAAAGTAACCTAAATAATAAATCAATCGTTGTTTGTGTATAATTTTTACAAAATATATATAGATAGTGTTTACCTTTGTTGCGTTAGTGAGGAAAACATTTATATTTTCTAAAACGAATCTGCTTTTTTTGCACTTTTCCATTCTAAAAAAAAATTGTATATCGTTCTGTATACTTTTCTGGATTTTTCCGGCAATAAATTTAAAGAACTAATTTCTGCCACTTTTTTAATTTCTGGTGGTGTTAAATTAATAATATTGTGACTTCGAGAATTCATTTTCGATACTTTTTTAACAACGTTTTAATTTAAATTTGAATTGACAAATGAATATATACGCTTGTACAATGTTGTTTCGTATAAATTTAAAACAAATGAATATAAACATTTTATTGCGGTGCATGCACAATGTAAAACTTTTACTCATGAAATTTAAGTTTGTATGAAAATAATTTTGAGAAAAAAAATTTATTTTTGAAATACTTTTAACTCATCTTAATTTTTGTCTTATAAATTTCATTTCATTTCAAACATACTATTTTAAAGCATTGTTCTACTATTGAAAATTAATAACAAAAAAATGCCCAATTCTCATGATTAAAAGTTTTTTCATTGTGAATGCACGGTTAAACTTTATTATACGTTATATATAACTGTTTTTTCCTATACAGTTAAAGAAAAATTATATGTATGTCATTGAATGAAATTTATTGATTTTGTTTGGAAGAAAACTTAACGAACTATGGAATATTAACGATCGGTATATTCTACAACAAGTGAGAGAATGTCTAACATTACAATGGTAGATATACATATGGAAAACATATATTCTATAGCAGTCGTGGATAAAAATTATTATCCTAAAGGGGTTGTATAATTTCCTGATTTGTAGATTCATTGCTTTTTCATACGCATTAAATTTGCATTGGCGGAGACTTTCATAATTATTTTTTTTCTATAGCAACTGTTAAAACGTGCTTTTGTCAACTAAAATTAGAGGGAAAAGTTGCACTTTAACAGCAAGGGTAGATAAAGTATTTTGATAAAAGTATTTTGCTGAACAAAAAAAAAATGATTTGTTTGTTTATTTATAAAATTCAAAAATTTATCAAAGCCACCTATACTCATTTTTTTGTGCAACTATTTTTTCCTGAAGCTTTTAAATTACATTTATCATTGATTTTTCTTCATTTTTTGGTCTTCTTTAACAAATGTTATAGAAAAAAATGTTGTATTCCACACGACGATAAAATTTCATTATCTTCTCGATGCTTATTGTCTTGGCTGACGCCTCGACGCTAAAATCGCTCTCGAAGATAAAGTGCAATTTTATCGTCTTGTACAATAAATAACTATTTTTAAGCTTAGCCCGTAGTTGCCATCTACAATAGTTTTCGTTTGACAAATGAACATAAAATAGTTGTGTGATATTTCCCAATGTAATTTTGTTTATTCAAATTGTATTCGTAATTCCGCTATTTCCATGTAGATTTCCTATTATCGTTTTATAATCCATGTTTCTGTTTTTTTTAAATATTCTACAATTTTAGTACAGGTTAGAGTCTCACTCTTTGGTGGGTACACTAATAAATGTAATTTCCTAATATCAGTTTATAATAGATGTCTCTGTTTATGGTTTCCTTTCAGTTATAGTATAATAGTGAAGACACTATTAGTACACATATTTATCGAACGAGACTGTCCAATAAACATACTTATTTTGTTTAATTAACTTATGATGTAAAAACAGTCGAGACTTTTGCCTATAAATATGCTAGCCACGTATATTTTTGTTCTTACGTGATGGTAATTTTTAAATTTGAATTATTATTTAACAACAGATGGTATAAGTTTTTTAATGGCTGAGAATAGCCATGTGTTAATTGTTGTGTTTTCTTGGTGCCATAAATTATTGAAAAAAAATCAATAAAAATTAAATTAATTTAAGTTAAAAACACAAATTCAAAATTAAATTAATACATAACCTCCCCCTATCAAAGAAAAAAAAGCTGTTTGTTAAATTACGGTATCAGTAAAATTAATGTTATCCACTTTTGAGATTAACCTGATAAAATGGAATGACGTCGAGAAAGATTGTAAAAGGCTGATAGTGGCCATATTGTACAAATTTTTTTTGTTGTCGCCTTACATTATATGTAAGCCAAATATATTCAGATTAGGATAAAATTTTTTTATGGCATGTTTATACTAGCTTATAAGTATTGAAGAAAACAAATACCAAATATAACAACAAAATTAGAAACCTTAAAAGCGAGTACATTATTTACCGACCCGAACCTGTTATAACACCTATAATAAACATACATATAATACCAGGGTACCAAAAAGGGGTAGTTAAACCTTTACTATTGTTTTATTTCGACCGAGGAACATGACGGGCTAAGGCGGATACCACGAGTTGGAAGAGCGGGAATCGTTCACATTATGAGGTGAGTCACATCTGGTTTTAATTTATTTTTACGCATGAATGATTATGGCTATGTATTTATGTGTATGAGTGTGTGTACATGGATATGTGGATGTGGGTATGTATGAGCAAGGGTATCTGGTGCGCAATGCGCATACGAGTCAGAGAAGAATGTGCTAGATTAAATGAGTTACGTTCCACAACAAAAATGATGTTTACGGTTATCATAGAGAGCAAAGACTACCTTCGTTTTATTTTATTTTAGAAGTCAAACCAGTTCTTTTCTTTATTCGATTATTTCCAGCACATCAAACCCAGATCTAACGTTATTGGTGGATTCTGGTGTTATAATTTAATTTAAATTTAGAAGGTGGTTAATAATAATTAATGTTGGGATTGTTGACGTTGCGCAGTTAATACAAATATATTTCTTCCTGATATGATATGTTTCTTTTGTGTTCTGTTTGTGCATTCCAAATTTTGAATGCACGGGATGTTTACTGTTAGAAAACTTACCATATTTGTTACCTTTTTTTTTTCATGAAATTATATATGCATTTAACTTATTACAACAATAATCAAATAAATAATTCAATCACTAACGGGAACTTTTCAAATAATTTTACCGACATGTTGGTATAAAATTTAACCCTTAAGTACCGTCATTGTTTACTTTCTTTGAACGAAATGTGTATCACAATGAAATCTCTATGTGGTGGGATGTTAAAGTGGAAGTGAAGGATGAATAATATGAAATGTTGAACTTAGGGGCATGGATGTAGGTATGGGTGATTGTGTGCACGTGTGTGTGAGTGTGTGCGTGTGTGTAAGTGGGTGAGAGTGCGCGAGTGTATGAGGGGTGAAAGTGTGAAATTGTGTGATGAAGTATGGGGTTGGACGGGATGATCGCGGTTCTTTCACGTGTATGCGGTCGCCAGAGTCTGCTTATTCCACTTCTTTTTTTTATTATTACTCCGTGTTTATTCGAATTACACGTACATTATGTTCATTTGTGTTGAAGCAGCAGGTATTCTTCTTTCGATCCCATGGGCTGTAGCTAGTCAGGGGCTATAATAATCTCATCCAGGTGGGCGGCCTACTATGCCACTTCATTGGTTAGCAGAGTGTGTAAATTCTCGGATAAAAATAAATCTATTTTATCTTTTCATGAAAGAAAAAACTTTACACTCATATAAGTTTTCATCTTTTAATTTCATTCTTGAAAACATGTTTCTCATTCTCTCCTTGATTGATTTTGTTAGATGAAAACAAGAAAAGATAAGTTTTTAACTGAAATATTTTTATTGAGAAAATCTCATTTGAGTTAGTTAGTTGAGCAAAAGCCGATTTTTTTAAATGTGAATAGTAAGAGATGTGAGTAAGTAAGAGAAAAAAATGAATAGTAAGAGAAAACGGGCATCAGAAAGTAGAAACTGAAAACATTTTAGAATTTTTTGAGGTAAACGATGGAGCAAATAAAGAAGAAAAATGTGTGCGTTGCAAAATTGAAATTTGCAATCAAAAATTTAAGGGTATTATTCCGGGAAATTTTAAACGGCATATCAGTTCATTTCATAAGGAAATATGTCAGCAATTAAATTTACGGGTTAAATCAGTAGCAAATAGGGCATGGTCGATTAATCGACTGGGACAAAATATCCCAGTTATTTAAAAGCTTTTACCAACATTGACTCCTCTTAAGACCTAGGTCCATTAAGTCTTAAAAAGTCCTAGGTTCTACTTCCCAATCAATATTAATTCAAATTAGGAATCTTTTGATTGCTTGTTGAAAATCAAAATTTTTCGATCAAATTACCCGGGTAGTTAATTGAGACACCCGGGTAGTCGGGTGTGTGAAAAAAAATTAAAAAATTGTTTCCAGCAATCTATACATAAATACGTAAGCACTATTTTTGTGGTACAACTTAAAAATATTTGCCCCAACAAAAAAGTGGCAATATGTACATCGTTGGAAAGGTCTTGAGTAGTAGATGTGCCGAAAAATATTTTTTTTTTAATTTTGACGATTTTTTGAGGAAAAGGGGGGAAAATGTCATAGCAGCATTTTTTTGTTCGTCATTTAGTTTTTTTCAAGTTTTTTGTTTCACAGTTCAAAATCACTCTATATCTATTTATAAATACGTAAGCAATATTTTTGTGGTACAATTTTAAAATATTATATATAAATATATATATCGTTGGAAAGGTCTTTAGTAGTCTTTCTATTAAAATGAAAACGGTGGTTAGATCGTCAGCTTAAAAAATTTACTTATTGAATTTTTATGGAACGTATAAAACTATATATAAAAGTGTAAATCCCCAACCAAGCTATTTTCTTTATTCTTTTTTATTTGTTCTAACACAAACAAAAACAAAACCTAGATTAGATTAGATTAGTAAGGGTTGGACAGGTTGCACGTAAGGTATCCAAATTACTCGACTTTGGAAGTACCCGAGTAGTTGAGTATTAATTTTCGAACTACCTGGGTTATCCGGGTACCCGGGTACCCGGGTATTTGAAAAAGAAATAAAATATATCTAGAAAAGTTAAGGTATAGTACGGGTGCAGCCGTGTAGAGTTAATATATTTAAGTTTCTTTTGTGAACAAGCTATTACGAAACAAATTCAAATAATTTGAAGCTTGTTCAGTCCAAAAATTAGTTTTGGAAAATTGGTTTTATAAGTAACTGAATTTCAGCCCCTATGCAAGCAATATCCTAAACGACAAATTATGTATTATGTAACAATTACAAATACAATTACAAATTCAATTATGTAAATAAAATAATAACAAGAATAAAATAAAAATAAAAAACAAATGCAACAAAAAAAAAAATCAAAATAAAATATTAATATGAGATATATAAAGGTTGCTTCTCTATATGTGCATTTCTATAAATGACTCTATATATATACTATTTATGTAGTCATATAATTTGTTTATTTTTATCTTGTCGTTGAGAAGGTCAGGCTTATCTCTATGTTTATATATTTCTATTTTTCTAGCCATCATTTCGCTTTTGTTTATTTTGTGTAGTATGGAGAGGTTATTGTTGAAATCAGTAAAGTGGTGTTTTTCATTTTTCATATGTAATGCATAATTTGATTTGATTGTCCGTGTGGGTTTTTTATATCTTGTATGTGTTCGTTAAATCTTGTTTTGAAATCTCTTCCCGTTTGACCTATGTAGAATTTGGTGCAGTCGTCACAAGTACATACCTCTGTTTCGTTTGGTTGCTGTTGCTTTCTTTCCAGTTTCTGTTGTATTCTATTTTTTGTTTCAAATGCAATTGTGTATCCGTATTGTTTAAACGTTGTTGTTATTGTTTTGATGTATGGTTGGCTGTATTCCAGTGATATATATTTCTTTATTGGTGGTGTAGAATTTTGTGTTAGTGTTGACATCACGCACCTTCTCAATTTGATTTTGGTATTTTTATTCATTTTGTTTATAATATCTGGGTTGTATCCATTTACCTGTGAGATATATTTAATAGTGTCCAATTCGTTTTTGTCATTTTCATTGGACATCGGTGTGTTGTTTAACCTGTTAATCATGTGTGTATACGCTGCATATTTGTGGTTTATAGGATGGTTTGAGCTTCGGTTTATTGTGTGATCTATGTGTGTAGTTTTCCTGTAGATGTTGAAATCATGTTTGTTATTGATTTTTGTTATTGATAGATCTAAGAAATTTATTCGGTTGTTAGTTTTTGTTGCTAGAGTAAATTGTAATTTTTGATGAATTTTGTTGATATAATTGTGCTAGTTGCCTTTGCATTCCGTTGAATAAACATATTATGTCGTCCATGTATCTATGCCAATATATGATATTATCGCGGAATTTTGTTATTGTTGTGAAATAAGTGTTTTCGTTCATTTTGGTTAATAAATACATCTGCTAGTGTTCCCGATAACAGGTTACCCATAGCCAATCCCTGTTTTTGTTTGTATGTTTTGCCTTCATATTGGAAATAATTTTGGTTTGTGATAGTTTGAATGATTTTTATTTTTTTATTGCTTCATCTACATCTTGTTTGTTTACATCACTTTTTATTACAGCATTTTCAGTGGCTTTGATGGTTTCGTCAACTGGTATGTTCAAGTACATATTAACCGTGTCAAATCTTGCTAGGTTTGCGTTGTTTGGTATTGTTATGTTCTCTATTTTGTTTATTAGCTCTGATGGATTTTTAATGGAGAAATTTTCACTAAACTTTATTCGTTTTGTTATCCATTCATATATGTATTTTGCAAGTTTGTATGATGGTGGTAAAATTTATCAATGACCTTATTTTGTTGTTCTTATGTACTTTTATTTGTGCTTTGAAATTTGGTGATAGTGGTTTTATTACTTTTAAGTGGAATTATTGTTTTTGTCTGATGCAGTTTTTACTTTCATTGATTGTTGCATTTATTTCTTTAAGATATGTAGATGTTGGATTGATTGCCATTTCTTTGATTTCGTTTGTGTTGATATATTCCATGATTTAATTGTTGTATTCATCTTTTTAAAGGATCACAATTTTGTTTCTTGTCCGCTTTTGTTACAATAGTATTTTCTTGTTGTAGTTTTGTTTTTATATTTCTTATTGTGTGGTTTTCTAGTTTTTATTCTTTTGTTGATTTGATAATGTTTCGATTAACATTGCTTATTCGGTTTATTATAGTGTTACTGATGGTATTTTGATCTTCTTGCAGTGTTTGCGTAACTGCGGTTTCAATGTTGAGTATTTGTTTTTTGTGTTCGTTTTTTGTTTGTTAATGGGGTTATGTTGTATTTAAGACCCATTTCCTGTGTCTTAGTTTCCCCTGCATTGAATTTTATGTCAGTGTTGTTGTATACTCTTTGGTAAAACTTGTGTTTGGTGTTATAGCTGTTAGTGATCGGTCTTTTGGTTTGCTTTTGTGATAGTATTTCTAGTTTTGATTTTATTTTGTTCCTCTTTCTAGTTAGTTGTTCTTGGCTTAGTTATTCAGCTTTTTCGATTATTGCTGCGTATTCTAGGTGGTGGTGATATTTGGCAAGCTGCAGTTGTGCATGGTAAAGCTTTAGTGTTACATCGTCCAATTGTGTATATACATGTTATATCGATGCTCTTAGCCATATTCGCTCTGCTTTCTTTTTTACAAGATTTGCGATTTTAGATCTAGATTTAATATTCACATTAATGTAATTCGGTTTCAATTTCTTTCTAAGGCATGTGCGATTAATATGAAGGCTTATTTTAATTTGGTTAAATCTTAACTTATTGTTTAATTTTTTCTCACTCAGTCCTACGTATATTACTTGTAGAAGTTTCTTTGTTTTGTATGTGGAATCATTGACCAAATAATCGAACCTAATTGTATAGATGCATTTCCAAAACAATACTTCTATTTGTAAGTGGGTGAGTAAAACCTAAAAGCGGGTGTGAAATATATGATAACGCCAAAGTCTTGCCAGTTTCACCATACATCGGCATTACTGGATCAAATGTTACTGTTGGAAATTTAATATGAGCTCCCAATCCAAGCAGTTCAGTTCCAAACAGACCCTCAACTATCACTAAATCAAAATTTTCGTCTTGCATTATTTTTTCACCTTTGGGTCAATTAACCTTTGGGTCAATCAAAACACTTTCTTGGCAATTGACGTGAAGATCCATAAAAATGACAAATTTATATATAAATTAAAAAGACTGCCAGTAGTTTTTGTAAAAGACGAAACAAAAGCTGTCAAAATTTTAAATTTATTAATTAATTATACCAATAATTTAAATTTGATTGTGTAAACGTAGGTATGATAGTTATATTGGGAATTATTCGGCACGTAAATCTGTCGATAGTTTTTTAAAGTAGTTTTGGATGAAAATGAAGTAGGAACGGTTACATCATGTCCATTAAATGCTAACCCTCGAGTCAATCCTTCAACTACTAAAAAATGTGACGAACTTATTGTTAGAAAAGTATATAGAATCTTAAATAAACTAATATCCATAAAATAATTTACAATAAATGCTACTACAACCACTAACGATGATGAAATCATGTTGAGATTCAAATATCAACTGATAGAAAACCATAGCAATATTTTTTTCTACTACCCAACTTAAAAAATCTACTTTCGGTGTTTATTTATTGCATCGAAAATTTCTTTTTCGTCACCAGTGATAAAAAAAACCTATACAAATTGCTTTCGTGCCTAGTGACGAAAGTATTTTTTAAAAGCCATCTATTTTCTAATTTCTTAACTAGAATAAATCATCATAGAACACCCGTTAAGACAATCAATTGATTCACGTTATTTGATTGAATGAAATAATTTTGTTAGTGTTAATTTGTCTCTCTTTGGAAGATGACGTTAATTAATTTTAGAATTATTTACGGACCGTTTACATTAAAAATGTAAAAATAATAATAGTTAGCTATATAAAAATTATAATATTTTTTTAAAACAGTTTGGTAACAAACAATTTGTGTTGAGATATTTAAAAAAAAATTATTTCACCTATTTATTTAAGAAAAACGAAAAAAAATATTTATTTACATAAAATATTTTACGTTGTTTTAAAATATATCACGAATTTACGTAACGTCATCCTCATACAAAAAGTAAATCAAAACTGTTGTTTTTATTTTAGAAATCATAATAAAATTTTTAAACTTGATTTTGTTTATTACCAAACCTTTTTTAGTTGTAAGCCTACTAGACGCGAAATGCAAAAAACAATAAACCTTTAAAGATGTGCTATTTAATAATTTTAGGGACTTTATAGACCAAATAAAACCAAAATATAGAATTTTGTAGTGTAAATAGAATGAAAATATGTATATGTATAAAGTTTACGACTTTTTTTTAATGAAAAGACAATCAGACTTGCAACTAAAGACGGTTTTTTATGACATAGAAATTGAACGGTTGAGTAGAAAAAGGATAATATTCCAAAAAAACGAAAAATTAACTGAGATAGCTATTTTGTAGTTGAATGTCGACTTCGTTTAATGAGCGTATAAAGAATTATATTCCATTGAAACTACGTTTATAAATTTAACCTTGAGTTTACGCTGAGTGGAAAAAAGATAATATTCCACTCATTATCGTACTAGCTAGAACGTTTGGTTTATTTTCGTCTATTTTTAGTAATACGACGACACCAACGACAATGATTGTTGTTGTTTTTTTTTATATTATTGCAGTTGTCAGTTGTCATAAGTATTTCAAAAAAACAGCGACTGATATAGAAAAAAAGGTGAAAAGTTCAGTATAAGCTAGTACAGACACTTGGTATATAAAAGTGAACTAAAAGGGTATGTGAAGGCAAACCTTTATTGAAACCTTTATTGACGGTCTTCTAAGTTTAACTTTTAAACTCAATAAAACAAAAGAAGTGCTGTTCCCGCAAGATAAAATCTATCAAGACAAAGTTGCAGTCAACCCCAAAAAGATTCAGGACATATCAAAAGTCAGACAATACATCCCGCGAGAATATCAAGGATTCTATGATGAAATTTTGAACCTGCCCACTTCGAATGGAGCAACTAGTGATGATGATGATGGACATTAAGATTTTAGAAACCTATCAATTATTATTTTAATGTAACAACTTCGATTATTTTTAAAATGTATATTATATTTAAACTAAAATAAGACAGTACTTTAGAATACTTTTGTACTAAATAAAGCCTTTTATTAAGAAAAAAATGAAGTTTTAAAATTATTTTAAGATCTTATTATTACAGTGAGTGGAAAACGAATAATATTCCAGCACTTTATAAGTTTTATATATATCAAAAAAAAAATTATCACGATACCATATTTTAGGAGTATAATGTCCACCTTTGCCACAACGCTATAAATAATTTTAGAAGGTGTGGGACGGGCCTTTATCAAGTAAGTTCTTATACCTTGTTACAATTCTCTTTATCACTTTGAATTTTTTTTAACCTAAACACTAAAACAATAGAACACAATTAAATTTCACTGGACATAACAACATAAACAAAACAAAATCATTTAAATAATATTTTTTCTATATTTTTTTATAACTTTATAACTGATTTTTTTAATTTTTAACACAAAAACATTAATATTTTTTTTTACTTGAATCTAACATATATAATAACCACAATGTAACAAAAAAATTGACAATAAACTAAATAAGTTAATTAATCAGACAGATCAGAAAATTTAAATAAATTAGCAATATAATAAATACAAAAATAAATACGTGTTTGTTTATATTCCAAATTTTCCCAATTCCAGTTTCCTGTTCCTCGTCAATTTGTAATAGCTCCTTTCAACTGCAAAAATGAAATCGCTCCTCTCAACTTCAAAACGAAAATCGAATAGAGTAGAATAGAATAGAATAGAATAGAATAGACTTAATTTTGATTTTCGACGACTTTATTTACTCATGAAGAGATTCTCCAACAGCCAAATATCTCCAACTTTTCAAACATTTTTTTATTTGTTGGCAGTCCTTATATTGTTGTATACTCAATCTCGAATTAAGGCCGATGTTTTGTTTAATGGCTTACAAAAATCTCGAAAATTTGATGTGTTGTATACTGGCTTACATAAACTTCAAAAATATGGCAGATGTTGTTTATAATTGTTGACGTCGAATGCAATTGAAAATTATTTCCTTTACTAATTATTGGAATCGGAATTTTCTTGTAATATATACGCAATCAAAAGTATGTTCAGCAGCTACAAGGTAGTAATATCCTTTGTTGAATTTATCTTATTGATGATTTCCTTTGTTTTTTAGTGGTTTGTTTATGTGGGATTGTTTTTGTGTTCAACTTAGCTTAATCTTAGCTTAAACATATTTTATTGAATTAATATATGAAATTGAATACATTATCAAAAATAATAGAAAAAGCGAAACAAAATTTAATTATACGAGTTATCTTTACTGGAAAAACAAATTTAATTATTTGGAACAACGATATTTTAAAACATAATTGCTTATAGAGATCAGCTGTTTTATATAAACAAAAATAAAGATTTTTATGTGAACAAGTTACGTTATATAATTCAAGATTTAAGCAGAATTATTTTTAATTTGAATTTAACAGGAAAAGTAATTGAAAATTTTTTAAATGAAATTTATATTTTATTGATTTTAAACAATCACACATATATCTAAAAACATAAATGAATAGATTTCAGTTTCTCATTAGATCTTATCACGTTACATCACACCATTTTTGGGTTTTCGAGAGCATTTTGTTGCATTTTACCAAACATAATATAACCAAACCAAAAGATCGCAACAAAATGCTCTCGAAAGTTCCAAACATGATGTGGATACCTTCGAGAATGTTTACCGTCTACTTTATTATAACCACAAACCAAAAACAACATGCAAATAAATTAACACCAAAATAAATTTTCTAATTATTTAGAACATGCAAAAAGTTTTTAAGATTCTAATAATAACTAAACATACGAAAAATAATAATAAGACTAAACTAAACATACTACTAATAACGAAAAAATTATATTAGACAGGCAGGAAACCTTTTTTTTTTTTGAAAGCTCTTCTGGTAAAGTCAGGACAGTTTACTGGACTAAACAGACGCTTCTTTAAGAAGTATGCATAAGTCCATCTTCTTTCAAAAAAAAATATCCAGCCGCAAACTACCAATTTCCAAATAGATTTGGACATCGGTATTCAAAAACCTAAACTACTCTTCACAAAAAAAGGTAAACAAAAAAAAACAGGCAGAAGAATTACATTTATTTTAACGAGCGCGCTGTGGGAAAACCAGGATAACCCAGACCTAACACAGCGCCCTCACTTGAAGTTTATGCGACTGGCGCTTTCTTCAAGTCTAAACTGCCGCATAAATACGAAAACTGAATTCGCGAAACTTAAAACTAATATGTTTTTAACATATTCCCAAAAAAACACAAGACAGGTAGAATAAATGATTTATTTTTACGAGCGCGCTATGGGAAAACCAGAACCATCCGGACCTAACATAGCGCCCTCACTTGACGGTTTTGCGACTTGCGCTACCCATACAAGTTTTATCCTACCGCAACATAATAACTAAGTTACAAAACCTAAAAATAACATGCAAAACATGATCCAAAAACTAAACTAACATGGCTGTTGGAAGCCATGTGACCAAAACTTACACTACAATAAATTTAATAAATTATTACAATTAATATCTTAATTAACAGAAACATGCAACACCAAAAATATACTATCACTAGTTTTATTAATGTACCTTTTCCTTTTTTTTTTAACGCATGCATTTAAATTAAACAATCATAATCCTGATTACTAAACTACATAGTAACAAAAAAAATTAAGAAAAAAGAATAAAGTACATTATTTATACGACAGTACATCCATATTGAAAAAAATCCACTTATTGTGACAAATACAAAACACATTAAAAGGACTTAATAATTATAACAAAAAACATATAACACATTAAAACGGAACAAAATATACAAATATGACTTAAATTTAAACATGAAACACATTAAAATGGACTTAATTCACGTAAATATGCTACATTTTCTCCAGTGTTAAACTTCTTCATATCATTTGCGTGATATTTTGCGGTATACTTCCCTTCCAAGTCTTCCACTATATATGATGCGTGTCCAACTCTTTTCTTGACTCTTGCTCTGATATATTGTGGTGCCAATTTAGAATTAAAACGATCTGCTAGGTTTGATTTCTTAAAAGATCTCCTAAGTACAATTTCATCGGGCTTATACTCAGTTAATCTGGTACGTAGGTTATAATGGGCGGAATATTTTTTGTACGCTTCTTTTAAATTGCTTAGAACCCTTTCTCTTGCGTTCTTAAGGTCAACCAACAATTTCTCTTCAGTTTGTTCACTCAGGTTTACATCTTCTAAATCTTTCCCAAGTTCCATCTCTCGGCCAAAGTTTACAAAATATGGCGTATATTTCGTCGAATCATGGACTGCTGTTCTAAACGCACATGCAATTTTAGGTATATTACAATCCCAATTTCGTTGATCATCATTCAAATAGGACCTAACGCTAGCAAGTATTGCTCGGTTCGTTCTTTCAGTAGGATTAGATTGGGGATGATATATATTATTTAGGAAGGATGTCACATTATATTCTGCTAATAAACGTTTAAGTTCTTTCGATATGAATTGTGTCCCGTTATCAGAAATTACAGTACGAGGTACTCCAAACATGAGAAAGACTTCGTTCTCCAAAATTCGAGCGAGAGATTTTGCATCAGCGTTTCTTACCGGTTTTAAGAGAATAAATTTGCTAAACACATCTTGAATAACTAAGAGGTAATGGTTTCCTGCTTTACTTCTTGGAAATGGTCCCATATAATCCACAGCAATTGTTTCCCATGGAGTTGTAACTTCTTTTTGGTTTCCCATTGGTGCTTTGTTACGGATGTTTGAGTGCTTGTTTATCTGACACATTTCGCATTGGTTAATATATTGTTTTATTTCGCGGTACATATTTGGCCAGTAATATTTTTTCTGGATTTTCTTAGCCGTTTTTGCAACACCTAAATGTGCTCCTAATGGACTATCATGATGAAGCTGAAGAACCTTTGCTCTCTGACTTTGTGGAACATAGTACCTCCAATCACTATTACAAGATCCCTTTTTCGTTTTCACGCTACAGACCCTATACACTTTATTGACCTTAACTATCAAATTTGGATATTTTTCAGGATTGGACAAAATCTTATTCTTTAGTTCTGTATACGATTCATCAATTTCTTCTAAATCAATTTCGTCTACATCAAGCAACCGAGACAACGCATCCGCTACCACATTTAATTTTCCCTTTCTATGTCGTATTTCAAAATCAAACTCTTGAAGCTTGAGAGACCACCGCGCAAGTTTAGATGTAGGATCTTTAAGGTTGATCAACCACTTTAGTGAAGCATGGTCCGTGATTACATAAAATTTAGCTCCTTCGATATATGAACGGAACTTATATATCGCTCTTACGACCGCTAGGCATTCTCTTTCGGTAGCTGAATATCGACGTTCTGTAGGACATAATTTTTCGGAAAAATAGGCTATCACCCCTTCATTACAGTCTTTCTCTTGTGTAAGGATAGCACCTATTCCCACCTCTGAAGCGTCACATTGGATCGTAAATGTTTTTTCGTAGTCTGGTGTCGTTAGTATAGGAGCAGATACAAGCGCTGTTTTCAATTGACTTAGTGAAGCTCGTGCTTCTTCCGTCCACGTAAATTTTCCATTATCTTTCTTTAGTAGGTTGCTAATTGGTGCGGTAATCGTAGAGAAATCTTTTATGAAGCGACGATACCAATTTGCCATTCCAAGGAGTCTTCTTACATCTCTAATATTTTTAGGGTTCGGTATATTTAAAATCGGTGATATCTTTTCTGGGTCTGGAGAAAGACCATTTTCATCTAATACGTATCCAAGATAGCGCAACTGTTTAGCACAAAACTTTGATTTTTCTAAGCTGATTGATAAATTTGCATCTTTTAGCCTATTAGCAATTTCACGCAAGAGAACCAAATGTCGCTCAAATGTACCAGTAGTAATAATTATGTCGTCAATATAAACAAAGACTTCTGGTTCCAGATCGTGTCCCAAACATTTTTCTAGTACTCTGCACATTGTCTGTGCACTGTTACAAAGACCAAAAGGCATACGTTTAAATTGAAAATGTCCCCTACCTGGAACAATAAATGCTGTTTTATGGCGAGAAGATGGGTGGAGAGGCACTTGCCAGAACGCATCGGATAAATCAAGAGATGACATGTACTTTGATGACCTGATTTGACCCAGAATACTACCAATGTGTGGAAGTGGATAGGCGTCTTTTACGGTGATATTGTTCAATCCTCGAGCATCTAGGCAAAGTCTCACCTTTCCCGTAGCTTTTCGAACACATACTAAAGGATTAGCCCACTCGCTCTGGGTAGGTTCAATAACATCTAGACTCAAAATTCGATTAAGTTCTTCATCTATTTCTTTTTGTCGATATGGTGACATAGGATATGGCCGCTTTATTACTGGTTTAGCATCACCTGTATCAATAAAATGCATCGCTAGGTTTGTGCAACCTAATTCTCCAGTTCCTGAGGTTTTAAATTTGCTTATTGCTTTCTCTAAATATTTTATTTGGATGGGATCTAAGTTGGTACGGTAATCGTTAGATTGAACATCTACAGTATTGCAGTCCAAAATCGCGTCACATAATTTACGTTTTATCCCGAAGTGTTCCCAAAAATCGATTCCGAGAATTAAAGATTTTGGAAGCGAAGGAATGACATACGTTGGAACTACTTTTACCATATTTAATGCCTCATATGGAATATCAACCATGCATACTGCAGGATGAACAGTGCCATCTACTGTCTTAATGGCTGTTGGGATTGACTGACCTTTTAAGTTTAATTTTTTTATTAATTCCAAACCACCAACTCCAAGAATTGTGCAACTAGCACCCGAATCCATGAGACCCTTTAGATCGTACCCGAGAATATTTACTTTTAAATAAGGTCTTCTGTCCTTTTTAATGTTTACGATTGAGGATAGAACTTCTAACTGCGGTATTACAATGGTGTTTGGTTTCTCGTATTTAGATTGGCCTGGTGCGAAGTGTTTATCGGAAGTTCGACAGCACCGTCTCTTCGTCCTTCCGTTCTTCCGTTTCCCGAATTGTTATTTTTGTTTTCCATAGAGTTATTAATAATTTCGTCTCTCTTCATCTGTAATTTTTGATGATTTCGGCAGTTAGTTGCAGTCACGCCCGGATTTCCACATATGTAGCAGAACAACTTTTGTTGCTGATTAAGACAATGCCTATGAAAATGTCCCAATTCATCACAATTCCAGCATATAAGACGTCGAATCTGTTTGTCAGTTCCTGACTGATTTACCCTTTCACTTCGAATCGGATGGAAAGATTCCCTTTTTGTCCTATGATTAAGATAGGATACCTGATGGGTTGGATAATCACTAAACTCACTAAAATAAACTGAATTAGGTTCACTTCGGTTCCTTAGTTCCACCCTTGAACTACCTATATCTTCATTCCTATAGTATTTTGAATACGGTTCGGGATTAAAGGTCTCTTGGTGAAACGGTTTTAAGTCATATTGGTCTGCGCAATCAACTACAGGGTAACGATTTGGACGTTTATATTGTTCTTGTCGGCCTGGATTAAATGAATAGGAAGGTTCTACCAAAGACGATGAAGGTAATTGTGACATGTGCGATCGCCGTTCCGTTAATAATTTTATTTCATCCATCCTTTTACATAAGGCAATTATATCATCTAAGTTTCGAGCATTAGTCATTGCTAGGTTATAGCTGTAATGAGGCAACATATTTTTCTGTACTATATAAACCTTA
Organism: Diogma glabrata; assembly: GCA_963693315.1. NCBI lineage: Eukaryota > Metazoa > Arthropoda > Insecta > Diptera > Cylindrotomidae > Diogma > Diogma glabrata. Next base: position 265,698,540 of record OY856188.1, read on the forward strand.
AAGTCCTCATCTAATGGTGGATAGGCCCTACTAAAAAGTACTTTGAGGTCGGTGATAAAATTAGAAAATGGTTCTGAGCGAGCTTGTAAACGGTTTTGAATTTCCTCTCTCAACAAAAAATCATAATTGCGTGGAAGAAACTCGTTTTTTATACTTTCGACAAATGTTACCCAGGTGTTAAATGCATCTATGTTACCCCAGTACCATCGTTCAGCCTTTCCTCTTAGAAGATAGTAAATATTTGCTAGTAACGCACCCTCACCAACATTTTCACCGCGAGCATAAACAGCAACTCGTGTAAGAAATTCGTTCAACGATAAACCTTGACCATCTCCTGTAAACCTTATATCCCACCGAAACATATGTTTTGTATCACCATGGTTACCTTTTGCTATTAAACGAGGAGCGCGAAAATAATTTTGATCATCCAATCTAAGATCGTTGTGTTGTTGTTTTTCAAGCATTTCAGGTTCAAAGCTAGTTCTGCGTACTGAGTGGTTTAAAATGCCTGCTGAACCCCTTACATTATTATTAAACGGATTCAAAAATGAAGTGTTTAGACTAGAAGATGAAGCACTTCCTCTTCCTCTACCTCTACCTGCACAAATTCGAGCCATTTGATTTGTTATTGCATCACAATCATTATTAACCCCTTTCTCCCTTTCGATTGAGGATCTTATACTATGACTTGGTTCTATTACTGGCACTTGAGCGTTCTGACTAATAAGTGTTTCTTCATTTTGCGCACTTGTTGTTTGTTTATATAGTTCTTCCAAACCCCCTAATACGTCATCATACCCTATAACACTTTTGTCTTTTACTCTAGCTACCCTATTAACCCACAAAGCTACTCTAGATCTAATAATTGCAATAAGGGACTTGTCATTTTTTTGTCTAGATATATGTAATTCATCAGTGAGCATTGCTAATACCATCCTTGCTTTGTTTAGTTCTTCAATGGGTGGTTGGGTGTTGATAAAAGGAATGATTTCCACTTCGCTATCTTCCTTTGTTATTGCATTACGTAATGCTGCTATCTCACTTCGACTCGTAGTTAACCCTTCAATCCCTCTTATATACAATTCATGTTTACGCTCTTCATTGCTAATGTGGATTGGATCATAACTGTATTTTTCTCCACTAGCCATCGTTATAATTTTAATCCACGGTATACACAGCAATAATAAAACAAAAAAAATTCAAACGTAAGAAAATGTTTCAACCAAAAGAAAAGTAAACAAAATATTCAAGTATATTATCAGCCAAACTTGCAAACAACGATATACGGAAAGAACGTAAAAGCAAGATAAGTAATTATAAATCTCCGTACAACTAACACACTGGAATATCACCATATATAGCGAGCGCATTCGAATAATTATATGTATATATGAGAAAATAAGTAAATTTATTAAATAAATTCGTAAGCATATAAATAAATATATAGTGTACCAGCGGTATATTATATAACCCAGAATGTTGAAAAAAATGTCGACTTGGACTATACCACTCTCACCGCAAAATATGTCAAATAAATAATTAATTTTAAATTACGATATAAAAGAAAATATGCAATTTATGAAATATCACAGAAAACCAAATATGTACTCGACATCCACAAAATATGAAAAATAATGATACACAAATAAATATATAACACGACAATTACAGCAAAAAAAAAATATCTATTTATTACGCAAAAGTTTGAATATTAATTGTGTCTTTGTTTTCTTAATCCTTTACGACTAAGCCAAAAACCATATAATGTTTAATGTCAAATATATTTTTAATGAAACTTTAGAAAGTTTCCAAAATGTATGAAAAATAGTAAAAAGATAAACAAAAATATAATTAGTACCTTATACAGTTAGAAATCTTTTAATCCGCTTCTTTGGTATCGTCCACTGTTTGTGATCCACATGCTGTGTTTCTTATAATTTAACTCCTTTGTCACTTTGCATAACTTCTACTAACTGATTTATTTATTATTATTATATAATTTTTTTTAATTTTTTTAATAATTTTTTTTTTCTATAATAAAGCTTTCTTTAAGTATTTTGCATGATTATCAAAACATAAAATCACAACTAAAAACTAATCACAACCACAAGAACTTCACATATAAATATTTTTTTTTTCAATTTGCAAGCACATTATATACATTATATAAATTATATACAACTGTACAAACTTCACATAACAACACAAAAACACATTTGCATGCACCTTAATCTAAAATATTACTTCCACAAAAAAAAACTGTATATTGTTCAAAAATATTTTATACTGTTTCAATAACGTTGACCCCGTTGCACAATTATACTTTAAACGATTAATCAAAACTAGTAAAAAAATCAGCGAACCTCTATACTAGAACATTTAACATTAAATTTTTGGATTTTTCTTTTGTGTAATTTGTAATTTAATTATATCTTTAAATTTTCTTTCTTTTTTTTTCACAAACTAATAAACACATTAACTAGAACTAAAACTTCACTAAACACACAAACTTAATCATAATTCATATTTATTAAATTATCGCATGCTTCAACTATCACCAAAAAATATTTTATTTGCATGCATTTAACTAGACGGTATAACTTAAACTTAAACGGTATAACTTTACACAACAAAGACTTTATTCACTTAAAACTTAACATTTTTTCACTTGAACTATATACATTTTTATAACACATAAACAAAAATTAATTTCACCAAACCATATGGACTTTACAGCACAAACATAAATAAGTAACAAAAAGAATTGTTTCGCAAGAATCCACTTGATAAAGCTGTCGTTTGTTCTGGTTGTGTCCCCCACAAGGTATGCCAATTATAACGTCCAGCTTTGCCACAACGCTATATATAATTTTAGAAGGTGTGGGACGGGCCTTTATCAAGTAAGTTCTTATACCTTGTTACAATTCTCTTTATCACTTTGAATTTTTTTTTTACCTAAACACTAAAACAATAGAACACAATTAAATTTCACTGGACATAACAACATAAACAAAACAAAATCATTTAAATAATATTTTTTCTATATTTTTTTTATAACTTTATAACTGATTTTTTTAATTTTTAACACAAAAACATTAATATTTTTTTTTCTTGAATCTAACGTATATAATAAACACAATGTAACAAAAAAAATTGACAATAACTAAATAAATTAATTAATCAGACAGATCAGAAAATTTAAATAAATTATAATAAATATAAAAATAAATACGTGTTTGTTTATATTCCAAATTTTCCCAATTTAAGTTTCCTGTTCCTCGTCAATTTGTAATAGCTCCTTTCAACTGCAAAATGAAATCGCTCCTCTCAACTTCAAAACGAAAATCGAATAGAGTAGAATAGAATAGAATAGAATAGAATAGACTTAATTTTGATTTTCGACGACTTTATTTACTCATGAAGAGATTCTCCAACAGCCAAATATCTCCAACTTTTCAAACATTTTTTTATTTGTTGGCAGTCCTTATATTGTTGTATACTCAATCTCGAATTAAGGCCGATGTTTTGTTTAATGGCTTACAAAAATCTCGAAAATTTGATGTGTTGTATACTGGCTTACATAAACTTCAAAAATATGGCAGATGTTGTTTATAATTGTTGACGTCGAATGCAATTGAAAATTATTTCCTTTACTAATTATTGGAATCGGAATTTTCTTGTAATATATACGCAATCAAAAGTATGTTCAGCAGCTACAAGGTAGTAATATCCTTTGTTGAATTTATCTTATTGATGATTTCCTTTGTTTTTTAGTGGTTTGTTTATGTGGGATTGTTTTTGTGTTCAACTTAGCTTAATCTTAGCTTAAACATATTTTATTGAATTAATATATGAAATTGAATACATTATCAAAAATAATAGAAAAAGCGAAACAAAATTTAATTATACGAGTTATCTTTACTGGAAAAACAAATTTAATTATTTGGAACAACGATATTTTAAAACATAATTGCTTATAGAGATCAGCTGTTTTATATAAACAAAAATAAAGATTTTTATGTGAACAAGTTACGTTATATAATTCAAGATTTAAGCAGAATTATTTTTAATTTGAATTTAACAGGAAAAGTAATTGAAAATTTTTTAAATGAAATTTATATTTTATTGATTTTAAACAATCACACATATATCTAAAAACATAAATGAATAGATTTCAGTTTCTCATTAGATCTTATCACGTTACAGGAGGTTAAAGGTTGGATACAAATTAGTACATTATGATGCTAGGACGTAAAGCTAAAGATTTTGGACGGATGTGGAGTTTGCAAATCGAGGCGCTAGCCGAGATTTGCACCCACATTAAGTCCAAAATGGCTTACGTCCGTGCATCATATACTATTTTTTATTCGCTGCAAGCAAAATATTTTAAGAAAAGTTGTTTATTCTAAAGTAAAATTATAAATTTTCATAAATTTTAAAATAAAAATATGTGGAACAAGTAACCTTTGACAAAATATTTATTATTTTTTCCAAATTATTGTGTAGCTATGACAACAAATGATAACAACTATTTTAATTGGATAATGAAATTTTGAATTTGAGGGTTGCTTTGATAAAAAATTTTTATTTTTCATAGAATTTAAACAAATACGAATGCTTTTTACTTTTTTGGACGTAGCTATGACAACAAAATAAATAATTGAAAAGTGATACTTTAAAGCCGCAAATCACAGTAATAAAGTAACACTTTAATATGTAGGCGAATAAAAAAGTATTTTTTGTTTACATAAAATTAAATTTCAAATAAAAATGAACGAAATAAAAGTTTTTTTAAATTTTCCGAAAATTGGGTGTTGAGGAATATTAACCTTTTTCTACTCAGCCGTTCAATTGTATAATTTATTCATATTGAGTCATCTATATTTTAATAGCAGAAATCTAAATATAAATTTAAGGATTTTGTTTGGATGTTTATATGTTTTAAAATTGGAATTGTATGTAATTATAAATAAAAATGCTTAATAATTACAATAATTTTTAAGATTATTTACAATAATTTTTAAAAAAGTAGCAGTTTTCTACTCGCCGAAAATCATATTTAGAATCTTGCGACCATTACCAACCTCGGCTATCGCCTCGGCTGATAAACTGTCCTCTCGCTTCAAAATATGTTGTTTTCGGCATTGTTGAAAAATATACTTAATTAAAAAAATTTTACTTTTCGAAGACTGTTGAAATTTGTTTTGAATTTTTTCAATACATGGAATACATGTACGAAATTCACAATACAATATTTTGAAGAGCTTTTACAAGCCTATTTGGATTCATAGGTGATGTTTCTCACACGGATAAAAATAAAGCTATGATTGCAGGTCATAAGTTTTGTATAAAATAATTATAAATGTTTATTCTTTAAAGGCACTTGCTATTTTATTGTTGCAATATCCATAACTTTGAGGCATACATTTTTATGAACATTTAGTCATGGAATATAAAACCCTGGCATTAAATATTGAAAGAAACGAAACTGTGATTACTATTCACACACAAATGAATAACAAAATGATAATTTTCATGCCTAATAATCGTTTTATATTTCAAAATCTGCATGGAATAGATTTAGAAGGCATAAAATTTTACGACAGTAAAAATAATTTAAAAAATAATAGAAAAAAACATGTTTTATAATTTACTAGACCTTTTTGTGGAGTGTGAGTTGTATATATACAAAATTTGTATTTACCGTTCGAATGATAGATATATATAAACATAAGAAATATGAACATAAGATATGATTATCACATATCATGACCATGATTTATTCGGTATTTGGACACTTCATCAAATGCTAGGAATATAAACGCCTGGTTCCTATGATCTATTATTCCTAAGTGCCATAATTTTATAAATAAGAGGCATGGTATTTTACGAAAAATATCCTTCCTTATAGTCATATTTTGTTTTCTAATAAGTATACAATATTTTTTTAAACAAAGTTATTTCTCTGTTCCTAATTAATCATGCTACGTACCCTATATTTATAAAATTTATTGAATAACATTCATAATAATCTCCTTAGTGATTTTTTGAACAAGTCCTTATAAGTATATAACACCTGGCTTATTCACGGTTGAATATTAACGTAATTTAAGCATGGAATATACCCTGCATAAAAAACCTAGATTTTTATCTGTGTAAAAACCTTTCAGAAAGTACTTTTCGTGTTAACGATTTAAATTTACTCTCATCAATAAAACTTTTTCAATACATGAATGCATGCATACATTAAAATTAGATACTCCATCAATCGAGTAAAGTTGACAATGATTAGAGTTTAGACATATTTTAGCTCTATGTAGTATGTTTATTAAATTAAGTCTTCATAATACTTATTTAGTTGGATTGAGATAATATAATCTTTAAAGAACTTTGATTATTTAATTTTCGTTATCACAAATTTTTCTGTTTATATAACTGTTTAGTTAGCATGATAAGTAAGAACGATGATATATCCGGGTTGCTTAATTATTTGAGTTTTGTAAAATCAACACACATATATATTTGAGAATATAGATCAAAAATTGAGCATGTCGGCTTTTGGTTGCCGACATGAATTAAAAGTAATCTATAAAAGAACACTAAGCTTGATACAGGATAAATGTTGAGGAAAGTCACCATTTGTAATAAAATAAATTCACACACATATTACTCCTAAAAAATACAATAAACAAATTTCAAATCATGTTTACTTAATTCATACAACTATCATTTTTTTCAATTTTAGTCTATTAGTCCTCTGTTTGTTACCAGTGACCGAAAATGGATTCACTCAGATAACCGCTCCACAAACTATTAAACATAAATGATTCTTCTCAATATCACTGCTTTTGTAGAAAAACGAAATACGTTCTGACATTTTCCTACTGCGACTTTTAGATTTTTCTAGAACTTGAATTCAACTATTCCTGGAAGCTTGACTCACTCAGATAGTTATATTTCAGGTCGTCTAAGTAATTACTTTTATCAGGGAAATGTTTCCCAAAAACAATTGTATGAAATAATTATTTGTGTAACTTGTATGTAATAATTAAATTAAACCGTATTTCGTTTTATTACAAATGCATTGGAGTTTCGATATCCGCTTGAGAAATTATAATTTAGGAACAAGTTTCTGAAGAATAGTTTGACAGAAGTGGTTTTGTCAAACAATCTATCTAGCGTTTTTAGAAACAGTTTGGAAATCACTGCGTTGCTATTGACTATTAGCTTTCACATGTTTTGGTTTGTCACCAGTGTATTGCAGGTTCGCGTTGAAATTTAATGTGTGCTTATAAGGATTAAACCAAAATATTTTTAGCTTGCTCGAGCTTTCAGCATGTTTATTTGGAAAATTACGGTTACTCACTGAGAAGCTGTAATAAATGATCTAGCGTCCTAAAACTTACAAACACTAATTCGGTCATACGGTCAGTCCATTCAAGTTCCGCTTAATAAGTCCAAGTTTTGGCTTTCTTTTTCTCGTCTCACGTCTATTATTTGTTTTGGAAAACAATGTGTGTGCATCGTACAATCGTTGTGAGTTCATGTGTTTTAACTATGAGGATGCTAACATCTACAATAATTCAAAGCGTAGACCCCTAAGCTAAGTTTTGTGAGACGCCACCCAGCCAGCACACTTAGTGAAATTTAGGTGAACCATTTCGGGATTTGGTTAAATTTAAGTAAAAGTTTGGTTAAATATGTGGAAAAAGGTAATAGATGACTGTTTCAGCTAATTAGTGTACATGTATTTTTAGTCGAAAATTATAGTTAATATGTTTTTGGTGTTAAAAAATAAGTTAATAGGTAAATTTAACATATTAAGTATACAAGTTTAAGTAAAAAAAATCATGTAATACAGATAGTACATGTATTTCATGTATTAAGTGACAATTTAAGTTACAAAAGTGTATCTAATACATGTATTTAACTTATTACCTGTTGTTTAGCAAGCGGTAATTTAACTGACATTGCAACAGTTATTTCATGAAATAAGTTAAATAGCCTAAAATTAACATAACTACGGAACATTGAAACTTAAAAAAAATTGTCAGACTGCTGTTAATAGGGCTCGTAAAATACTCGAACATTAAGTACCTGGGTATCGAGTAGTTATTTTACTCAAATACCCGGGTACCCGGGTAACCCGGGTATTTGGATAATTGAAACAAAACAAATTTTTAATAGTTCATTGGCACATATTTAATTCAATTACTATTTATATTTATGTATTTAATTCAATTAATTTAATTCTTAAAAATATGTTAAACGTTAAATGAAATCAAATTTTATAATAATATAACATTTACTATAACTTTTTGTTTATAAAATAGTATTTTAAAAATATTAAGCCGTTTAGGGTGGAAGGAGCTAACGAACTGCGAATTTTGGTTATTATATTACCGGCTACTGAAAACACACGTTCGCATGCCGTTAATGTGTAGAATTTATAGTAAGCAGTGAAGCGTACAGATTATCTTACATTTGGTTTCGCTTACCCCCCATTTGTCTCCATAAATCGAAGGGATTGCTCAACATTTAAATTTTCGCTTTTGTCTTTGGTTTTAGTTATATATGATGCAAGACAATGCTGTAGCTCATTATATAATGATGTTTGTTCCCGCTCTCCATCAGAAGAGCTTGAGCTTTGATCTGCAACTCTGATGTGGTTTTCATTCGAGTATAGACAAACTAATAATTGATGAGCAAGCTACTTTGTAGAAATTTTTGTTGCGTAGCTTAACAACTCATTGCCTTTTAGAAAAATACCATGATGCAAATATAACGATAATTAATTTTTGATTCAAAAATCCATTTTTCATCCATTTTTGATCAATTAAACTCAAGTAAGTAAAGAAGTAATTGGAATTTTTTCAATTCAAAGGTATGGTTTGAAGTTTCTCAGAAAAAAGCTCCACTTCACATTTTTTGTGTTTCGGCTGGGATTCGAACCTACCTCGTCAGTGCCCGGCTCTAATCCTTGGGCAGACACGCTATCGATTACGCCGTTGAGGCGATGACAATTTCAAAGTTGAAACTTCTTCATCACTTAATTATTTTTACTTAAGCTGAATTTTTTCCACTGTCATTAGACTCCTCTATTATGGAAATGTTTTTACATTATATAGAATTTGTTGCATAAAATTTCTAGACACTACTTTGTGTGAATTCATAGAATGGCGACCATTTCTATTCTAATTAACATCCTAAGTCACGATTGTGTAGTCATTATTGATTGTTTCCAATTAATGTGAAATCCATAGCTGACACTTGGTCAATTTGTAGTCCTATATGTATTAACATTAGACTACATTAAGGGAATTTAAATTAATTTTGAATTTTTGAGATCAATTAAACTCAAGTAAGTAAAGAAGTAATTGGAATATTTTCAATTCAAAGGTATGGTTTGAAGTTTCTCAGAAAAAAGCTCCACTTCACATTTTTCGTGTTTCGGTTGGGATTCGAACCTACCTCGTCAGTGCCCGGCTCGAATCCCTGGGCAGACACGCCCAAGGATTCGATTGCGCCGTTGAGGCGATGACAATCTCAAAGTTGAAACTTCTTCATAACTTATTTATTTTTACTTAAGTTGAATTTTTCCACTGTCATTAGACTTCATATTATGGAAATGTTTTTACATTATATGGAATTTGTTGCATTAAATTTCTAGACAATGCTTTGTGTGAATTCATAGAATGGCGGACATTTCTATTCTAATTAAAATCCTAAGTCACGATTGTATAGATTGATTATTGATTGTTTCCAATGATAATGTTATTATATTCTTTTGTCCACGTCCATCAACTTCGTTTTTCAAATTTTTAAATAGTTCACGAGAAAGAGGTGTACTAATCTCGTTTATTTTTTTAGTACGAGTAAAAATTTACATTCAGCTGTTATAAGGGTGGCGTTTTCTTTACTCAGTTCTTGTGCTGCTAGCATAAGCGGTTCGAGAATAAATGAGATTTCTTATAATATTTCTAAATCGCATTCGTTCATTTTGTCAGCGCCTAGCTCATTGAGTGCAGTATTAATGCATTTTTTAATTTAAAAAATTGATTTATTGCTGCAATGAGCGTATTCCACCGTGTTTTACAATCTAAAATTAGTTTTAACTTTTTGCCATCCTGAACTTCTACCCGCTTTGATAAAATGTTAGTTCTTACTGCCATTTATTTGCAATACATTAAAATAATTTTTTTTTACTGTTTTTAAACATTTTAATTATAAAAATAAAATAAATTAAACAATCGGAAAATAACTGTAGTCGTTTGTGTGGGAGTTTATGTTACTCATGAATCTCTAAAGGATCTACATTTTAAGGCGATAGAAGTATTTCTAAAAAATCTAGATTCATTCATTTTATAAATTTTTTTTTGGTTCAATTGGTCGCTAAAACGCTCCTTTTACTTACAAGCTTCGTAACTATTTGACTGCCTTAGCTGATTTACGAACTTATATCTAAAATATTACAATACAACATATATTTTCTGAAATTATTTTTCTACAAATCAGCAAAAGCGACAGTGAGTGTCATGAGAATTTTGTTTTTTTATTACCCGGGTACTCGAAGCTATTACCCGGATATTCGAGTAGTATAATTTTGGGTCAAATACCCGGGTACCCGGTTATCCAATACCCGAGTATACGAGCCCTAGCTGTTAAGTTAAATAGGTCGAGTTTTACATGTAATATTGCATTTAATTTGGTTTAGTGAACGAATGTTAACTAAATTTTTGCTGTCTTTTTCATATAATACATATAATAAGTATATGTGTTTATAAGATCCATAATATCCATAAAGATTTATAGCAAATCTCGTTTTCCGATGATAATTATTATTAGTGCGCAGTATATTGATCAAATCGCTCGGATACAGTCTTTATTATATATTTCTCTCACTAACGTTGTTTTAAATAGTAAAAATGCCCCTGAAAAAGAAAGTTAAGAAAAACGGTCGATACTACATAATGCGCCAGAAGAGAGCAGCCGAATTCGAAGCACGATTTGATGCATCAAATGTGTCAAGGGATGAAGAAATGGATCGGCCACCACCACACCCTGGTTAAACATTCCAATTGAAACCAATTGAAAAAAATTAATTGGATTAATCGGAATTCTGCATTGGGAATTTTCAATTAATTCCTATTCAAAAAATCTATTTCCAATACAATCCTATTCATTTCTGTTAAATATCTCTATTTTATTTTTCAACCGGAATCTATAGGAAATGTATATAAATAGGAATTAATTGGAAATTTCCATTGCAGAATTCCGATTAATCCTATTCATTCCTATTAAATCTTTTCCAATTAAATCCTGTTAAATTTATAAGATTGTTTAGTTTTTTTCTAAGTTCCTTTTTCCTATTGAATCTCTTGATTTCCGATTGAAATTCAATTGGAAATTTCCTTTAGAATCCTACAGAACCTCTTTTCCTGTTAAATCACATTCATTCCGATTGAATTTTAATTGGTAGATCGAAGTCTTCCTATTAAACCAATTCAATCCAATTTAATCCTATTGAATTTATATTGGATTTAATAGGATTCAATAGGTTTGAATTGGAATGTTTAACCAGGGCAACAACTGAATGCCATTTTTGAAAATAATTTGCCAGCAGAAAATGCTATGATCGAAAATACCATCCTGGTTAGTGTTACTTGTGATGAAAATGTAGAGTGTGACGATGATGTGCCAGATGATTGTACATCCCAAGTTGGTGAAACTGCTGAATTTTTATTATCAGAAGCAGATATTGCTGAGGAATTGATGCGCGAACACCTGGAATATGAGCATAACGCTCAAACTAAAATAGATCTGTTGAACGAACTAAGGCAATGGGCTTTGCAAAACAAAATTTCATTAACAGCGTTGCTATATTTTTTTTAAAAGAATATTAAATTAAAAATATCACATTTATCGTGACTCAGTTTGAAATGAATCATCTTTAGAGGAGCTTTTAAAACAGTTTATTGAGGAATTCAACATTTATTTATTATTCTTGTTTACTATTCTTGTTTTATTATTTTTTATTTTTTATTATTTACGAATTTCGAAAGCTATGCTTTCATCACCTAAAGTATATAAAAAATAAATTTTAAAGTAAGATACATTCCATTATATACATATCGGTGGGTTAATAAAACCCCATTTCAAAAAATTAAAAATCTAACTACTGAAAAATATAAAGCAAAATAAAACAATAAAATAATTAAACCATCTAATAAAACAATAAAATAATTAAACCATTAGAGAAAATTAAAAAAAATAAAAATGAATTGACAAAAGAAGTGAACCTAAATAATAACAGTTTTATGGGGTGTCCCAAATGGGTGGATATCCTTCAGTCATAAATATAGTTTAGGTGATTTATTTATTATATCGTCGCTTTAATAATGAAATAACGTATGCCATTTATTTCTCTCTCTCTCTGGCGTTTACATCCCATGAAGGGATTTTGCCGTCTGTGCAATAAGCTTCCAATCATCTCGTTCCATGACCAGTTGACCCAGTTTCGACATCCTATATCACGAAGGTCTTGGATGATGTCATCACGCCAGCGTTGTCTAGGTCTTCCTCTTCGACGAACACCAGCTGGTTGTTGTTGGGACGCTTTTTTTATCATTCTTTCTAATGGAGCCCTTTCTACATGACCAAACCATCTGATCCGGTTAGATTTAATGAATCCGATTACATCGCAGCCTCCAAGAATCTGTCTGATTTCGTGATTCATTCGGATTCTATACTGATTTTCAGCAACTTTACATGGACCATAAATTGTTCGTATGACCTTCCTCTCGAATGTTGATAAAATTCTACAATCGGAGGAAGTCAGTGTCCAGCTTTCACTTCCAAATGTAAGCACAGGTCGAATTAATGTTTTGTAAAGTGTGAGTTTACACGACCGCGAAAGATGTTTTGATCGCAGAAGTTTTGAGTATGCGTAGAAAACTCTGTATGCGGCTGAGACACGGGCTTTGATATCTGCCTGCATGTCATTTGACGATGTTATTACAGGTATTTGAAGTTTTCCACGCGTTCCACTTCGTAGTCGCCAGTATCCAGATTTCCGGGAGGTATGTTCTTAGATGTTGTTAGCACTTTAGTCTTGCCGGTGTTGATGCATAATCCAAGTCGTTTAGCATTTCTTTCAAGCTGAGAGAGACTATCTTTAATATCGCTCGTTCTACGTCCGAGAAGCACAATATCATCTGCGTAGCCAAGAACTTGACTAGATTTATTATATATGAAGTTTTGCGTCTCAATTCGGCTTTTTCTTATCGCATACTCTAGCGCCAAATTAAACAGTACAGGCGCGAGTGCATCACCTTGTCGAACACCTGATGTTATATCGAAAGGATCAGAAACTGACCCTTCGATTACTATTCTACAATTTGATCCCGATGTTGTGAGTTTGCACAGAGAAACAAGTTTCTCTGGGATACCAAGGCATATGAGTGCGGACCAGAGGTTGTCGCGGATGATACTATCATATGCTTGCCTGAAATCAACGTAGAGCTGGTGAATGCTGATGTTATACTCCCAACATTTTTCCAGAATCATCCTTAATGTAAAACATTGATCTGTGGTTGAGCGGTTGGGACGAAAACCACACTGATAGTCACCGATGATAGATTCGGCGAACGGGATGAGTCGAGCAAGTACAACATTAGCTAGTATTTTATATGCAGTGTTCAACAGTGCGATGCCACGATAATTTTCACACTTTAGACGGTCACCTTTCTTATGTAGCGGAACAATGAGAGCTGTTTTCCATCCAGCAGGTAGTTCTTCTTGGTCCCAGATTGCAAGAATCAGATCGTATATACGTGAGACCAGAGCTGCTCCTCCATATGCCATTTATACGTTGTTATTATATAATGGGTGACCTGCATTCCTCATAAGGATCTCTATAGAGAAGCGTTTTAACATTTTCCAATTATTTTATAACTGGGGGTGAAAATTAATATATTGATAATTAACGTACATGCAAATTTGAATTTGGTTAAATATTGAAACAGCGTAAATGCATGTACGATATTCCAATTCCTACAGAATAATAACTTGGGCAAAATTAGTGTCGTATATTTTACATACATTACGATCGCCACACGAAATGGTAAATATGAAATTTTGTATAAGCATCATTCGTGACTACATGATGGGCCGGTTCATATAAATAAAAAATTGTAAGAATATCATGCGTTATTTCAATAATAATCAGTTTTAGGCTTAATCGTAATTGAGAAATATGAAATAACGTATAAGGTACCTGATTGACTTTTCACCTCTTTTTAGGTAGAAAAGCCAGCAGGTCCCAATGTGAAATTTTAATATGCTGTGGGGAAATTAATCAAGAGTAAATGGTAGAAATTTTTTTTCCAATATATTTATTCATTCAATAGTGCTGCCGAATTTACGAAAATCAGAAAATCGAAAAATCTTTAAACCCAATTATCTCGAAACTACACTTTTGCGAATACGTTGTATCATTATTAAAGCGACGATATGTTGTTCGGCGGTCTTTTAATTATTAGGTTAAATAAATTAGATTTTATGTTTCCTTCTTTATTGTTCATCAGGATACCGGGGTTTAATTGATTTTCTTTTTCAATGAAAAAAAATTCGTACGCTTCTAGGTGTTTTAGATTATTAATCTCTTTTATAAGCTCTAAATTTGATGGTGACCTGTTGTTGAGTGGCATATGAGCGGTAACGCTAGAATTCTCAGCCCTTTTGTATTTTATTTCTGTAAGGTGTTCTTTCTGGCGTTGTCCTATTTTGCGTTGAGAAAGACCTACATAAAATTTTTCACAGTCGTTGTAGGATATTTTATAAATACTTGGTTTCTCATTTGGCTCAGTTGTGATTTTTGGTTTATAGCACACTCCACGGACACACACCTTACACACCACGGACACACAATAAAACTGTTGTTATTTCGGTTTACTTCTTTTGTCAAATTCATTTTTATTTTTTGTAATTTTCTCTAATGGTTTGATTGTTTTATTAGATTTATTCATTTTGCTTTATATTTTATATTTTTCTGTAGTTAGATTATTAATTTTTTAAAATTGGTTTTTATTAAACCACCGGTATATAATGGAAATATGGAATGTATCTTACTTTACAATTTAGCTTTCGAAATACGTATACATATAGTAAAAAATAATAAAACTCAGGAAACAAGAATAAGATGCTTTTTCAAGCATTTTTAAAAAATTTTGTTTCTTATAATATTATTTTTTAGCTTTTTTTATGGTAGAATGACAGCCCGATAATAAAATAAGGTTAAAAAAAATGAATGCTTTAATTACATGTAATTCTCATGAAAAAAACATGTAATAACTACAATATCTGACTTTGGTACATTAAAATTACATATAATTTGCACTTGCTTAGTTTTGTATTCAGCTGTTACATGAAATATACATGAATTTACTCTGTCAAATTAAGATATTGTAGCTATTAAATGTATTCTAGATAAGAATTATATATGATCAATTTTCCACTTAATAGCTAGATAATTTACATGTATTTAATAATATACGTGAAAAAATTTAGGATAAATTTAAGTTATTTCATGAAACACCTGACAAAATTTAACTTAAATAACAGGTAAATAATTTTATGGCCAGGAATTATGGATACGATATTATCTATCTCCCAAACTAATGCATTTAAGGACAAAATAGGTTTTTATGACAATTTCTAAACCGACTTCAAATAAACATTTTTATGCATAATTTGGAGCGTATTTTTGAATGGATTTAAATGTTCATGTATAAAGAAAGGTTCGATCTTGTTTATACATAAAACAAAAATAGTAAAAAATAATGAGAACAACCCTTAAAAATACAATTAAATATTTATTTTTTTTTTAAACTGAATACTTTAATTTTCAATTTTCTTTTCGGTATTCGATAAAAAACATTAATTATTGAAAATATAATAATAGTTTGTAGTATACTATAAAGTAAACTTATGTGATCATTAGGGGAGAATTTCGGAGCATACATTTTGTGGTTTGCTTGTTACACAAGTTAAATTTAACTAATAATTAGCTAAAATATAACATAACATTTCCACTTATTTAACTTAAAATTTAGTTAAATTATAGTTAAACTTAATCACATATTAGCCAGCATATTACATAAAAATTACATGAAAATTCAACCAATATTTTTATGGAAAAAGTACGACACTTAGGTTAAATTTAATCTTTTATTATACATAAATTTAGGTTAAATGAGAATGTTCACTAAAATTTTGTACAAATAATATCAAACTATATTTAAGCTAAAATCCACCTATTGTGCTAGCTGGGCACCTTCTATGTTTTAGAGTTTTAGGTTCCCGTCGGTGTTACAGACTATGCTCTTATAAAAATAAAGTATAAAGACAACAATAGAAACGCATGGAACCGTTTTTCATCGTTTCATACATTAAAGCTAAAAGATTTTATTATTAAACCTGGTTTTCTATCTGGCAATTAAATTTTACATGCTCGAAACAATTCAATACGATAGAAAAGATAGATAGTCAGGAACATTGATATTATTAAATGTGCTTAGGTTTTGTTTCCATAGTACTGGTTTTACATTCTAGCAATATAATCCTTTCCTACCCTTCACGCACTATATTTACCATACATCTCGGAAGGGAGAAAGAGAGAGGGAGGGGAGAGAGCGCTGTAATAATTACTGTAGTAGTACTGAGTACTGTAATTCTAACAGTACTGTAATAAACTGAATGAACGTAATAAACTGTTAACAAAATAAATTGTATTCTTTTATTCCGATTTCACTTTATTTAATTTTTTTCTCAATGTTCTGCAAATAATGCTTATCAATTTATAAAAACTAAAAACTATCAATAAGATAACAATCGTTAAAAAACCGATTACATCCAACGAATGAAATTGAAAAAAACTCAAATCTAATGAATTGCTTTTTAAATGTTTCGCTCCATGATGACGAATGACATATTCAATCCAGTAAACTCCGGTTTCAAGTGGTGTATGTGGTCGATCCCGATATAACATCGACTCGTACTTTGCTCGATTTGAATATTTTGGATCTGATAAAATTGTTTTAATGGATTTGGTCAATATTTCCTCACTCATTTCTGCAAACGGAAATTGAATGCCCCAACCTCGATTTACTACTTGCTGTGCATTTGACATTTGATCACCAAATAATGGAGTGATAATCAATGGAACACCATGAAATCTGGCCTCTGTTATACTCCCTAGACCACCGTGAGTGATGAATAATTTTATGTTCCTGTGTAGTAAAATATCGTTTTGTGGCAACCATTTTTCAATTCGAACATTTTTTGGAAGATATGTGAGGGTGTCGTTCTCGAATTTCCATAAAATGTTTGCCTTGAATCCTCCAAAAGCATTAAGAATTTCTTTTAACTGTTTTTCAGGTAATGATGCACTTTTCATGTTCGAACCTAAACTGAAATATATGACACCATTTGTGGAATCGTCCATCCATTTCTGAAGATCATCTGAAAGTGGATATGCTTTATCGTTTATATGAATTCCACTTATTTCAATAGTTGATGGAACCAGTGGTCGTATATTTCCGTCACTCAAGTGAGTAGCAATCAAATCAATTGAAACATTTTTTAGCATCTCATCATATGTAGGATATTCAGGTGATGGAAAATATTTTCTAGAATAAAATTAACTTTTTGTTTAAATTTTTCCTACTCAGTTTGACGTATATTACTTATAAAGGTCTCTTTGTTTGTTATGGGGAATCATTGACCAGAAAATCATATCTAACATGTTTAGAACCATTCCCAAGACTTTGTTTCTAAAAGAAAGCGGATAACAAAAACCGAAAAGTGGGTGTGAAATATATGATAAAGCCATAGGATTACCAGTTTCCCTATACCACGTATTTCCTGGATCAAATGATTCAAACGTTACTGTTGGACATTTGAAATGAGCTCCGAATCCAAGCAGTCCAGTTCCAAACATACCTTCAACTATCACTAAATCAAAACTTTCGTCTTTCATTATTTTTTTTACGTTTGGGTCATTCAAAACACTTTCTTGGGAACTGACGTAAAGATCCATGAAATGTGGCACACTCATATAATAATCAAAAACACTGGCAGTAGTTGTAAAAGACGGAACAACAGCTGTAAAATTTTTTAATTTATTAATTAATTACGCCAATTATTTTAAATTGATTGTGTAAAATCTGGTTTGATAGTTACATTGGGAAGTATCCGGCACATAAATATGTCGATAGTTTTTTAAAGTAGTTTTAGATGGAAATGAAGTAAGAACGGTTACATCATGACCATTATCTGCAAGTCCTCTGGTCAATGCTTCTACAACTATTAAATGTGATGGACTTATTGTTGAAAAAGCACACAGAATCTTAAATGAACTAACATCTATAAAAGAATTTGCAATAAATACTACGAAAGTCACGAACGATAATGAATTCATGTTGAGTTTAAAATATTAACTAAAAAATATAAAAGTTTTATCATAAAAGAAACGACACTAGCTTATCTTATCGTACATACAATTCATATCTGCATATCAATGACACTTGCCTTTATAATAGGGATCAATTCAAATAGACACGTTATTCCTAATCACTTACACTCAAACAAAAGGGTTCGTAAAATATACAGAAATGTCATTCGATTCCAACATACATTTCTGTTACTTTTAATCCTACGTTGAATACAACAATTGATGTTAGTTGAGTTTATTTTACCAATAATTTTTAACGAACAGTACTTGTAAATTTTATAAAACTTGTTTCTTAATTATTACGAACAAAACCACAACCGGACTGTTAAAATAACGAACATTAACGAAAGTTAACAAACAACTTTTGACATTTTTTTTATTGATTTTATCAAATATTTAAAAAACTATTAGTTAAGCCGCAATTAGACTATTGCAGAACTCTGCAATATTTCTGCAATAGTCGTGCAATGGTAGTGTGTAAAATGTTCATTACAGAAAAGATTGGCAATGAACTCATTGCAAAACATTGCAATGAGTCAATGCAATGTTTTGCAATGAGTTAATTGCCAAACTTTTCTGCAATGAATATTTTACAATATTCCATTGCAGAAATATTGCAGAGTTCTGCAATAGTCTAATTGCGGCTTTTGTTATAGTTAGTTTATATTTTATTATAATACTATTAAATAATAAATATACTATATTTCATTACTTTTCTTTAATAATTTCAGTAAAGTGAAAGTGATTAATAAATGATAAATAATAATAATTATTGTATTCTTTTTTTTTTCTTTTTAATAAATTTTATTGTGTTAACTAAAAAATTTCGAAAACTATTTGTTGCAATAAAAAAAAGTCCAAGCGGCACGTATGTATATCCGCTAGAAATAGGTAGATTTCGAGATCAGACAGTTTTGTGTGCCAGTAGAATCTGATGTATCAGATTAGTTTAAACAAAACAAACTAATTTCAAACAGATATCGAACAAATTGTAAAAAGATAATTAGCTACCTACAAGCAAAATTATATCTATCCAATTTTGCAACAAACAAATATCAAATCACACAGAACATGTGTGTGACAATTTATGACACAAATCTACTCTATATCATATGTCGTGCAATTACTGCAAAATATCAAAATAGTTTATTTCTAAGAAAAAAAGAATTCATTTCTTCTATTCAAATCTTTTATTTTTTTGACTGTTATAAGGTTGACATTGACTGTTATAAGGTTTTTGGAAATTGTAGTTGGGGATTGTTGCAAACTTTTTTGTTGAAGCCAACAAGTCAAAAACCTCTAACTGCAGAGGTTTATATTTATAAGAAACGGATTAAAATGTTTTCACAGATTCTAAATTTATGAAGATTTTAAAAATATTAGTATTCAAACGGCCGTTATAACGGATTAAAAAAACTACTTTTTTTTCTAGTATAAAGCCTATAGTTCCTTAACCATGTGTCAGATTTTTCTGATTTACGAACTTGTCCAAGATATTAACAAAACACACACTTTTAAGAAAGGTTTTTTGATCTGGCTCCACAACTGCAACCGTGAGAGCGCCGGTTGATTCAAACGCATTTTGTGTTTTACAAGCTTTGTTGTTGGAAGCGCTCACTCAGAAACCTCCAACTGCAGAGGTCTTTTTTTTTGAAAGAAACTGATTAAAAAGGTTTCAAAAATTCTAAATTTATGAAGTTTTTAAAAATATTAGAATCCAAACGGCCGTTATAACGGATCTAAAGAACAGAGTTTTTTTCTAGTATAAAGCTTCTAGTTTCTTAACCATGTGTTGGATTGGGCTGATTTACGAACTTGTCCAAGATATTAATAAAACGCACATTTTTAAAAAAGGGTTTTTGATCTGGCCTTATAAATGCGACCGTGAGAGTGCCGGTTGTTTTAAAAAAAAAATTGTTTTGCAAAGTTTTTTGTTGGAGCCGCTCACTCAGGAACCTCTAACTGCAGAGGTCTATTTTTAAAACAAATTGATAAAAAAGATTCCAAAGATTCTAAATTTGTTAAATATTTTTGAAATATTAGTATCCAAACGGCCGTTATAACGGTTTTAAAAAATCAATTTTTTTCAGAAAAAAGCCTCTAGTTTCTTAACCACATGTTGGATTTTGCTGATTCACGAACTTGTCCAAGATATTATTAAAACACACAAATACAGAAAATTTTTTTGATCTAGCTCAACAAATGTGACCGTGAGAGTGCCGGTCGTTTTCGTTATATTTCATTTCGTTTATATATATATATATATATATATATATATATATATATATATATATATATATATATATATATATATATATATATATATATATATATATATATATATATATATATATATATATATATATATATATATATATATATATATATATATATATATATATACATATATATATATATATATATATATATATATATATATATATATATATATATATATATATATATATATATATATATATATATATATGTTGAAGACCGCCCTTATCAATATTGCTGCTGAATTTACAAAAAATTGCCTGATAATAAATTTACATTAAAATAAGTCTACAACTACAACAGAAATACTTTTTGGAGACATAGATTACTCATCAGAAATAATATTATTAAAACTTACACAATATTCATTCTTTTTTGCATCCGAGAGCTGACCAGTTGAACCAGATAAGTTAAATCAAATTTTATTACCTTGTTTTCATTTAATTGAGAGAAAAAATATTAAATAATTTTTGTGATAATAAACCTTTTTGTTGAATTAAAATTACAATAAATTAATTTATGTTTTCTTTGCTTTACATAAATATGTTGAACTTTAATTATATTATAAATAAATTTATTTCAAATCATTACTTTTATTAATTTAATAAATATTAAAATAAATCAGGTGTTATTTGAAACTATTTGTAAGCAACAATCAAATAAAAAATAAACATCGGGAATAAATAAATTTTATATTTAAATTAATAAAATCAACTTTTATGGTGTACTATTTCTGTGATTAATGGTGATATAAGTGAAAATAATAAGTATTTTACGAGAAACTCAGTATTATATATATTGGGTTATAGTAATTAGAAAACACGCAAATAATTCTGAGTTCTCGTTGTAAGAAAGTGTTAACGTTTTTTCAATATATATATATATATATATATATATATATATATATATATATATATATATATATATATATATATATATATATATATATATATATATATATATATATATACATTTTTTTTTTTTGTTTTTTTGTCTCCGCTTATCATATATAGTCGTTTGGCACAAAAATTTTTCCGAAATTCCGAGATGAAGCCCATTGCAATAGGTAGATTTTTATATGAAATCTACCTAAAATAAAAAAAGATTTTTAAGATATTGTTTTGAATTTGTGCTAATAATAATTTCATAAGTCATAAGTGAAAAAATAAATCAAAACCGGAAAAAAAAATAAATTTTTATTAGAATATATTGACTGTAATAATTAGAACTGAGCTGTGTGTTGTGCAAAAAACCTGTAACAACAAGGTTACCTGCTGGTGTGAAATGTATTAAATGCAATACACCATATCATAAAAAGTGTATATCTTTAACTGAAGATCAATACAATTTAATCTCAATAGGGTCGTCAACTTGGTATTGCAATTTGTGTAAAACTAAACGCCCAAGGTCGAGTATTATTTTATTATCTGAAACAATAGACAGCGATTCTGAAAATTCTACTATGAGTATTAATTCTACAGACGACAAACAGCTGCATGATACTCTTTCTAAATTAAATTATGACCTAAAACAAGTGGAAAAAACTAACTCTGATTTTCAGTATAGTCTTCAAACCTTTTCTAACTTTAATGATGATTTTACTAAAAAATGGAACGGTTTGAAGAGAAACTAAAGGAAATTGATACGATAAAGGCTGATAATATAGCTCTAAATAACGAGGTAAAAAATCACCCTATTAAAGTTAGCCGAAAGTTTCCAGCCGAAAGTCGATAATGTAGATTTTTAATAAAATATCATCCGAAAAAGACAACACTTACTAAAAAATAGCCAAAATTTTAAAGCTCAAAAGTAATCTATGGAAAAAAGTTTGGGTGAAGTGTTAAGTGTGGAAAATTTCGAAAAATTCGATTTTTTAAATTTTTTTATTCGTACTGTAAAAATCCTTCCTTTAAGTGTTACGTCTGGAGATGGATCAAACTGATGACAATGATAAATAGCAATTGATTGGAGAAATATTGGGTCAAGTTTCATGTGGGAAATCTCGGAAAATTTGATTTTCTAAATTTGGTATTAGCACTGTAAAAATCTTGCCTTTAGAGTGTTATGTCTGCAGATAGATCGAATTGATGAAAATGGTTTATAGCAATCTCTTGGAAAAATATTGGGTCAAGTTATATGTGGTAAATTTCGGAAAATTCGATTTTCTAAATTTTGTAAAAGCACTGTAAAATTCTTGCCTTTAAAGTGTTAGAATTTTTAATATATAGCGACAATTTTGTAATGTGTATTTTTGGTTTATAGTTTGAGATCGTAAATTTGATTGTAAGAATTTTTAATACTAGGAGGGCCCAGCGTGCTTCGCTACGCTTATAAATAATGTTTTTGCGTAGACATTTTGTTGACGTAGAAGCAATGATTTCAAAAAGTGGTAATGAGAAATGCTAGCATATAATTTTAAATTTTTCTTTTAAATATATGAATGAAAAATAATCAGAACTCTAGCTGACCTGTTCGGATATATGAAAAATTAGCGATCAAATAAGTTAGAGATCAAATAAGCTTACTTGAAAACTTATTTGATTGCTAATTTTTCAAATATCCGAACTGATCAGCTAGAGTTCTGATTATTTTTCATTCATATATTTAAAAGAAAAATTAAAAATTATATGCTAGCATTTCTCATTACCAATTTTTGAAATCATTGCTTCTACGTCAACAAAATGTTTACGCAAAAACTTTATTTATAAGCGTAGCGAAGCACGCCGGGCCCTCCTAGTTTCAATAATTCGGTGTCGAAAATTGTTCTTGTGTGTACGTGTGTATGTGCGATTGTATCTGTTTTTTTTATTTACGAAGGAAGATGAAAGTTTCAAAAAACACTTGTAACTTTTGAGATTTGGAAGGTGAAGTTGATTAAATAAATAAACTGAATTTTTTATTTAGAACAAAGCAAAATTTTATTTTAACTAAACTTAACAATGCGTGTTAACGTTTTGAAGATCAAACAAGAAGTAAAATAAGACAAAACATAAATCGATAAATTACGTAAATTCGATAAACTACGTTAATATTTTTGCCGTGAGGCGGCGCTGCATTTTATTCATTCATTTCAACACTCCCACCGAATGAATAAAATCTTTTCAATCCAAACATCAGTATGTTTCTATTGAACTTATTCACCAAAGGTTTGGTGAACACATCTGCTAATTGATCATCTGTGTTAACGTATTCAATCCTTATTGCACCAGCTTCGTATAAATCACGTATAAAGTGATACTTCACATCGATGTGCTTGGTTCGCTGATGTAGCTCTGGATTTTTAATCAGTTTTATCGCGCTCTGATTGTCGATGAACAATTGAACTGGTTCGGATTTGTCATATCCTAGATCAAACATTAACTGGTGAATCCATATAGCCTCTTTGACTCCCTCACATGCCGCCATGTGCTCAGCTTCACTGCTTGATAATGCAACGGTCTTTTGTCGCTGACTTTTCCAGGTCACTATTTATTTTTCCAATTAGAAAAGCATATCCAGTAGTTGAACGTCTGCTATCAACATCTCTGGCGTAGTCTGAGTCAGTGTAGCCAATTAACTCCACAGAATCACCACCCAGTTCAATACCTAGTTCCTTATGACCAACTAGATATCTTAGAATTCTTTTCAAAGCCTCAACATGCTGTCTCTTCGGGTTTTCTAAAGACTTTGAAACTTCTCCAATCGCATACGCTATATCTGGTCTCGTCACCATAGCTGCAAATATTAATGAACCGACTGCCTGTCGATAGGGAAAACTAACATCACTTTCGTCTGATGCTTTCATTAATATTACATTGCTATCTGCTGGCGTTGACAGAGGATTTGCTTTAGTCATGTTGAATTTAGCTATAATCTTTTCAATATACAATTTTTGATGAATGTATATCTTTCGATCCTGTCGATTCCTAGCTATTTCGATTCCTACATAATGGTTAGCATCACCTATGGTTACTTCAAAATTATTTGACAGATGATCCATTATTAGTTTCATAATGTTTTTGCTTGTTGACAATATAAGACCATCATCAACATATAATAATAAAATTGTTTTATTATTATTCTCGTTTCCGTATAGGGCTCGTATACTCGGGTATCGCATAACCGGGTACCCGGGTATTTTACCAAAAAATTTACTACTCGAATATCCGGGTAATAGCTTCGAGTACCCGGGTATTACAAAAACAAAATTCTTATGAAGCTCACTGTCACTTTTGCTGATTTGTTCAAAAAATAATTTTAGGAAATATATGTTGCACTGTTGTTAGATAAGTTCGTAAATCAGCTAAGGCCGTCAAATAGCTACGAAGCTTGTAAGTCACAAAGCATGGAGCGTTTTACCAAAGAAGATTTATAAAATGAATGAACCTAAATTTTTTAGAAATACTTCTATCACCTTAAAATGTAGATCCTTGAGAGATTCCTGAGTACTCCCACACAAACGACTACAGTTATTTTCCGATTGTTTAGTTTCTTTTATTTTTATAATTAGAGCACGTAGAAGTTCAGGAAGGCTAAAAGTTGAAACTAATTTTAGATTGTAAAAAACGGTGGAACATACTCATTGCAGCAATAAATCGATTTCTTAAATTAAAAAATTGCATTAATACTGCACTCGATGAGCTAGGGGCGCTGACAAAATGAACGAATGCGATCTAGAAATATTAAAAGAAATCTTATTTATTCTCGAACCACTTATGCTAGCAGTACAAGAACTGAGTACAAAAAACGCCACGCTAATAACAGCTGAAAGGTACTTTTTACTACGTACTAAAAAAAATAAAAGACATTAGTTAACCTCTTTCTCGTGAACTATTTGAAAAACGAAGTTGATGGACGTCGACAAAAGGATATAATAACATTATTGTTATATTTGCATCATTGTATTTTTTCAAAAGGCAATGAGTTTTTAAGCTACGCAACAAAAATTTCTACAAAGCAGCTTGCTCATCAATTATTATTACGTCTAAGCTCGAATGAAAACAACATCAGAGTTGCAGATCAAAGCTCAAGCTCTTCTGATTGAGAGCGGGAACCAACATCAGTATATAATCAGCTACAGCATTGTCTTGCATCATATATAACTAAAATGAAAGAAAAAAGCGAAAAATTAAATGTTGAGCAATCCCTTCCATTTATGAAAACAAATGGAGGTAAGCGAAACCAAATGTTAGATAATCTGTAAGCTTCACTGCTTACTATAAATCCTACATCAACGGCATGCGAACGGGTGTTTTCAGTTAGCTCCTTCCACACTCAACGGCTTAATATTTTTAAAATACTATTTTATAAACAAAAAGTTATAGTAAATGTTATATTATTATAAAATTTGATTTCATTTAACGTTTAACATATTTTTAAGAACTAAATTAATTGAATTAAATAAATATAAATATTAATTAAATTAAATATGTACAAATGAACTATTGAAAATTTGTTTTGTTTTAATTATCCAAATACCCGGGTTACCCGGGTAACCCGGGTATTTGAGTAAAATAACTACTCGATACCCGGGTACTTAATGTTCGAGTATTTTACGAGCCCTATTTCCGTAAAACACACACGGATCTGCTCGTGATTGAATCAGTTTGAAATCTTTCAAGAAATTTGTAAATTTCAAATTCCATACTCTCGAAGCCTGCTTTAATCCATAAAGACTTTTTCTTAAACGACAAACCTGCTTTTTATCACACGCCACACCTTTTGGAACTTCCATATAGATTTCTTCACTTAGTTCACCATTCAGAAACGCAGTTTTAACGTCGAACTGTGTAATTTCTCAATTGCTGCAATCGATAATACAATTCGTATTGAATCATAGCGAACAACTGGGGAAAAAGTCTCACTATAATCAATACCTGCCTGTTGAGAATAACCTTTTGCTACTAATCGTGCTTTGTAGATTGGGGCTTTTAAATTAGACTTGATCTTAAATACCCACTTGCATCCTACAATGTTACAATTTCTCGGTTTCATTACCAGTTCCCACGTTTCATTTTTCTTTAATGAATTAGGTTCCTCATTTATTGCTTCTATCCATCTGTCACTATCTTCCACAGTAATTGCTTCTTCAAAAGTGACAGGTTCCGATATGATTGCTGAATATGCATTATCAGTGAAACGAATTGGTGGATTAATTGTTTCTCGCAAATTATGCACATTATTACTACGAATACGCTGATTTTCAGCTTCCGGGCTCTTGGACTGATTCATTCAAATTTTCCTCAACTGAATGAAAAGATTCATCATCATTGTCAATGATCTTTGGATCAATTCGTTGATTGTCAGCATCCTTCTTTTCATCATTGATTTCAATTTTGTCTTTATTAGATTCATCGTCTGAATTCAAATCAAAATTTGCTTTAATGATTTTCTCATTAAATTTAACATCACAAGATATGACTATCTTTCGTTGCTCTGGATCATATAAACGAAAATTTTTAGTTGACGATTCATAACCAGTGAGATAGACCTTTTTAGCTTTGGCGTCCCACTTCTTTCTGCCGGTTTGCTTTGGTATATGCATGAATCCTTCTGTTCCAAAAATTTTAATATGTCCAATTTCAGGTTTTCTTCCAAACCAAGCTTCAAATGGTGTAATCGACCCATTTTTAGCACTAGTCGATCTATTCAGAACAAACACGGCCGTTCTGACAGCTTCTGGCCACAGACATTTTTTTAAACCGCTTCCTAGCAACATTGATCTTGCTGACTCAATAATGGTACGATTATCTCTTTCGATTAATCCATTTTGCTCTGGAATATAAGCAGCAATCCTTTCTGAGATAATACCTCTTTCTTTGAACAACATCAAAACATCTTTGTTGACAAACTCTGTACCATTATCATATCGAATGTTCTTAACTGAGACATTTGTCGTATTTTGAATCAATGTTAGCAGATCCTTTAATCTCGAGTAAACTTCAGATTTGTTTGTGATGGTGTAAACAAACCTAAAATTGGTTGCTTCATCTTTGATCAATAAGAAATATTTAGCACTTCCAATTCCAGTCTCGTTCATTGGTCCACAGAGATCCATATGCAAATACTCTCCTTTTACACTATCTCGTTTTTCAGCTGTTCGATGAGAACTTCGATGTAATTTTCCTTTTTAACATTCTTCGCAAAAAAAATCATTCGAGCTCGTGATTTTTATTCCATTTGCCAAATTGTTGTTGCTTAAGTTTTTTATCGCTTAAACATATATGTGACCTAAACGTCTATGCCATTGTTCAAGTGATGATCCATTACTTGTTGCAGCAAATGCACTTTCGTCACATCTTGGTTTGAAGTTCATAAAAATCTGATTTGTCAATTTATCTTTATCACCTGTAGCAACTACATCGCCATTTGAATCGTACAAAATACAACCATCTTTTATCATTACCATCTCAAAATTTTTCTCGGTTACTACATTTACTGCAAACAAATTATGCCCAAAATTTGGAACATACCGAACATTCTCGATTGTTCGTGGCAGCGAACTTTATTATTAACTTTGGCATAAATCAGAACTGTTCCGTAACCATGTATTCTTTTATTTTGTTTATTTGCTATGTTAACAAAACGTTCATACGAATATTTTTTGTAATCAATAAACCATTCCTTTTTGAAGCTCATATACAATGAAGCCCCTGAATAAGCCATCCATACGTTGTCCATTTTTGTCGATGAATTTCCAACTACAGAACAAAAACCAACGACTGATTCATCACCTTTTTGTTTATTATTATTCGGATTGTTAGATCTTGAAAAAATTTGATTCTTATTTTTCGGACATTCTTTCTTCCAGTGCCCTACTTGCTGACATTTATTGCATTTTGTTTTCTTTTTTAATTCGTCGATTGAAAAATGTCTTTGCTTTGGTTTTTCGTTTCGCCTTTTCTTTGTTTTTGCTTGAAAAGCCACTTCACTAGTTTCATCATCTATAGCCTTTGAAATTTGATCTTCTTCGAGTTGTAATCGTGACAGCAAATCATCCAAAGTTCTAGCTTCCTTTATATTGTACCAGACTGTCTTGAAATTCTTGAATTTCGGCGTGATGCTACTGATTATTCGAACCATTTTTATATTGTCAGATAATTTTTCGCCATGATCTTCTATTTCTGCAGCCATTCTGGATACTTTAGGCACATATGATGCCACCGATTCATCATCTTTCATTCTTAGAGCAAAATACTCTTCATACAGCGTCATGATTCTAACCTCGCTTCGTGTTTCATAAATCAAACACAATTTATCCATTATTTCCTTGGATGTCTTACATGATAGAATATGATTCGCTAAATCTGCCTCTATAGACGAAACTAGAAGCGATATTGCAAACCCATCGCTCTTTTCCCACTTTTGTTTATCTGCATCAGTGGTCGTAGTTGTTACAACGAAAACACCATTCACAATTTCTAGCAAACCTTTTGCTTTAAAAGTTGCTTCCATCTGAAATTTCCAAAGCTTGAAATTGCTACCATTTAACTTATGCGCAACTGCCAATGTTGCGGCATTTTTATCTGATAAATCATTCATTTTGATTTTTCAATTATTAATCGATTTAATTACGATACGACAATTCGGCTTAATAATCGATAATAATTTCAACAAAAAATTTTTCAATTCAATTACGGTACGTCGACACGGCTTAATCAATTGAAATAATTTTTCACTATATTGTCCGCAAACAGAATGTACGATACGACGATTCGACTATTTTCTGTTCAAAAAAATGTTCACTGTAATGTTCACAAAAATTATTCAATTTAATTACGATATGACAATACGGCTAAATAATTGAAATAATTTTTCACTATATGTTCGCTAACAGAATGTACGATACGGCGATTCGACTATTTTCTGTTCAAAAATTGTTCACTTTACTGTTCACCCAAAAAATTATTTTCATAAAAAATCACTTCAATATTTTAATTTCACATAATATTGATTGTCGATGTTTATCAAAAAAAGTATTTTCATAAAAATCACTTGTTGGCTTGATGACGCTACACATACCAACGTAATGTATACCACACACAGCGTGCCACCCGCAGATTGTTCCAGTTGCTTCGATTGACTTTTATCACGTGACACTTTGATGACCAATTCGATTTGATCAAACACCAATACACTCACGCGCGGTACAGCATGTCGTTACATGAATCGAAATGTTATCTTGAATTTTGTATATAATGTCTGCGTACAAAAAATTCAATTGACTCTTTGCATTTAATTTTTAAATTAATTTGTTATTATTAAAAATTAACAATACTCAATATAATGACTTCTATACACTTTGTTCTTTACAGTACGGCGACTGGCTATTGCACAAATTCAATTTCACTTCACTAAAACAATTTATTTCGAAAATAAACTATCGCTATGGCCCTGGGCCCATAACCATTTGAGATTTGGAAGGTGAAGTTGATTAAATAAACTGAATTTTTTATTTAGAACAAAGCAAAATTTTATTTTAACTAAACTTAACAATGCGTGTTAACGTTTTGAAGATCAAACAAGAAGTAAAATAGAAGTAACATATATCGATAAATTACGTAAATTCGATAAACTACGTTAATATTTTTGCCGTGAGGCGGCGCTGCATTTTATTGATTCATTTCAACAGTAACCCGACTTTCCAAGCTATTTTTTCGGGCAGAGGTTGAGTTTAGTACTCTCTCGTGATTATAATGCTATATTGTCGTGATTTTGCTGCATAGTGTCGTCTAAGTCATTTCATCATACTTGTGCTGATCTCATTCGCTATGTTCTAGTGGTCTCTTGAGCTCAGCATAAATTGCACGAGACTATGTGAAATGCAAACGCAAGAAACTAATGGCACATATTGAAAACTACAATCTCCTCCACCACCGCCAATATGGCTTTGGTAAACCGCGGCCTACTGGTGACATCATGTCAGTCCTCACGGAGAAATGGGGTAAAGCAACTCATGACTTTGGTGAGTCTCATATCATTTCTCTTGACATATCCAAAGCGTTTAACAGAGTTTGGCATCGGGCTCTTAACAATTAATTAATTTCATTTTGAGTCTGTAAGACCTTGATCGTGCTATGTTGATGGTGCTATGTTGCTATGTTGCTATGTCGTCTAAATTTCCAATTTAAGCCGGTGTTCTTCAGGGTTCGGTTTTATCACCAACCCTTTTGCTGATCTTAATCAACGTTTTGTTATCTATCACCACAAACCCAATACAAAGCTTTGCCGATACAGTACTATCTTTCGCTCCTATTCTTTTAAAAAAACAGCCATCTAGTTTATCTTCTAATTGTCAACGTAGAAAAAGGGTTGAATCCTTGGATTTAGATCTTGTTATAATCCGGGACTGGGGTAAACGGAATCTTATGATATTTAATTCTATGAAGATAAAGTCGTGCGTTTTGTTCCATGAAACCTCACTATATAGCGCCAATGCAACGTTTTCCATACAACCATTATTAAACTCACCTACACTTAAACTATTAGGTGATATGGCATGATAATATTCTTTCTGTGGCAAAATCGGAGTTCCAACGACTTGGCTTCCTCCGTCGTTGTAAAAGCTTTTTCTCTCCATCGGAAATTATTACGATCTATAAAGAACCTCTTTAGATTTTGTGGACAGAGTTCATACGCGTGCGTTGAAACCGATTGATGATTCAATGTTAACATCAAATATGGATTCGCAGCATCATAGAAGAGTGGTTATAGCTCTTACACTGTTTTATATAGATACGGTAAATGTTCGAAGGAAATTAATAACCTCATACTTCCATTACGTAGATTTTCACGAGTCACAAGACAATATCATTCCCATAAGCATACCTTAGAGTTCTCATGTGTGACAACATATAGCTATAATAACTCCTTCTTTCATGTTCAGTATACTGTTGGAATCGATTATCAAAAAATGTTTTCTCTGCTACGCACAATCCCCAAGCTTTTTAATCCGCAATACATCATCACTATCGCTCCAGTCCTATCCCAAGTCCTTAAATACCAACCTTTTAACTTTCCGTTTCTATTGTTAACACGTACATCAAGCATGGTGTATAACATGTAACAATATAACTAAATGTAAACTCTGTATTAGTAATACCATATATACAGTTATAAGATGACAGTACCATATATATATATATATATATATATATATATATATATATATATATATATATATATATATATATATATATATATATATATATATATATATATATATATATATATATATATATATATATATATATATATATATATATATATATATATATATATATATATATATATATATATATATATATATATATATATATATATATATATATATATATATATATACATATATATATTATTGTAACCTTGTACGGCATGTCAATTATAAACATACATTAATGGCGGACACAATAAAGTATATCTATTATAAAAGTTCCCTGTTTTAATTAAATAATAAGCTATAATAAATATCGTTACATGGTGTCAGAAGTGGTTTATAAAATTAAAATAATAAATATAAACCCAAATAAAATTCTAAGGCAACGATATATAAATAATGGAAGGTATACGTCCACCAAAATGACCGTCCACAGATGACCGGGAAAACGAATGGAAGCGATGACTTCAGCATTTTAATTTTTATGCAGTTGCATCTGGTCTAGAAGATAAAGAAGAAAAGATAAAAGCAGCAACAATAATGGCATGCATTGGACCAGATGCTTTAAAAATATACGAGACATTCCAAATAAAAGAAAAAGATGTCACCTTCAAAATAATAGTAGAAAAATTCAACCAATTTTTCACTCCAAAAGTAAATATTACCTATGAAAGGTACGTATTCAATAAAATAATACAACAAAACGAAAGTTTCGACGAGTTCTTGACAAAATGTAAGACGCACATAGTGAAGTGTGATTTTGGAGTTCTACAAGATGACTTATTGAAAGACAAAATAGTTATAGGAATAGTTGGAGAATCGTTAAGAGAACGATTACTAACAATCGAAAACTTGACTCTTGACAAGGCAATAAGTATATGTAAAGCTAATGAATTAGCTAGTAAACAAATGTCAGCTTTAAAAAATAATAATGTTAATATCTAGAAATTAATTCTGTAAATAAAACAAAAAATTTTAAATTTAATAACAAACAAAATCGAAACTCAAGTCAAAATCATCAAGCGCCAAAAAGTGACATTTATGCATGTAATCGTTGTAAGACAACACATGGGCCAAAAAGCTGTCCAGCATTTGGTAAAACATGTCTAAAATGTAATAAGAATGGTCATTTTTCGATAGCTTGTAAATCAAAATATAAATCTAAAAATAATAAAGTTAATCAATTAGAAACAAGCGATGATGATTTTGATGAGGAAAATTATAGTCTAGCTTTTGTTAATACAGTAGATGAATTAAATGTAAATAGCATTAACAATGAGTCTTGGTTTCAGGAAATAAAAATAAATAATAACGATATAAAATTTAAGTTAGATACAGGGGCACAGTGTAATGTTGTAAATAAAGAATTAGCAAAACAACTGAATGCATATATATGCAAGTCTCCTACAAAATCTCTTGTCACATACAGTGGACACCGAATTAAAGTTATAGGGGAAACAAAACTTGAAGGCTCAATAAATAATAAAAAATTTGAGCTTCTATTTAAGATAGTTGATAGAAATTCATGTCCAATTCTTGGAATGAAAGCTTGTCAAATGCTAAATTTAATTTCTCCAACAATCGACATAAATACACTAGAGACTGACAACGAGTTGTATGAAGGTTTAGGTTGTATAAAAAACTTTATCTATGACATTGACCTTAAGCCAGGAGCAACCTTTGATATTGTTCCTCCTCGTCGCATACCTCTAGCTCTAAGAGACGATGTTAAACGTGAATTGAATAAAATGACAAAAATTGGAGTGATAAAACCGGTAAAAGAACCGACTCCATCCGTTTCACCGTTGGTTATTGTCAAAAAGAACAAAAGTATTCGTCTTTGTATAGATCCTTCGCAGCTAAACAAGCATATTCTGAGGCGCCATTTTCCTCTTAAAACAATTGAAGAAATCGCAACCAGGATTAAAGAATCAAAATATTTTACATTGCTGGATTGTAAAAAAGGATTCTGGCAAATTCCAGTTTCAGAAAGAACGCAAAAATATCTGGCATTTATCTGGCGTTTGGCTTAGCATCTGCTCCAGAGGTATTCCAGCAGATTATGAGCCAAATGCTAGAAGGAGTGGATAACTTGGAATGCTCTATGGACGATATACTGATTCATGCCACCACACTGGATGAATTACAAATCATAACAAACAAAGTTCTAAAACTGATGAAGCTCAATGGACTAAAATTAAAAAAAGAGAAATGCTTATTTAACAAAAGTTCCTTAAAGTTTTTGGGTCATATAGTTTCTGGAGATGGTCTTCAGGTAGATATCGATAAAATTAAAACAATACAATTACTGGAAACACCCAAAAACACAAAACAAGTACATCGACCGTTAGGTATGGTCACATATATCTCAAAATTTATTCCTTCATGCTCTGAAGTTACAGCTCCATTAAGAGAGTTATTAAAAAAAGATGTGGAGTTTCATTGGGAAATTGAACAGAATAATGCATTCGAAAAAATTAAAAGTATATTAACATCACCACCAGTATTAAAATACTATGATGTAAATGCTAACGTTCAATTGTCAGTTGATGCAAGTAGTAAGGCTTTAGGAGCCGTGCTGCTACAAAATGAACATCCAATAGCATATGCTTCTAAGGCGCTAACAAAGACAGAGCATTTATATCTACAAATTGAGAAAGAAGCGTGTGCGATACGATTCGCTTGTAAAAAGTTTCATGAGTACATATCAGGCAAAAGATTGATAATCGAAACCAATCATAAACCTCTCGAAACGATCTTCAAAAAACCATTACAGTCTGCTCCCCCAAGACTACAAAGAATATTATTGGAAGTATTACCATATTCTCCAACGGTAGTATATAAAAAAGGGTCAGACATTCCAATTCCAGACGCTCTAAGTAGAGATTGTCAAAATATAGACACAGAGTCCAATGAAGAAGAACTAGAAATTCAGTTGCTAATACCGATGTCTGATAATGCAATTCAGTCCTTAGTTGAGGATACAGAAAATGATAACGGTTTAAAGCAACTTAAAAAATTTATTCAAAATGGTTTTCCGAACGATTTATCGAAAGTACCGCAAGAAATAAAACATTTTATCAACTTTCGTGAGGAACTATCTGTCTA
Source organism: Diogma glabrata (assembly GCA_963693315.1). Classification (NCBI taxonomy): domain Eukaryota; kingdom Metazoa; phylum Arthropoda; class Insecta; order Diptera; family Cylindrotomidae; genus Diogma; species Diogma glabrata. The sequence continues at coordinate 265,733,570 of OY856188.1, forward strand.
TGAAGGCATTATCTTTAAAGGAGAAAAGATAGTAATTCCAAATTCACAAATTAAGAAAATCTTGAATGCTACTCATTTAGGCCACTTAGGCATACAAAGCACTATGAAACGAACACGACAGCTGTTTTATTTCAAAAATCTAACTAACGAAGTAATAAAATTTGTGGAAAAATGTTCTGTTTGTCAACAGACACAACGGTCTAACACAAAAGAGTCGATTGTTACCAAACAAATTCCAGATTTACCATTTCAAATCGTCGCGTCAGATCTCTTTACCTTTAAATCCGAAGCATATGTAGTTGTTGTTGATAGCTATTCGGGGTATTTTGATTTCGAAAAAATAGCAAACGCATCCTCAAAAGAAGTGATTACGTTCCTACTAAAAAAGTGTTTTGCAACACATGGTACGCCTCAAATTCTAGAAAGCGATAACGGTTCAAATTATACCTCTGCCGAATTTCAAGAGTTTAGTAAAACATGGAATTTCAAACAAATAACGTCTAGTCCACGTTTCGCTCGCGCAAATGGACTAGCAGAAAGGGCAGTAGAATCTGCTAAACTATTATTAAAACGTTGCTCAGAGGATAATACGGACATTTATTTGGCATTGCAAAATTGTCGTAATATCCCGCGAGATAATCATTTAGAATCACCAAATCAACGCCTTATGGGAAGATTAACTAGAACTATCATCCCAATTGGCCCGAATCTATTAAAACCTCGATTGGTTACAGAAGTAAAAGAAAAATTAGAAATTTCTCGTCAAAAACAAAAAGAATATGCCGATAAGGGGTCAAAAGATTCACAAGAATTTTCAGTCAATGATAAAGTCAGAATTCAAACTAGCCATAGAGAATGGATTGGCGGAACAATTTCCCAAAAGCTAAACGTACCTAGATCATATATAGTACAGTCGGATAGTGGAAAGTTGTATCGAAGAAAAACACACCATTTACATCATACTAAGGCTTCAATTCCCGTTAAACGTGAACCACAAATTGAGTATCCAAACGAATATGCAAATCACAGTACTCCACCTAACATAAACTTCAATGTCAACCAAAACTCATTGTCACCAATTAGTAGAGTAGTAAATGCACATGAAGTGATGCCTACTCTAGATCACTTGCCCAAAACAAGATCAGGTCGTACTGTCAAACCAGTACAAAAATTAGATTTATAATTTGAAATTTAAATTTGTTTGTAAGAAATTCATTGAACATATTGAAATTTTGAAATATTAAGATTCGATTTTCTTTGATATTGAATAATTAGTATGTTACACTTGTATAAAAAAAACAAAAAAAAAGGAGATGTAACAATATAACTAAATGTAAACTCTGTATTAGTAATACCATATATATAGTTATAAGATGACAGTACCATATATATATTATTGTAACCTTGTACGGCATGTCAATTATAAACATACATTAATGGCGGACACAATAAAGTATATCTATTATAAAAGTTCCCTGTTTTAATTAAATAATAAGCTATAATAAATATCGTTACAAACCTAAGTGATTAACCTGAACTTTATAAAAAAACGCAGAGGATAATACGATAATGTGAAGTGTTTTTGGATATTAACGAAAATGCAAAAGGGTCATTCCATGGAAACATAAACCTCAATAGTTGCAATGAAGTTTATGTTGTGTGGAAAAATTAATCTAATTAGAAACTTGCCCGTCATTATTGATATCAAAGGTAGGAAGTAAGCAAATAAATTGTTTAAAAGATGGAAAAAAATAAATAAGTAATAAAATTGTTGTTAGAAATGCATTATTTTCTTATGTGTTTTTTTCTGTTACGTTGGTCACGTTACGTTGGTCACACAGTTTTTTTAAAAGGTAACCTCTACTGTATGTATCATTTGTGAAAAACATATGCTTATTTAAAAACAGATAACTTGTGCTTTATAAAAACCTAAATTTGAATTTATTGAAGGCATACTTTTAGAGAAATTGCTTTGAAAGTGTGAGTAAGTTTTACTGTGGTACTTTTTTTGATACGTTGGTCACAGCACTGAATTTGGTTATTATTACTTAATATATATTTAATTTGCTGCTTTTTTTCATTGATAGTGTATTTCCTACATGCATAATAGCATAAAATAACATAAATTTCATAATATAACAATGTTTTTTATCAATAATAGGCAAAAGAATGAGTTGAAAATGGTAAAAATGTTACGTATGTCACAATGGAATGACCCAAAAAGCATAATTAAAAGATTGGCAATATGTTCTAGACCGGAGCTAGCTTTCTCTACAACTGATAGTATCAGGATCAAGTAGTCTGAGGAGGAACGTAATGCTTCAAACTAGCCTCACCAAACCAGACAGCCCTATCTGAGACAAAAATAGGACATTTACCAATACGGTTGGATAGGGATTGGCTGAATTATAAAGAACTTTAAAGAAAAAAAAACTGAAAAATTTAAAAAACAGGCAATATAAACAATATTCATATACATACTAATAGTCATATACATCTTTATTATTATTAAAAAAATCTTTATTTTATTTTTATTTAAATAACATAAAAATTTAATTCTTTTTTCCTGTGATAAATTCTGATGTAGGTACGAGAAAGAGGGAGAGAGAGGGAGTAAAACAACTAAGAGAGAGAGAGAGAGAGCGAAAGGGCATGACATCAATACAAAATAAACTATATTTTTTTATTCCGATTTCATTTTATTTAAATTTTTCGTCAATGTTCTACACATAATGCTTATTAATTTATAAAAACTAAAAACTATCACTAAGATCACAATCGACAAAAAGCCGATTACATCCAACGAATGAAATTGAAAAAAATTCAAATCTAATGAATTACTTTGTAAATGTTTCGCACCATGATGACGAATGACATATTCAATCCAGTAAATTCCGGTTTCAAGTGGTTTATTAGGGCGATCACGATATAACATCGACTCTTTTTTTGCTCGGTTTGAATATTTTGGATCTGATAAAATTGTTTTTATCGATTCGATCAGTATTTCCCCACTCATTTCTGCAAATGGAAATTGAATTCCCCAACCTCGATTTACTACTTGATTTGCATTTGACATATGATCGCCAAATAACGGAGTTATGACCACTGGCACACCATGAAATCTAGCCTCGTTTATACTTCCTAGACCACCATGAGTGATGAATAATTTTATGTTCCTATGTTGTAAAATATCATTTTGTGGCAACCATTTTTCAATTCGAACATTTTTTGGAAGAAATGGGAGAGTGTCGTTCTCGAATTTCCATAAAACATTTTCTTTTAAACCACCAAAAGCTTTAAGTATCTCGTTTAACAGTGTTTCTGGTAATGATACGCTAGTCATGATCGAACCTAAACTGAAAAATATGACACCATTTGTAGAATCATCCATCCATTTCTGAAGATCATCTGGAAGAGGAAATGGTGTATCGTTGATATGAATTCCACTTATTTCAACAGTTGACGGAATCAGTGGTCGTATATTTCCATCACTCAAATGAGTGTTAATAAAATTGGTAGAAACATTTTTTAGCATCTCATCATATGTAGGATATTCAGGTGATGGAAAATATTTTCTAGAATAAAATTAATTTTTGTTTTAACTAATTAATTATATTAATTCAATTTTACACATATTACTTATAGAAGTTTCTTTGTTTTGCATGTGGAATCATTGACCAAAAAATCTTATCTACAGCGTATAGAAGCGTTCCTAATAGTTTTGTTCTAAATGACAGCGGATGAGTAAGATCCAAAAGTGGGTGTGAAATATATGACAAGCCCAAAGCGTTACCAGTTTCACTATACCACGTATTTCCAGGATCAAATGATGCAAATGTAACTGTTGGACATTTGAAATGAGCTCCCAATCCCAGCAATGCATTTCCAAAATAACCTTCAACTATCACTAAGTCAAATGTTTCCTCTTGCATTATTTTTTTCACGTTTTGGTCAATCAAAACTCTTTCTTGGCAACTGATGTAAAAATCTATAAAAACTGGCGCATTTCTATAATAATCAAAAACACTGGGAGTAGTTTTTGAAAAATGTGAAACAAAAGCTGTGAAAATTTTAAATTTATTAATAAATCATATTGATTATTCGAACAGGTGTGATAGTTACAATTAAGGGAAGTATCCGTCACATAAATATGTCGATAGTTTTTTAAAGTAATTTTAGATGGAAATGAAGCAAATACAGTTACATCATGTCCGTGTTCTGCTAGCCCTCGTGTCAATGTCTCCACTACATAGAGATGTGACAAACTTACTGTTGGGAAAGCACATAGAATCTTAAATGAACTAACATCTATAAAAGCACTTGCAATAAATACTACGACAGTCACTAACGATAGTGAATTCATGTTAAGTTTAAAATACCAACTGAGTAAAAAACGAAAGTTTTGAATATATAATGTTTGTAAATGTGTATATCTTTTGGGAGAGTCGAAAAAATTTATTTTGAATATTTTCAATACATAATTATGTACAATGTCTCACAATACAGTTGCAAAACAACCTGAAATTTTATTAACGTGCACACATACTGGTTGTTTCTTAGAAACATTTTATTAAATACTTTTGTGTTGCGTGCACAACTTAAACTTACTCTCATCACTAACACTTGCTCAATACATGTATGCAAACATATAGATATTAGTAAATATATCAATCCAGTTACAACAACAATTATATTACACTCATTTATACTTTACGCAAGATGATTATTATATTGATGCTCGGTTACTTGAACAATTACTAAATGAGACTTAGCTAAATCGTCAATAAGAAATATCTCTCACCTTTTTCACGCTGTTTGTTGACAAAAACAAACAAACATTTAACTGAATAACAAGATAAGAAAACTTAATTGAATCTAAAAGCCTTATTTAAAGGTCCAATCGCGAGCAAAATACGCAAAACTAGTTAAATGGAGAAATAAAAAAGTTATCGGAGATTTAAATGTTCAAGCAACCGGGCATAAGTCTTTAATAGACCGGGAGGCAGCGTTGCATTTTGGTTAGTGATTTGATGCCGATTGAATTTAATTTTTATAGATAGATCAATTATTTGTGATGTAGAAAATAAGAGTCAGCCGTCAGACTTGCGGTGCGGGGGGTGTGGTTGTGGGAGATTTTTAAACTGGTGAAAAAAACGAATTCCAAAAGTAATTTGATGCCGCTTCAAAATTTGTATGATGCATGTTTACACCATAACAATTGAAAAAAAAGGGATCAGCTGATTGGTGGATGGGGGATTATAGGTCAGCTCCTCGTATACATCAGTATAAAAATGCACTATAGTCAAGACCTTTCTGCATAGGATCTTGATGAAACTTTAGCAAATGATTTGTATGTGCAACGATAAGGTTCCACTTTCCAAATCCAGGCACTCCAAAATTTAATCAACGGAAACGTTTTAACATCTCATTACTAAAGAATGGTGAAACAGAAGAGAGATATCAAAACCAAATTACTGAAACGTTGGAGAAATCAGAAACCATTAATGGAGACGTCAATAAGTCATGGTATTTACTCAGGGATGCTGTCTTAAGCTTAAGAAATTGCTATCTGAAGTGTCTACAAGGACGCAACACCAGGTCCACGAAGGAGAACTATTAACTGGCAAGACAAGCCATTACAAAGCTATGTAGACGAACGAAGAGAGAATGGTGGAAGAGAAAGTGTGAGGAGATTGAAAGCTTCAATAAGGAACATCAATCGCGTAACTTCTTTCAACAGGTTAAAACCTTAAAGAAGGGCCCTCAAATTAGATCGACTGCTATTCAAAACGAAGATGGGGAGCTACAAGTATCTAAAATATTTTAGATACTTGGGCCGCTTATTTTGAGAAACTTCTCAACTTAAGTGACCAGCAACAAATCGGACGACGAGCAAAGCTTATTCGTGCGTCAAATGTGCATGTAGACGAACCCACCAAAGAGGAATTCGATGCGGCGCTGTCAAAATTAAAATGCAATAAAGCACCTGGTATCGACCATATAACATCCGAAATGATTGTACATGGCGGTGAAACTCTATCCTTAAGATTTTTTGAACTTGTTCAAATGATCTGGCGAACTGAAACCATGCCAGACTGGAGCTCAGCTATGCTGATACCAATCAATAAAAAAGGTAATCGCTTACAATGTGCTAACTACAGGGGAATTGCTCTACTCTGCACAGCATATAAGATCTTTTGCTACATTATGCTAGCCAAAATCAATCCTTTTGCTGAACAACTGTTTGGAGAATATCAGTGTGGCTTCCGGCAAGGCCGAGGTAGCACCGAAGCACTTTTCTCGATAAGGTTGATTTTGGAAAAGTGTCGAGAGTCCAACATACCTGTGTACCAACTCTTCATTGATTTCAGGCAGGCCTACGACTCTCTCGAACGAGGGACTCTATGGTCTGCTCTGGTGTCAATGGGAATCCCTGGTAAACTGGTATCACTATGCAAAATGACAGTACATAACTCTCAATTCTGTGTACGAGTAGAGATCGAAATATTAAAGTTTTTAAAGTCGACTCCGGGTTAAGACAAGGTGATGCTGTCTTTCCTATACTGTTTGCCATTGAAATGCCATAACAATTCTATTCGTCACAAAAATAGAATCTAGAAACAGAAACCAACAATCAGCTCTAAGAAAAATCAATATCTGCCTTTAACGATTCTATCGGAAAATAAACTAACAAACCATAAAACTCACATTAAAATACTCACAAATAAAAATTATGAGCCAAAACCTCAAAACACGACAGCAAATACGGACAAACAAACGAAAATCAAGAAGACAGCGATCTATAAAATTCAAAAACTAGCACGTCCAAGTAAAATTCATACCTTACATGCTGACAATCATTCGTTTGCAACTATGGTAGTGGAAAAGAAATCCCCAATCAAAAACCCAAATATCAAATCACACAGCCGCCGAAATATAACTAAAACAAATTACACAAATATTAAAGTTCGAACAAACAAAACCGATCAACATTCGATTAAGCTTCACCCAAGCAATTCCTACCACTCCGACACCGAAAATATTAACGTTGAACCAGTCTGCTACGATAAATTACCATGACTTTAATAACAAAATAATAGTAAGCAACTGCGACCAAAAAAGACCCAGACGTATTGCAAATTGGATACACTGTCCATTGCAACTTTCCAAGCTGTTGGATCAATTTTACCATATCTTAGCCTTTCGTGTATTCATGTTCAGAAAACTATTGCCTTACAACTTACACTGCCGATTATAACACTAGTTTACAAAAAAAATATCCCTAAATAAAACCAAACTTCTCTTATGCTTGACCTGCTGAACACGAATATCATATTCATTTTTTTAGTTTAGCTCTTGTTTTTGAGAAATTCGTGAAAAACCAATTTTTTCGGTGAACAAAAAGGTTATTCCGGTTTTTGGATCGCATATTTTACAAAAACAACAAATTTAATATATTAATTAAAAAATGCATATAGTTAAGATACTAACAAACATTTTGAGCTTTACTTTGAAGAAATCCATCAAGGATTCTGGAAGTTATACTCGAAAAAAGTTGAAAAAAAAAAACAAAAATTTAGGTTTTTTTAAAAATTTTCTATATTCAACGCCATAAATTTAAAACAAACAATGATTTTAGATTTTTTTATTTCTTGGAGCCTACAGTTGATTCAATGTCCTTCCTTTTAAGTTAAAAAAAACGAGTATTGGTGCAGGTTGCACCAAGTTCTTTAGGTTTTCCCAAAAAAATTTTGAACTAAAAATTTGGAGTAAAAAATTTTTACTAAGAATAATTTAAATTATATAACATAATTGATTTAAATATGAGTTGTTATAAAGATTTTCGAGTTGAAACTGTGAGTTATAGTCAAAACCTGGTCGTAACACAACGTTAAAACGTTTTTTAAAACGATTTTTACAAAAATAGCTTAAAATGTTTGTTAGCATTTTAACTATGCATTTCTTTGATTAATACATTGAATTTGTTTGTTTTGAAAAATATGCAATCAAAAAACCGTAATAACCTTTTTTTTCACCGAAAAAAATTGTTTTTTCGCAAATATCTCAAAAACAAGAGCTAACCTAAAAAAATTAATATTTTATTCGTGTTCAGCAGGTCAAAATCTACAAGAAAAGTTCGGTTTTAGTCAAGGAGACAAAAAAAGATCAAAATTTGTAAACTAGTGTAACCAATATAATACAATTTTATTCGCATTCGTCTAATTCAGTTAATTGTCTTGAAAATCTGTTCCAAAAATTTCCTGTCTGTTTTTCCAATATTTACTACCAGCATCTCGTAAAATCATATTCGACAAAGGAGAAGTTTTCAACTTAATTGCAACTTAATTGCAATACGTATTTATTAGTCAAAGACATAAATCAAATTCGAGATAATTTCTCTACAAAATCAGTTACTACAGACAAAAATTTCACTCTTTTAAAAAACTAAAGCTCTCCGATATTATTACATTTCGTCTAAACCTAACACTAACCTAAACCACAAGTTAATCCAACAAACCTATCCTAAACCTAATACTAACTTAAACCATAAGTCAATCAAACAAACCTATCCTAAACCTAACATTAACTTAAACCTTAAGCCAATCAAATTCCTAATACTAACCTAAACCATAAGTCAAATCTAAACAATTTATACTAAGCCATGTACGATATACAAGAAAAATAATAATCGAATAACAATAATTTTACTATCAATTCAATTTCCAATCAATACAATCAATAGAAATAATAAGTTTAAAATCATTAAGCATAAATAATCAAACTAGTTTACAAGAAAAATCTCCCGAAATAAAACCCAAATTTTCTTATAGATTTGGACCTCCTGAGCACGAATATCATATTCATTTTTTTTGGTTAGCTCTTGTTTTTGAGATATTCACGAAAAACCAATTTTTCTGGTGATCAAAAATGTTGTTTCGGTTTTTGGGTCTCATATTTTACAAAACCAACAAATTAAAAATAATAATGAAACAAGTGCATAGTAAATATACCAACAAACATTTTGAGCTATATTTTGTAAAAATTCATTAAGGACTCTGGAAGTTACAGTCGAAAAAATTTGAAAAAATACGAAAAAATCACGTTTTTTTAAATTTTTCCATTTTCAACGACATAAATTTTGAACAAACAAAGACACTAATTTTTTTTAATTTCTTGGAGCCTATAGTAGTTTTTCTTTCTTTTAAGCTAAACGACACGAATATTGGTGCAGTTTGCACCAAGTTATTCAAGTATTCCCAAAGAAAGTCAAAACTCAAAATTTGGAAAAAATAATTTTTTACTCAATTTATTGTGCCATAAATAATAATTTTATAAGTTCAGTCGTTCTCAAACATCAGTAAAGAATTATTTTAAAATAGTAAAGTATAATTTCCATTTTTGTTTTCGAAGTTGGGAATTGGATCGATATGAGACATATATAGAAAAATATAAACAAAAGATAATCAATTGTGAGGAAAGGCAAAACATCATAATATCAGAACTATTTAAGTTAGTTCAAGCACCATAAAGTTAAGCTCCTACTTATGTCTATTAATACCTGTAAGATTTGTTTATTTTCTGTTTTCTTTTTTTTTTTTTGATAATGTAAATTTTTTTCTATCACTGCCCATCTTGTGTTACTTCTTACGTTTATGATCATTTTAAGTTTAATTTAAGAAAGCAATTACTTCTCCTTTTTAATAGTTTATCGGTTTTCCCAACTTTTGTTTAATTAGTTTAATGAGGTTTCTTTTTTAGTAGATAATTGTCGTATGATTAGTTGCAAATATAATCTCTCTGAGGATAAATTTAATTCCAAACATTCAAGTGAAAATAATAATTAAAAAAGAAAAAATTTACAAATATAAATATTAAATTGTGTATTGTTTTTAAAAATCAATAAATCAATAGAGATAGCTGCCTTTTAAAGCAAAACAAATTGTTAGTAAAGTGTAAAACCAAGTTTATTTAAATGGCGTTGTCAAGAAGTTTCAAGTGTAAAAATAGCACAAATTCATTTTGTTTTATTTGTGGAAGTTACATAATACATACTGCTAAATCACCCCACTAATTGATATTTTCCAACTCCTAAAATAAATCCGAGGTGGGAGGAGCTAGATCATGTCCAAAAACTTCACAAAAAAAATCTCAATTTCGAGAAAAATCATATACAAATAAAATACAACATTTGTCAAAAAAGGACATTTCATAATCATCAAACTGATATTTTCCAACTCTTAAAATAAATCAGAGGCAATAGGAGCTAGATCATGTCAAAAAACTTCACAAAAATATCTCAATTTCGAGAAAAATCATATACAAATAAAATACAACTTTTGTCAAAAAAAGACATTACATAATCAACTAACTGATATTTTCCAGCTTCTTAAATAAGTCCGAGGTGGGAGGAGCTAGGTCATGTCAAAAAACTTCACAAAAAAAATCTCAACTTCGAGAAAAATCATATACAAATAAAATACAACTTTTGTCAAAAAAAGAAATTTCATAATCAACTAACTGATATTTTCCAACTCCTTAAATAAGTTCGAGGTGAGAGGAGCTAGATCCACTACGAAAACAACTTATATATAAATCAATTATGTTGCAGAATTGAAATTATTCGTAAAGTTGAATTTTTATTCCAAATTTTGAGTTTTGACTTTCTTTGGGTAAACTTGAATAACTTGGTGCAAACTGCACCAATATTCGTATATTATAGCTTGAAAGAAAGAAAATTGAAGTTACTATAGGTTTCAAGAAATTAAAAAAAATTAGTATTTATATTTGTTCAAAATTTATGGTGTTGAAAATGGAAAAATTTGAAAAAAACGTGAATTTTTCGTATTTTTTCAACTTTTTTCGACTGTAACTTCCATAGTCCTTAATGGATTTTTACAAAATATAGCTCAAAATGTTTGTTGGCATATTTACTATGCACTTGTTTTATTAATATATTTAATTTGTTTGTTTTGTAAAATATGAGACCTAAAAACCGAAACAACATTTTTGATCACCAGAAAAATTGGTTTTTCGTGAATATCTCAAAAACAAGAGCTAACCAAAAAAAATGAATATGATATTCGTGTTTAGGAAGTCTAAATCTATAAGAAAAGTTGGGTTTTATTCAGGGAGACAAAAAAAGTCCAAAATTTGTAAACTAGTGTCATTAAAGCATAAATATACATATTATATTAAGACAGTAGTTTGTAAGATACGCGAGATAATCAAAACAACGTAATTTTTTTTATTCAAACAAAAACAAATAATTTACTACATAATATTTAATTTACTACAATTTTTTATTTGACTACAACTAAGTATTCATAATTCATAACATACATATTGCGAAAAGAAAACAATTTCTTTAAAATAGTATATTCTTCAACGATGCCGAAAACAACATATTTTGAAACGAGAGGACAGTTTACCAGCCGAGGCGATAGCCGAGGTTGGTAATGGTCGCGAGATTCAAAATATGATTTTCGGCGAGTAGAAGACTGTACTTTTTCTACTACTTTTTTAAAAATTATTATTAATTATTAAACATTTTCATGTATAATTACATACAATTCATATTTTAAAACATACACTGTTACAAATTAAAATTGTATATGTGTATTTATATTTCTGCTATTAAAAAATAGATGACTCAATATGAATAAATTATTCAATTTTTATGCTATACTTATAAACATAGCTGTCTTTAATTACAAGTCTTATTGTTTTTTTTGTGAATTATTTGCATATCCCTACATATAGTTATTCATGATGTTATATTTTTATTCTATTTACGCTACAAAATCCTATATTATTATTCTATTTACTCTATAAAGTTCTTAAAATCATTAAATAACACATCTTTGTAGGTTTATTGTTTTTTTAATTTCGCGTCTAGTAGGCTTAAAACTAAAGACGGTTTGTACTTTGTCATAAACAAAATCAAATTCCGATTTCAGATTTCAGATTTCTAAAATAAAAATATCAGTTTTGATTTAGTTTTTGAATGGGAATGACGTTACGAAAATTCTTGATATATTTAAACACAACCTAAATTATTTTACGTAAAACAAATATTTTATTTTCATTTGTTAAATAAATAGGTGAAATAATATTTTTTAAAAATATCTTAACACCAACTGTTATTTATCATACTATTTGACAAGAATATATGAATATTATATATTACTTCGGTCTGAAAGACCTAAGTGTTACATTCATGAGCTCAAAGTGAAATTCTTACCCCCACTTTTTTTTACATTTCTCGACGTTTTAGGACATACTGATTCTAAAAAAGCAAAAAAAAAAAATGTATGTCTGTCTGTAGGCCGGCCGTCATTACCTACGCTGCAGGGAAAACCGCTGGAGGGATTTCAAAAAATTTTTTTTCTAAAAATATGTATACTCAAGGGACAGGTCCCAAAGGGCTGTGTTCGATATTTGTACCGGAAGTGTGTCAAAAAAATCATTATGTGTGTCAAAAATAGCAAATTTTCATATTTTTGGCTTAAAAAACGTTCATTTTAAGTGATTACGAGTAGGAAAATTAAATTTGAAGAAATCTTGATGGGAGGGATTGGTATGTGAGATCAAAAACTAGATTATCTCATTATAAGTTTGTCAAAAAAATGTTGTCAAGTGTGTCAAAAGAAAGATTTTTATTTATTTTTTTACCTGATTTTTTAGAAAAAAAAATAAAATTAATTGTTTGTTGGAAATGAAATTGTATCATTATTATTGAGAATTATGGCATTATAAGTTTGTCAAAAAAATGTTGTCAAGTGTGTCAAAAAAAAGATTTTTATTTATTTTTTTACCCAATTTTTTGGAAAAAAAATTGTTTGTTTGAAATGAAATTGCTTCGGTTTTATTATTATTATTGAGAATTATGGCATTTTAAGTTTGTCAAAAAAATGTTGTCAAGTATGTCAAAAAAAGACTTCATTTATTTTTTAGCCAATTTTTTGGAAAAAAAAATGTAGCTGTTTTTATGACGTAAATGTAATTGAAAATGAAATTGAACATGGAACGTGAATTTGTTATAGTTTTTGAAATATTTTTGGAATTTTGAAAAAGTTTGTATATTTGATTTTGTAATAATTTTTGCAATATTTTTAGAATTTCGGAAAAGATTTAATTTTTGATTTCGTAAGAATTTTTGTAATATTTTTAGAATTTTGAAAAATTTTCAATTTTATTATAATTTTTGGAATTTTGAAAAAAATTTTCAATTTTTGATTTTGCAATCATTTTTGCAATATTTTTAGAATTTTGGAAAAAGTTTGAATTTTTAAGAATTTTTAGAATATTATCGGCATTTAGAACAAGTTTAAATATTTGATTTCATTCTAGTTTTTGGAATATTTTTGGAATTATGAAAAAGTTTGATTTTATTTAATTTAACAATATTTTTGGAATTTTGATTATAATTTGCCGGCAACGTATTGATGTTTCGTGTTAGTTTTGTAATTAATTTCTAAACAGATATAAAAAATACTTGTACTTTAACAAAGAGTTATGTTTGTTATACATCGCTGCCCAAAACTAAAACCAATGTCCTCGTGAAAGTTTTTCGCCGAAAACTATATCAAAATCCTTTACCCAAACCGAAGTCTTGATATCTCAGAGCTGTGAGATTTCAGCCCCTCCATATTTTAACTATTATTATTTTTACAATTTTAATGTGAATTGTCCGTAAATAATTCAGAAATAACTCCAAATAACTCCTCCAAACAGAGACAAATTAACATTAGCCAAATTATTTCATTCAATTCAATCAATCAATTGATTGTCTTAACGGGTATTCTAGGATGGTTTATTCTAGTTAAGAAATTAGAAAATAGATGGCTTTTAAAAAATTACTTTCTTCACTAGGTACGAAAGTAATTCGTATAGGTTTTTTTTATCACCGATGACGAAAAAGAAGTTTTCGATGCAATGAACAAACATCGAAAGTAGATTTTTTATGTTGGGTAGTAGAAAAACGTTTTTTTTGTTGTTCCCATTGAATAAATATATAAGGAAGTATCGTTACGTGTTCGTATACAAATGATCAGTGAAGCATTTTTTTTTAAACGTATTCGTTAGGTTTCCACACTGTCAATGTCATTTCATATGTTTACGTCGTATTTTAAAACAAACTAAAGTGTTTTTTCTGTATTTTGTTCTTAAAATATTGAATTGTAATTTAATTTTATACAAATTAGTATTTAAACTGTTTTTTTTTTCACAACAATTAATTGTGTTTATATAGTTATTTATCAATTGTGTTTATATAGTTATTTATTCATAAAAACGGTGTACTGCATCAAAGCATGTACAAATTTGTCAACATTCCAAAGCATTTTGCTGCTAAAATTACATTTTTCAGATAAGGATATTTTGATAAAAAATGTTAAAAAGACAATTTAGTATATATTTATAATATACATATTTACAATAAGTTTGTGTCACAAAATTAATTATTTTCTAATTTATTTTTTATTTAATTTCTCAAATGTAAGGTTGCCAAAATGTCAAAACAATTTTGTTAGACACGCCCATTCACAGGGAAGGGATTGTATAAAGTTGTTGTTTGTCATGAAAAATGTGTGTAAAAAATATAAATTTCATTTAAAGTTTAAACGGATTTGATCTAGAATTTTTAATAGTGAAATATATTGTTCAAACATATATAACATAAGGATTTTCAATTTAACTACGATGTTTATACAATTATTATTAGTTTATTAGTCGAAGTATGGTTATAAACATAAATTAAAATCGAATTTTTAAACCAATAGACAGTACAAGCTAATTTCGTCAATATTTAGGAATAGTCATCTTTTAAAGTGGGTTTAAAGGTACTTTGGAGTATTTTCAACCTTTGCCAATTTTGTTATATTCAAAAAATGGCAACTGTTAGAAAAAGCTGAATACGATAGATATTTTAGATAAGTTTTTTTATAGAAGTTAGTTCATAGAAGTTTTGTAGTTAAATAAAAATATTGGCTTAGATGACAGCTTTACAAATTTGTATTCGTAAAGATGTGTTCATTTGTATTGCTGGTAATGATGTTAGATTGTTGTTAGTGTGATACTATTGCTGAAGATGATGGCACACAATTTTGCTTTTATGTATTTAATGTTGAGAAAAAAATTATTAAAATAAAATCAACAAAATATATAACTTATTCATTATCTTTTATTTAAGTAGGAAACGGGTAAAAATACATTTTAAGACAAATTTATTATTATTATAAAATCTTATTTATCTTCCTTATTACAGTTTGGTTCTTCCATGCGAACACGTAGACTTCAGTCTCTTAGTAGCAGATACTCTTGTAAACAATTCTCAGACTCTATTTTCGTTCATGGTATTAAAATCTATAATAATCTTCCTGATCATACTAAATGCTCAAATACTCTTGTCATATTTAAAAGAAAGTGTTTTAGTTACTTTGTCGAATTAATTTAAATATATAAGTTTTTTTTTTTTATTGTTATGAATTTCAATATTTTATGTTAGTATTAAGTATTTAATATATTTCATTCTAAGCATTTTATTAAGCATTTATTATATTTCTTCTAAATTATTCTCCTATCCTTTATTCTTTTTTATTATGTTTATCACTCAATACAGACTTTGAGAAGGCTTGCCTTACCTGTATTGTATTATATTAATAAATAAATAAATAAATAAATAAATAAATATTCAGCATTTTATTTTTATGACTTTTTTTACACTAAGCATACAGAAATCATGTTAAATAACGTAGACTGAACAGGAATATTTTTTTGTGACACATGCGAACAAAATATTCAATTTTGTACTAGAATAGAATACAATAAAAAACTACTTTTCGCCACATATGACTACAAAATGCATGTGAGATTTGTAGTTAAATCTATCCATATATCTCTATATATAATATTTTTATAGCACTAAAATATCAAAATAATAATTTAAATAACTTACCATATAGTAAAAACAACTTAAACACATTGGGTCGTATGAATAAAAACTGAGAAAAGTATGCATATTCTCCAAAGTAAAAGATATTGAGGAAAGTAAAGTTATAGAGTATATTCTCATGTATATATTATACTTTGCTTTGCTCTGAGAACGTTCGAATTCGAACATGAGAATATTCTCAACGTAAATGTCATCTGTCAACTGTTAATATACGTAGTTATGGAGATCGAAATTTTGGAAACAGAATATTTGATTAAAGAAGGTATTTGAATTTATTTTATTTTAAATGTTTAATGTAAAATCTTTTTCACCTGCTCAATCAAATCAATTTGGATTTATTTTATGAGTTTAAAAAATCAAAAGATTGAAACATTGGTGGGAAATATGTATGTAAACAATAGAAATGGCGACTGTTTGCATTTTAATTCATAAATTGATAGCATTTTTTAATTGAGCATTTAGCAGTGATTAATTGATTAAGTTTCAATATATATATATATATATGTTAAAAATTAATTTAATGTCTAAAATAAATTAAGGAAAAAATAATTTTTATATTGATGTTAATCAAAAGAAATTATTTATTTTAAAAGTGTTTTTTCTAGGTGAAAAGAATTCAACATAAAACTTATGTTAAATATTTGAATGTGTTTTAAGATATATTTTTTTATATTTGAAGGTATTGAGAATTTAGGTGATTCGCCAAGTGTCAGCAAAGGGAATTATAATGACCTACTATTTATAAGGCTTGTGGAAAAATTTGGTGCTTTTACAGAAAAGCCAGGCTCCACCAATAGAAATAAAAAAACAGGCAGCAGCAAAACATAGAAGTGAAGTATTGCTACTCGAATATGGAAT
The DNA here is from genome assembly GCA_963693315.1 of Diogma glabrata. Lineage (NCBI taxonomy): Eukaryota > Metazoa > Arthropoda > Insecta > Diptera > Cylindrotomidae > Diogma > Diogma glabrata. The sequence goes on from OY856188.1 coordinate 265,750,380, forward strand.
ACAACTCGTTCCAGAGCAAATAAAAAAAAATTCATAACATGAAATAAAGATTAAAGCAAAAAACTGATCGAAGGAAAACCGGCAATTTAAAAATAAGTTTAAAAGATCATGAAAAGTTGCTTTTCGAATTATTGGATGGAGAAGAAAACCCAAGCATTACGGAAAGACCTTGTAATATTTGTTATATTTGCATTTAAAATATTTGCAATAATTTTAATTAAATTTTTACAATTACAGATGGAATGGAAGTCGGCTTAGAAACTCCCGAGCCTGTTATAGAAGAAACTGGTCCATCGCATAAACCATCCAATCTCTTCGTCAACATCAAAAAGAAGGCGACTCGTGTCTACAACAAAAGGTTATATATATATATATATATATATATATATATATATATATATATATATATATATATATATATATATATATATATATATATATATATATATATATATATATATATATAAAGAAATTATAATATTATATCGGCTGTTTAATAATATATTTATTTAATTATTTAATTTGCACCCTTTATCAGCCACTTGTTTAGTAAAAATTTTAATTAGAGAAAAATTAAAATTGTTTTTATTATATTATTTTTACAATATTTCGCCACAAAGGCATTATCAAGTAATCTAAAGTAAACAATTATATAACCATTAACATCAAACAAATTTAAAAAATAATTATAAAAAACTTACATTGAAAAAAGAATTATTCAAAAACAACGTTAAAATAGACTTCAAAAAATTTAAAGAAAAGTTGATTGAAAATATTATTTACATAGTTTTTGGCACTCTAAATTAAAAAAATGAAACAAGAAAAAATAATGAAATCAATAAAAGCCTCTTTTATAATTTACAGTGTTAAGTAAATGCAAGTATGGTTTTTTTAAATTGTCTGTATCTTTCTTGAAATTAACAGCATTTTTTCTATTTAAATGAATGTGAACTGACTCCATAAGCTCCCTTATTTTAACATCCTGTTCTTCATCCAAAATAGTTGTTTTATCTAAAGCCCAAGTATGACCATGTTCAATAGAATGTTGTGCAAGTGCAGTGGTACCATGTTTTAATTTAACAGTGCTTTTATGTTGTGTAATTCTATCTTCAAGTCTTTGGCTAGTTTGTCCAATATAAATTTTACCACAAGAACAAGGAATATTATAAATAAGATTAGATTTCTTAAAACAATGAATTTTATCTTTAATATTGCTGAAAAATAAATATTGAGATTTGTTCAATATTTTATTGGCTAATTTTATAGATGAACTTTTTTCTTCAAACAAAATTTTCTTAATTTGTTCAGTTAATTTAGGAACATATGAAAGAGACACATACAAATTTTGTTCAGACAAATATCATTAAAATTACAACAATTCTTCAAAATAATAACTATCCCTTGATGTTGATTAAGAAGCTGATGAATCAAAATAAACGAAATAATTTAGCTGATGTTAAAATTGTACCACCTATATCATGCAACCTAATATCTGAACAAAATTTGTATGTGTCTCTTTCATATGTTCCTAAATTAACTGAACAAATTAAGAAAATTTTGTTTGAAGAAAAAAGTTCATCTATAAAATTAGCCAATAAAATATTGAACAAATCTCAATATTTATTTTTCAGCAATATTAAAGATAAAATTCATTGTTTTAAGAAATCTAATCTTATTTATAATATTCCTTGTTCTTGTGGTAAAATTTATATTGGACAAACTAGCTAAAGACTTGAAGATAGAATTACACAACATAAAAGCACTGTTAAATTAAAACATGGTACCACTGCACTTGCACAACATTCTATTGAACATGGTCATACTTGGGCTTTAGATAAAACAACTATTTTGGATGAAGAACAGGATGTTAAAATAAGGGAGCTTATGGAGTCAGTTCACATTCATTTAAATAGAAAAAATGCTGTTAATTTCAAGAAAGATACAGACAATTTAAAAAAACCATACTTGCATTTACTTAACACTGTAAATTATAAAAGAGGCTTTTATTGATTTCATTATTTTTTCTTGTTTCATTTTTTTAATTTAGAGTGCCAAAAACTATGTAAATAATATTTTCAATCAACTTTTCTTTAAATTTTTTGAAGTCTATTTTAACGTTGTTTTTGAATAATTCTTTTTTCAATGTAAGTTTTTTATAATTATTTTTTAAATTTGTTTGATGTTAATGGTTATATAATTGTTTACTTTAGATTACTTGATAATGCCTTTGTGGCGAAATATTGTAAAAATAATATAATAAAAACAATTTTAATTTTTCTCTAATTAAAATTTTTACTAAACAAGTGGCTGATAAAGGGTGCAAATTAAATAATTAAATAAATATATATATATATATATATATATATATATATATATATATATATATATATATATATATATATATATATATATATATATATATATATATATATATATATATATATATATATATATATATATATATATATATATATATATATATATATATATATATATATATATATATATATATATATATACAATTCTGTTTTTACACGGTAGATACGTTCCAGGAAAAGACGTGTAAAAAAAAACCGTGCATAAAAAGACATGCAGCACATAGAAAAAAAAGGGATTGGTTCCATACCCATTATTTTTGTAAAAAATAAGTAAAATAAAATGATTTGTACAAAAAAACTATTAAGAGTCTATATAAAAGCCAAAATAAATGTCTGTACAATGTATGCACAGTTTATTTGATAAAAAAACAAAAACTAAATCAGAGATCAACAGTGCGACAATGTTGTAGGAAATCAAGATTTGATGTTAAATGTCGGTGGCCAACAATTCGTAAAGCATGCTTTTGAACATAATCTAAAAGAGCCTAGATCGAAATAGATGCACCACACAAGAGTTGACAACAATATTCCCTATATGGACGATTGTAGAACTTATAAATGTGGAGTAAATTATACGGAATGAAATATTTTTCACATCTATTTAGGATGCTATTTGTTCGTCATAGATACCAATGGAAGTATCATTGGGGAAGTCGGTCTTTGATCTGAAAACAATCAATAGCTGTGTTTTGATGGAATTAGAATTGACTAAATTTTTTTTACCCCAATCGGCGACTTTTTCTCGGTCCTCGGTCCTTTTCTTCTTCAAGGTCCTCGTTTACATTTATAACAACGTTTCTCCAGGCGAAATTTATTTTTTTATTCATTTTACCTTTGAAGATAGAGGAACGATTGACCTATGCAATGTACTGTATATCATCTGCAAAACTATTTGTCATGTTACTGATAATTTTCAACAGGTCGTTGATATAAATTAAAAATAAAGTGGGGAATAAAACTGAGCCTTGGAGAACACCAGTAATAAATAATTTAGTCTACTTAGAAGAAAAATTATCGATGGATACCGAAATGTTTTGATCTGTGAGACAATTTTTAATATGCTTTACGTCTACATGAAGTTGGCATGCCAGATTCGATCAAATGCTTTGCAGATGTCTAATGCGATAACGTACGTTTCACCACCTCAATCAAGCATGCTGTGCCAACGACGAGCTACATAGTTCAATATAGATCGGTTGTTTACATTAGTAAGGCTTTTCGTATATAATTTGAAATATTAGTTTTTTTGGGAAATGGGTAGTGTACAGCCGTTTCCAAAAAAGGTTCGAAAACGAATCCAACAAATTACAAACCCATATCAAACTGGTCGACTGTAGCTTGAATATTTGAAAAAAACATTAATTTTAAAAACTGTGGTTCTTAGTTAACTAAAATTATAATTTTGGTTCGGAGTGCAGTGGAATCTCAAATTATTTTGGGAGGAGTGTTTTCATTACTTATAATTAAGTTTTTATTGTCATATATAGTTTTTTCTTTTTATTTGATATTTTTTAAGTATGGAATACCAATTAGTTCATTAAATTTTAACATGTCAGTTTAATTCAGTTGCAAATTTTCTCTCTGAAGATGATTTCGAAACTAGTAAGAGAAAATTGTTTTATATTTTTTTAAGAAATAAAGTTATCTCAATAGTTTTACAATAAAGGAAATCTAAATTCAAATCAGTGTTTGTGTTTTTTTTTTTTTGCTGTATGGAGTTGAAGTGACGATATTTTGTAAAAAATTGTGTGGAATCAATAAGGCCGTTTGCCAACATTAATTAATTAATTAACAAATCTTAGTTAACTGGTCAAAAATACTTAAAGACAATGCGGTTTTCGCCGAAAGAAAGAGTGACGAAAAATTTACTTTCTTTGTCAAACATATCTGGAAAGAGTCACTTAATCATAGTGAGACTTTTAGTGCTGTTTAATTGATATAGCCAAAAAATTTGACAAAGTATAGCTCAACAATCTTATATGCAAATTAAGATGCTATGACCTAGACGAGCAAATTATTTCCTGAGTTTAGATCTTTATATCTGAGCGTAAATTTCAAATCAATGTCGACGGTTTTTCATTAGATATCTTTTCAACTAATGCAGGCCTTATTCAAAGTTCCACTCTATCCTCAACTCTTTCTCTTATCTATATTGACTTGTTGCACTCAACAATTCATTAAATCCATAGTTTTGCTAATGATGCACGCTTAATGCTTCTCCTGAAATACCTAATATATACTCAGCGTTTAATGACACTAGGTCAAATGTGATAGAGTCATTAAACATTGATTTAAAAACAGTAATGGAATCGGGTATTGCTAAAAATGTTAAGTTCAACTCGAGCAAAACTCAAGTTTGCTATTTTTCTAGGTTATCAACATCTAATCCATTTCCATTAAAGTTTGATTCTTGAAGAAAAATGATCTTAAAGAGAAAGAATTCGTTAGACTTCTACGAGTTGAGATTAAAAATAATATTAAGTGGAATTCACATATTTTTAGCCTAACTAAGAAAGTTGTTCAAAAACTAATATTTTTGGGTCGTTGAGTTAGGTTTTTAATAGCAAAATGCTTCTTTTAATGGTGAAGTTATTTAATCGCCCCTGCATGGATTATTATTGTCACATGTGGAGTGTACCATACAGGTCTTGATTGATTCTATACAAGAGAGGTCTGTTAAATTGATCAGCAATTCAAATCTTACTAATGAGCTTGATTCCTGGTATGTCGCTGATTTGACGGTATTTTACATTATGGATAAACGGTCTTCTATCTAAATCAAATCGATTTTACGTAAGCCTGCAAACTTGACCCGTTACACCAGATTATCAATAAGAGTATAGATAAAATAATTTTCTTCCTCCAAACTTTAAGATTAGCGTTAAAAAATCTTCAAAGAAAATTGATTAACTGTACAGTGTACATACATACTTCTAGGAATAGAAGTTAAAAACAATATAAAATAAAATTCTCATATTTTTCACCTATCTAAGAACGCTGTTCAAAAATTGAGGCTTTTGGAACGATTTCGTAAGTTTTTCAATAGCGAGCAGCTTCTTTTAATATATAAATCATTTATACTCCCTGCATGGAGTATTGTTCTCACATATGGGCTGTATCTGATTTTAGTAGTTTGAAGTAAATTGAGTTTGTTCAACGCAGAGCTGTTATACTAATTAGCAACTCAACTCTTATTAATGAGTTAGATTCCTTGCAACACAGAAGAAATGTTGCTGATCTGAGAATTTTATATTAATACATTGTGGATGAACAAACTTCAACTGAGATAAAATCAATTTTACCTGAACTAGCAAACTATCGCGTACCACCAGTGTAAATTTTGTAGGCCTTAATTTTACACTTCATATAAAAAGGTTCAGAAGTGTTACTTTTCAGCGTGATTTTTCTCAGCAGAGTCTCCCATCTATGGAATGTCTCACCAGCAAGGGTTTTCCCTGATAGTTTTAATCCTCAAAATTTTAAAGATAACGTTCATAAACTTCTTAAAGAAACATAATTAATCCTAATCCCTAGTTGGACATGGTATCTTCGGATATTAAGAGACGTTAATTTATAATTTATTATAATTAACACTAAACATGGCTTACTTACTTTGCATATAGAAAAAAAATACATATTTTCTTCAAAATTTAAACCGTGCTATTTCGAATAAAACCGTGTAAAAACGAATTTAAATTTTTTTCTAGACCGTGTTATATCAAAACCGTCTAAAAAAAGGCCGTGTAAAAACAGAATTGGGTGTATATATATATATGTATATTATTTTTAAATTTTGTGTTAAAATTACAAATTAATTCATTATTCTGTAGAATGAAGATGACGGGGAAAACAGCTTAAACGCCATGTTCTTCAAGAACAATTAAATTTAATAGCATTTCAAAAAAAATATTAGCGGATCAACGAGAGGAAGAACACCTACGCTTTACTGAGCAAATGGAAATTTTTGTTTTAGAAAAAAAAATTGCTAACAGCTAAATTACTTAATGAAAACAATTTGTAATTAAATCATAACTTTTTATTAATAAATGTTTTAACCTTGTAAATTACGAGCAATGATATCACGGCGACGAGTTCCTCTTCCTCTTTGAAAGAATGATGTATTTACTTCATCTGGTGGTACCGGCACTGATACATCGATAGGTAAATTTGGTTCGTCAAAATCACCATCATTCAGAAATTTTGCACAATTGTGCAAAACAAAACATGCAATGATCATGGATGGAACTCTTTCAGTCAGCATACGTACTTTTGATTGCAAAATTTGAAAACGCTGTTTTAATTGACCAAAACTGCGTTCAATTATAACGCGTTTTTTTATGGACTTTATTGTAAATTCTTTGAGCTTCGGTAAAAGGGTTCCTGAATGGTGTCATAACCCACGGTGTTAAAGGGTATGCTTCGTGTGCTAAAAGTATAGCACCTGACACATTTTCATTCAAAGCAACTTGAAGATTTGAATTACGCCATATACGGGCATCATGTACGGAACCAGGCCATAGACAGTTGACAGTAAACATTTCACTAGAATTACAAGTGGCCTGGACGTTGAAAGTATGTAAGTTTTTTCTGTTTATGTAATCATCCGAATGTAAGTGAGGTTTTTTGATAATTATGTTCGTGCAATCAATTGCATCAATAGCACATGGAAATACGTATTTGCTTTGTCATAACTTTTTCTCCATATCCAATTCATCGATATTTTTTGGAAATTTTATCCAATCGTGCGCTTTATTGGTTATTTTTTTGCAAACGTTCCAAATAGTCTTGCATGCAGTAGTTTGGTGAACACCTAAATCTTCACCTACTCCAGCCTAAGAATATGAACATTTCAAAATAATTATACATAAAAAATACAAAAACATTAAATTTTTACCTGGAAGCCAGGACCTCCTACGTAGCGCAAAAATATTTTCATCTTTTGTATATTATCTAGCGCACCACCACGACGTTCATCATAATTTTTCAAAAATGTGTTTGCTAATATTTCGACATTTCTACGATTAAATCTATATAATTGCTTAAAATTGTTATCGTAAGTTGATCTTCGTGGCTTATATAATTTTTTCTACTCCTATCACAGTAAATTATAAATTATATCACACTATCCATGACATGTAAATTGATTATTTCAAATAGCGTACGGTAAGTAAAAAAAAGCGTGCGGTAATGGATTTTCGTATATATTGTTACGTTTTTCCAACCTTACTTCGAATTGGCCTTACTCTCATTTCGATAAACGCATTTCCCAAATCTCTTCTGAGTTCGATCACTGATTAGTAAGCAAAAACACCAGGTTTTATTAAGTCTTCATCTCCTTGATTGTTCCACAACAACAGGAAAACAATACAGCAAACAATATTCCTAACTAGAATATTCTTTCAACAGCTTCAGAACTCCAACGGTTTATTGTAGAAATTTCCAGTTCACATCGTTCAAAATAATACAAAAAATATTTCTACTCAGTAACACTTATAACTTTATTTACAAAACTAATTTTAAATATCCCTTTTTTAATTTTCACTTCACTTTCGCTGGTTTAAAATAAAACTAATTCTACATTTAATTTCGCTTTACTGTCGCTGGTTTAAAATAAAACTAATTAAAAACTACAAGAGGTAATTTTCTTATATACCTTCTGCAATACTTTTAGATAATTCGACATCACTTTCCAGAAACCTTGAGAAAATATTAGAATATTCGATTATTTTACGTTATGTTGATTTGATTCATAAAATCGTTTATGTTGACCCTAATTCTAAGAAGAAGACAACAACAACAATATTCATTTCATTAATTTGTTTGTTGTGTTTTGTTGATTTTATTTTCCTGGAAGTGACCGTAATCGTCTAGATCTTTCTGTAATCGTCTAGATTTTTCTGTACTCGTAACAATATGTTACTGCACGCTTTTAATAAAAAGAAAAATTTTTATTTAAAGAAAAATTTGATTTTTAAAAATTAAATATTTCAATTCATTTTGACACAGAATAATGCAAAGCCTACCACAATTCGTAAACTATTTGCATTTAATTTATAATTAGTAGTTCATATTTTCAAGTAATTATATGCGTTTGGGCATTAAAACAAAGTCGTAGAAAAAGTATATAACAAATCTCGAGTTGTAAAGCATTTTCCAAGCTCGTGAAGATACTGCACTCGACGCTACGCGTCTCGTGCGCAAAATTTTCACTCGCATGTAAAATGCTATTTACAACTCTAGATATGTAATATACTATTACAGTACAACGTTTATAATCCTCGTCTACTACCATTGGTAAAATTGGAAAAGGTAAAACCAAATTCATTTTTAATATATAAATTTATTTATTATATTGTATTATATTGATCACTTGTGACATGCAAAAAAAGTGAGTAAAGCTGTTTGAGCATGCTATATACCTAGCTTAAAAATATTTGAGAATATTCTTGTGTTTTTATGTTTTATTCATACAAAATTGAGAAAGTGAGTTGAGAAATTTATGTTCGAATTTTCTTTTCTCTTTTATCATACTAAACTGAGAATATGCTTAAATTTAGTAGTGAACCACGGTGAATTACGTAAATTGAGCAAAGTAAAGTATAATCTAATTTTTATTCATACGACCCATTGCATCATTGGAATTGCAAGAAAAAACAATTTATTTAGGTCTTCAAAGTTTATTATTTTGACAGGTTAGTTGGATTCCTATGTGTTGTTTTAGTTGGATTCTTGTGTTTATATTTTCGAACTCGAATAATTTACAAATATTACAACAAAGATGGCGCACTTTAATTATTTAAAAAGCTTAAATTTGTTTATAACTTTGTTAAATAAATGATTAAATGAACAATTAAATAAATATTTATAAATTTTACGCACTTGTTACAAAAAATAGTGTGTATTACTAGTGCGAATGCGTTTTCCAAATGCGAGTTATTTGCCGGCAAACTATCTCTTGTTTGGAAAACGCATTCGCACTAGTAATACAATCTACTATTTAGACTTTGGATTTAAACATTTTTTTTTCTGATTTTGAAACTAAATCGAATCGATAATAGTCAATCAATAATAATAATAATGACAGTAATTGTTTTTGCTAAGAACGAAATGAATAAATATTAACTATCAATACAATCATAACAAACTATCAACACAATATCTACTATAAATACAATCAATGAAAATAATAAGTTTACCATAATTAATCATAATGATCATTAGCATAAAATAAACATATACTAAGAGCATAATTTTCTTTTAAGTAAATCTGCAAGCTGTCAATTTTCTAATCAGGGGCCCTATTCTCAAATATCACATCCATTTTCCACATGTGGACATCTGTCAAAATTCCCTACCAAGGGAATTTGTATTTTCCACATGCATATTCCACATCCAACCTAAAACCGTATTCTCGAACCATTCGTAATTTTTTATTCACCACCCTTAAATTGAAACTAACTTCATTGTGTGGTAAATTTATTTTTGACATTTTGTTTATTTATTGTCAAAAAATTTTCAATGTAAATGGGTGGATTAGATGAATTAAGTCTTATTTTTGCTAATTCTGCAGTGGAACAGGCAGAGGCAATGGAATTTACCCGAGGTATTCATCAACGACAACACTGTTTCGATCTGCCCGAAAATAAATTTATTAAATTGCTTCGGATTAATAAATCTATGGTCGAAGAGTTCATAGAATATATATCGACCCATATGAAATTTTTACAAAATAATAATAATTATAAAATAAACACAACTTTCCGATATAAATTTTTACACAAAATAAACACAATTAAATAAACACAATTTTCCAAATATAATTTCCAAACATAAAACAAGAATGACAGTTAAAAATGTTTGATATTTGATGTACATGGGGAATTTTTACACATACTTTATACCCATTCGGAAATATTCCCTTGGTAGGGAAATTTTTCCTTGGTAGGAAATTTGAGAATACATACATTGTAAATTTCGAACGTTTTTATGAATTTTGACAGTATTCCACATGTGGAAAATGGATGTGATATTTGGGAATAGGGCCCCAGAACAACATAATTTCTTTTATTAGAAACAAAAACCAAATACTTTACTACGATTTTTTTTTACTATAACTAAGTCTTAATATTTCATAACAAACTATCAACTACAGGGGTCCAACTTTTTGTTGCACTTTTTTTAGAATAATTCAAAAACGGTGCATCGAAAAATTCTAAAAAAAATTGTAATGTTTCTTAATTTTGGAGCTCTTTCAAATGACACCCCACTTGACCGGGTTTTAAATGGTTTATTTACCCCTTCTCATATCCTCCCCCTTAATAAATATAATTACTAGTATATGGTACTTTACTATATTTTTCTTTAAAAACTTACTAATTTTTCTATCAGTCAAAATACTTTTTAAGATTTTCGATTACTTAACGCCATTAAAACGCGAAAACGCCATTCTTTAGAAATACACAAAAAATGGTGGGGTGTAAAATTTCAAAATACATTTTTTAGAAATACTGAAGTGAAGCCTTTTCATATGATACCCTATTTGACTCGACTTGAATTTGGTATAGCAAAATCAAAAATGAGTTGTGCCAGAAATAAAGAAAATATCCGACATCAGTACTAAAAAATTTATTTTTCACTCCGATTTCACTTTATTTAAATTTTTACTCAATGTACTGCTCAAAATGCTTATCAATTTATAAAAACTAAGAGCTATCACTAAGATCATAATCGATAAAAAGCCGATTACATCCAACGAATGAAATTGAAAAAAATTCAAATCTAATGAATTGCTTCTTAAATGTTTCGCTCCATGATGACGAATGACATATTCAATCCAGTAAATTCCTGTTTCAAGTGGTGTATTAGGTCGATCGCGATATAACATCGACTCGTATTTTGCTCGATTTGAATATTTTGGATCTGATAAAATTGTTTTAATGGATTTGGTTAACATTTCCTCACTCATTTCTGCAAACGGAAATTGAATTCCCCAACCTCGATTTACTACTTGCTCTGCATTTGACATTTGATCGCCAAACAATGGAGTGATAATCAATGGCACTCCATGGAACTTGGCCTCTGTTATACTACCCAGACCACCATGAGTGATGAATAATTTTATGTTCCTATGTTGTAAAAGATCGTTTTGTGGCAACCATTTTTCAATTCGAACATTTTTTGGACGAAATGGGAGAGTGCCGTTCTCGAATTTCCATAAAACATTTTCTTTTAATTCTCCAAAAGCATGAAGTATCTCTTCTAACTGTTTTTCTGGCAATGATGCACTTTTCATGTTCGAACCTAAACTGAAATATATGACACCATTTGTGGAATCGTCCATCCATTTCTGAAGATCATCTGAAAGTGGAAATGCTTTATCGTTGATATGAATTCCACTTATTTCAACAGTTGATGGTACCAGTGGTCGTATGTTTCCATAACTTAAATGAGTAGCAATAAAATTGATAGAAACATTTTTCAGCATCTCATCATATGTAGGGTATTCAGGTGATGGAAAATATTTTCTAGAATAAAATTAATTTTTATTTTAAATTTTCCTCCTCATGTTTTATGAATATTACTTATAGAATTTTTTTTGTTGTGCATGTGGAATCAGTGAACAAAAAATTGTATCCATAGCGTAAAAAAGCATGCCCAACACTTTACTTCTAAATGACAACGGGTGAGGAAGCCCCAAAAGTGGATGTGAAATATATGATAATGCCAAAGGATTACCATATTCGCCATACGCCGTAAGCGCTGGATCAAATGATGCAAATGTCACTGTTGGACATTTAAAATGAGCTCCCAATCCAAGCAATCCATATCCAAACATACCTTCAACTATCACTAAATCAAATGTTTCGTCTTGCATTATTTCCTTCACGTTAGGATCTATCAAAACTCCTTCTTGGCAACTGATGTAAAGATCCATAATAATTGGCATATTTTTATATAAATCAAAAATGCTGGCAGTATTTTTCATTAAATATGTAACAAAAGCTATGAAAGTTTTAAATTTATTAATAAATTATTATAATTTGATTGTGAAAAAACAGGGATGATAATTACATTGGGAAGTATCCGGCACATAAATCTGTCGATAGTTTTTCAAAGTAGTTTTAGGTGGAAATGAAGTAAAAACGGTTACATCATGTCCATGTTCTGCTAGCCCACGGGCCAGTCCTTCCACTACAAAAAAATGTGATGGACTTATTGTTGGAAAAGCACACAAAATTTTAAATGAACTAACATCTATCAAAGCACTTGTAATAAATACTACGACCGTCACTAACGATAATGAATTCATGTTAAGTTTAAAATATCAACTGAGTAGAAAATGTAAGTTTTTATAATATTATGTTTTTATCTTTTGGGACAGCCGAAAAATTTTGTTTTGAATTTTTTCAATACATAGAATTTATGAAATTCAAAATATAGTAGCAAAACAAACTGTAATTTTATTTACGTTTACACATCTTGCATTTTAAAGAACTTATTTGGACTTATGAATAAGCTTAACCGTGCTTTATCTTAAATTTAAAATTATTAGTAGTGTTTCTTGAAAACCTTCAGAATAGTATATTATACACCAAAGAGAGAGAAGTGCATCTTTTTTTTTTTCCTGAGATGTGTTTGGAGCCCGAGGGCGAAGTCTGAGGGCTTTATATCACTAAAGGAGATGACATGCTCTCCCTCACGGTGTATATACTATTTTTTGCACAGTATAAGATGCAATCCGCTCCCGCATATGAAAGGTCGGAATTGAACTTTACATACAACTCGTTCAAAAAATACTTTTTGTGTTAATTGTACGATTCAAGCTTATACTCATAAATAAGACTTGTTCAATACATTTATAAAAACATTAAATAGACACTTTATCAATCCACTTACAACGCAATGACAAGACCCATTTTTAATCTATGCAAGATCATTATTCAATTGAGTATTCATAATACTGTTTAGTTGTATTGAGATAAACAACTTTGATAAAATAATTTTTCTTATAAAAAACTGTTTAGTTGGCATGATAAGTAAAATTATATGATAAGACTAAATTCAATGCTTATAAGATTTGAACTAACAAGTTAACATTAGTACTAAAATAATTCACACACATTACTGCTACAAAATATTATAATAAAATTTGTAATTATATGGGTTTAGTTTTTGGTTGCTTAAGAGTTGTCCAAGGTACGATGCTTAATTGCGTTCTACTAGCGATGATACTTGATAGAGTTGATAAATCGACTTAAGTTGATTTGTTAAATATTCAAAACCAATGCTTCTCGTTGGTCCTAAAAACACAATTTCTAAACTTCTCTTCCCAAACATCAGCAAATCAAACGCAAGATATAATGTTGTCTAAGCTGGATAAACGAATAAAAGGTATGTATGGACCACCAGATGGTAAAAAACTGTTATTTGATGAAGTCAGCCTATGCATCAGCATCGTCAATAATTTTTTAAGTACTCAATAATTTCACTTTGAGATATCAATGTTAATAGATTTTCAAAGATAGTTACTTTCATTTGGCTTCAATGTTTTGCTTTGAACTTTTTCAGATTCTCTTTCAAATTAACATGATAACATTAAATACAGCGAAATAAGGATTGATTCAAAAAACGATTTAGGAAGCCTCTTCTGTTTAAAGGAACTTCTTCTTTTTAATAATCACAACTTTGCCAACTGTTTCTATTGAATTTCAAGAATTACAACTTCTGTAAAAATACGATATATAATCTGTGCTTACCTTATATTTTCCAACTAATCTTATAAGCTCAGAAAACTTCTCAGGCAATCTAGCAACACAATATTTAATCTGAAATGACCTGATTTTTCCAATCCATTTCATTTCATCTCAGTATTCCAGAAAACTATGCATAATACCTCTGCATTTAGGGTAAATGCAATTTTTGCGAAATGAATAACAACTTTTGCAAAATGAATCTGAGCTACTCTTGTTTTGAATAGTTGTTAAATAAAACGTCGAGATATGCTAAAAGTGAGGTTAAGATTTTGAATGTTGTCTCATGAACGAAGTAACCAAAATAAAATTACGTTCCTTTGAAGAATTTATGAACGCTGGGTTTAGAAGAAGAAGGAGAATTCATAACGCCCTTGTTCAAATTTGATTTGGTTGTCCAGACAACCGTTGTCATGAAAACCTTGGATTGTTTGATATTTCATTACGAACTAGTGCGTAATGAATATACTATGTTACTGCTACCTAGATGATTTTATCATAATCAATAATTACAATAATTAAACGTTTTTGATTAAATTACTGTTAACTCTATCATGAGTAAAAATTGCCAATTTAGTGATAGAAGAAATTGCCAATCATTAAAATTTACACGTGCAATTTTTAAAGCATCCGGCATGGAAAAGTATTGCAAAAATGAACACTTATTGTTTGAGATGTGTGAAGCACTTGATCGATCATTGCAACATTTGGGTGGAAACATCAGACTATGTGGAAGTAGTTTAATATTACTTGTAAGAGATTTCAGATTTTCTACTTCAACATCAAATAATGACAACCGATTTAGTTGAAACTTGGTATATAAGGTAGGACTTACATTCTGAAGATCAAGAATGCAAAGTGAAGTCAATCTAATCATCAATGTTTTCAATATTTTTTAACTAACAAGTTGCTAAAGAATTAGTTTGGTAAGGTAAACTTAAAAACGGGTTAAATCGGTAAGGCATAACGATATAAAATATATCCGTCATAAATACCAAAACTAATATGTTTTCACTCCGATTTCATTTTATTTAAAATTTTCGTCAATTTTCTGCACATAATATTGATCAATTTATAAAAACTAAAAACTATCAATAAGATCGACAATCGTTAAAAAGCCGATTACATCCAACGAATGAAATTGAAAAAAATTCAAATCTAATGAATTGCTTTTTAAATGTTTCGCTCCATGATGGCGAATGAGTAATGACATATTCAATCCAGTGAATTCCAGTTTCAAGTGGTGTATTTGGTCGATCGCGATATAACATCGACTCGTATTTTGCTCGATTTGAATATTTTGGATCTGATAAAATTGTTTTAATGGATTTGGTTAACATTTCCTCACTCATTTCTGCAAACGGAAATTGAACTTCCCAACCTCGATTTACTACTTTTTCTGCATTTGACATTTGATCGCCAAATAATGGAGTTATAATCAATGGAACACCATGAAACCTAGCCTCGTTTATACTTCCTAGACCACCATGAGTGATGAATAATTTTATGTTCCTATGTTGTAAAATATCATTTTGTGGCAACCATTTTCCAATTCGAACATTTTCTGGAAGAAATGGGAGAGTTTCTTTCTCGAATTTCCATAAAACATTTTCTTTTAACTCTCCAAAAGCATGAAGTATCTGTTTTAACTGTTTTTCTGGTAATGATGCACTTTTCATGTTCGAACCTAAACTGAAATATATGACACCATTTGTGGAATCCTCCATCCATTTATGAAGACCATCTGGAAGTGGATATGGTTTATCATTGATATGAATTCCACTTATTTCAATAGTTGATGGAACAAGTGGTCGTATATTTCCGTCACTCAAATAAGTGGCAATGAAATTAATTGAAACATTTTTGAGCATCTCATCATATGTAGGGTATTCAGGTGATGGAAAATATTTTCTAAAATTAAAATAACACTGGTCTGCAGAAAAAAAAATTTTTTTTCTCCTCATTGTTTTCATGCATGATTACATCATATTTGGTGCTCTTACTACGGAATTTAACATGCAAAAAAATACAGCACATAGATTCTAAATATAATGTCCATTTAATTAAAAAACGATATTATTTTAGTAACAACAATTACAAAATCGTTCCCATCGAAGTTTCTCGGCGAATCGACCAACAAAAATCAGCAAGCATTGCTGCTGACCATTTTCCATTGTATCGTCTTTCAATATGCATAATATCCTAATGAAACCTTTCACTATACTCATATGATACGGCACCGAGATTTTCCGGAAAGAAATCTAAATGCGAGTCCAATGCTGTGTGCCTCACACTAGTATTTTTTGCTAAATCACTGACTTTTCTAAATTAATTGCTAGTGCACATATGCTATTCATAGATGTCACTCGTATCAAACGTACAACCTGTGCCTGACCTTATATTTAAATTAGAATCTTTTTAAATGTCAAAATTTGTAAACATTGTCATAATAGAGGATGATAATGAAATTGTATTTAAGAGCTTGTTTTTTTAAAATACTTACATCATACCAAATACTTTCTTTTGTATAAATTTGAAATATTTTCCATTTTTTTTAAATAATTGTTTTTAAATATATTGACGTTTAAATGAATTGGCAACTAAATTGAAAAGCAAGCTGACGAGGAGACTTTTCGTCCGTCGCCTGGTGGTCAATAGCGCAACTTGGGTATGAAATGAAAAGCCACTGATTTAGCTCAAAAAGTTGGTGTGAGGCACATAGCACAAAAAATGAATTTTGAGTGACATATTGCATCCTAAAGCTTTATAAGCAGAAAGAAGCTCTCGAATGATTTGTCGGGAGTTGTCAGCTTTTGTATTACCTAGAAAATTATGACACACTTTTACAAAAGCCACCCAAGCTTTTTTTCAGCTTTGCTCAACTTCGAATTGAAAACTTCATCCCTCATAAGCTCTCATATTTGCGGGCCTACAAAAATCCCTTCTTTCAATTTCCCGTCACTGATTCGATGAAATTTTGTTTTGAGATATTGAAAGCCTGTCTCATCCTTGTTCATAGGTTTCACTAAGTTTTTCACGAGCCCCAACTTTATATGAAGTGGGTGCAAAAAAATTTTGTCACTTGGCGCTAGATGTTCTTGAGATACATTTTTAAGTCCAGGTGTCAAGCTTTTCTTTGCGGCCAAGTTTTCACTTTGTAATGTTTGTCTCTTGCGTGACTGTCCCACTTACATAAAAAACAGCAAAACTTGGTGCTTCCTCCAGTAAGTATAGCGACAACTCTTAAGTCAGCACAAATGTTCCAAAGGTATTGAGAGTATTTTATTTTTTCAAGTAATACCTCCAGATTTGCATAATTTCTTTCATGTTTGTTGCATGTGCTAGAGGCGCTGATGGGTATTTATTTCCATTGTGAAGTAAAACGGCTTTCAAACTAATCTTCGACGTATCAATAAAAAATCTCCATTCGCCAGAATTTTCTGGGAAACTCAGTTCTTCAAGAAGCCCTGCAGCATCATTATAATATACTAAATCATTTTCTTTGGAACAGTAACTCGTAAAATCTTCTTGTCTTGTGCGAAAATATGAGACTCTTGTACCTTTATCCAACAAATTTCACTGTTTCAATCTTGATCCGAGTAATTGAACCTTAGATTTTGATAGCCCCAAGTCTCTAACGAAATCATTTAAATCAGGTTGTTTAAGAAAATAAGGTTCTTTTGATGGGCTTGAAGATCCAGATAAAGCGTATGATGACGAAGATGTACAGGAAGAAATAAAACTCGATTGAGCCTGTAGACCAGAAGTATTTTTATTTTCCATCGTCTCGCTGGAGCTACTGCTGGAGGAACTGCCTTCACCACGAGGAAATGGTCTCTCTGCAGATACGATGTTTGGATATACAATCTTGTTTTAATTTTTTTTCGAGAATCCTCGTGTTGATGTCATGAATTCCGTGCAAAACTTACTAAAGATTTTGATATAGAAAGTAAACAATTAAAAGATAAGTTTTCAACTAACTGTTGTAAAGTCACAGGGTATACTGTCCGCAGGCGCATATGTACTACCATAGAAATCACTTTCGGCACTTTCTTTCTTACTTTTATAATTAGCAAAAACCTATTTCGTATGTATATACATTGTTTATAATGTTAACGCATAAAACGAAATAAAAATACTGAAATTTATGATAAGTTGGAAAAAAATTTATATCGAAAAATCTAGACGTGATAGAAAAAATTGGCCATAGGGAACGGATTCAGAGCATCAAATTCTTCATATTTATGACATAATTTTTTGAAGGAGGATTTTGTTGCAGACCAGTGTAATTTTTTGTTTTTATTTTTCCTACTCAGTTTTACGTATATTACTTATATAGAAATTTCTTTGTTTTCCATGTGAAATCAGTGAACAAAAAATTGTATCCATAGCGTATAAGAACGCGCCTAACACTTTACTTTTAAATGACAGTGGATGAGAAAAACCCAAAAGTGGATGTGAAATATATGCGTTATCAAAGGATTACCAGTTTCGCCATATACCGCTGGATCAAATGATGCAAATGTCACTGTTGGACATTTGAAATGAGCTCCCAATCCGAGCAATTCATATCCAAACATACCTTCAACTATCACTAAATCAAATGTTTCGTCTTGCATTATTTTTTCACACTTGAGTCAATCAAAACACTTTCTTGGCAACTGACGTAAAGATCTATAAAAACCGGCATATTTTTATAAAATCAAAAATACTGGCAGTAGTTTTTCTGAAATGTGAAATAAAAGCTGTAAAATTTTAAATTTATTAAAAAATTATTAAAATTTGATTGTGTACACGAATGATATAGTTACATTGAGCAATATCTGGGACATAAATCTGTCGATAGTTTTTTAAAGTAGTTTTAGATGCAAATGAAGTAAAAACGGTTACATCATGTCCATGCTCTGCTAGCCCGCGAGTCAATCCTTCCACTACTAAAAAATGTGACGGACTTTTTGTTGGAAAAGCACACAAAATTTTAAATGAACTAACATCTATAAAAAAACTTGTACTAACTACTATCAAAGTCACTAACGATAATAAATTCATGTTGAGTTTAAAATATTAACTAAAAAGTATAAAATATTTATTCTTGAAGAAATGATACTTGCTTATCGAACTTACAAATCAAACTTACACAATAACAAGTGATTTTATATTATCAAACCAGATACAAGAGCGATGATTGGACACATTTTTATCAGATGTAAAATAATCAGTAAGCTTTACTGATTATTTTACATCTAATATTTACTTTACTTATTTACTTCTTTTGTCACAAATAATGAATAGCAATTTTATTTAGTCAACATTATAAGTCAGAATACATAAAGATACTCAAACTCAACCGCTAAGAAATCAAAACTTCGATCTGTGTTTAGACTTAATATATATAATAGTATATTCTTCAACGATGCCGAAAACAACATATTTTGAAGCGAGAGAACAGTTTATCAGCCGAGGTTGGTAATGGTCGTGAGATTAAAAATATGATTTTCGGCGAGTAGAAGACTGTACTTTTTCTAATACTTTTTAAAAATTATTATTAATTATTAAACATTTTCATTTATAATTACATACAATTCTAATTTTAAAACATACAAACATCCAAACAAAATCTTTAAATTTATATTTCTGCTATTAAAATATAGATGACTCAATATGAATAAATTATCCAATTTCTATGTCATAAATAAAACCGTCTTTAGTTACTAGCCTGATTGTCTTTTCGTACAAAAAAATCGTCAATACATATACATATTTTTATTCTATTTACACTACAAAATTCTATATTTTTATTCTTTTTGGTCTATAAAGTCCCTAAAATCATTAAATAACACATCTTTAAAGGTTTATTGTTTTTTGCATTTCGCGTCTAGTAGGCTTATAACTAAAGACGGTTTTGTAATAAACAAAATCAAATTTAAAAATTTTATTATTATTTTAATAAAAACAACAGTTTTGATTTAGTTTTTGTATGGGGATGACGTTACGAAAATGCCTGATATATTTCAAAACCACGTAAATAAATAAATGTTTTTCGTTTTTCTTAATAAATAGGTGAAATAATTTTTTTTTTAAATATCTTAACACCAACTGTTTGTTACCATACTATTTAAAAAGAATATATGAATATAAGCTAGTTCACTATTATTATTTTTACATTTTTAATGTAAATTGTCCGTAAATAGTTCAAAAATAAATTAACGTCATCTTCCCAAAAGAGATAAATTAACACTAACATAATTATTTCATTCAATCAATTGACTCTCTTAACGGGTATTCTTGGATGGTTTATTCTAGTTAAGAAATTAGAAAATAGATGGCTTTTAAAAAACCACTTTCGTCACTAGGTACGAAAGTAATTTGTATAGGTTTTCTTATCACTGGTGACGAAAAAGAAATATTCGATGCAATGAACAAACATCAAACAAGATTTTTTAAGTTGGGTAGTAGAAAAAGATTTTTTTAAATAAATCTGTTATGGTGAAAAAAAATTGACAACTTTTACAATTTTTTCATAGACGTTTAACGTGAATCGATTTAAATAACTTCTAAGAAAACCTGTCCATTTAACGTTCAATAATTTTACTTAAAAACACAACATTAAAAACCTAATTTCTGCCGATTGTTTGTTTAGTTCAAATAATTCTGAGAAAACCTCTTTACTTAACCTAAATTTTTTTAGGGTTCCGTTTTTTATACGGAACACTATTGGTGAGAGTAAAACGAGTTTTTCACAATATATCGATTATCTCGTAAACTATAAATGCTATGAACTTAGGGTGACCAGACGTCCTCTTTTAAGAGGACAAGTCCTCTTTTGAAGCCAAAAAAATGTGTCCGGTATCTTTTTTCAAAATAATGCATTTTGTCCTCTTTTTGGCCATTCATCAAACATAAATCGTCAAACTTCTTAGATATTTATCTTAGATCTGGCACTTGGCAATACAAAATGCATTTGAAAATAATAATTTATTATATTATTATTATGATATATATTATTTGTATTTTAATATTATTGAAATCACAAATTTTGTTTCAATTTTAACAGATGGTAGTACCCTGGTTAAATATTCCAATTCAAACCTATTGAATCCTATTAAATCCAATATATTTTCAATAGAATTAAATCGGATTGAATTTGATTAATAGGAAGACTTCGATCTACGAATTAAAATTCAATCGGAATGAATGGAATTCAACAGGAAAAGAGGTTCTATAGGATTCTAATAGAAATTTCCAATTGAATTTCAATCGGAAATTAAGAGATTCAATAGGAAAAAGGAACTTGGAAAAAAAATTAAACAATCTTATGAATTTAACAGGATTTAATTGGAAAAGCTTTAATAGGAGAATAGGATTAATCGGAATTCTGCAATGGAAATTTCCAAATAATTCCTATTTATATACATTTCCTATAAAATCCTATCTATTCCGGTTGAAAAATAAAATAGAGATATTTAACAGGAATGAATAGGATTGTATTGGAAATATATTTTTTGAATAGGAATTAATTGAAAATTCCGAATGCAGAATTCGAATAATTCAATTCATTTTTTTCATTTGGTTTCAATTGGAATGTTTAACCAGGGTATTCAAGGTAATCAAGGTAATCAAAAACTATTATCTGTCTTGTTACAATATTTTAAAAAAGAAACAGGATCAATATCAAAGTAGTTTAGCACTTAGCAAAGTAGTACACTAAAAAAACCATGTTCTATTTCCAATCGAAATGCATTTGTCTCAACTTCACCGTGCTGGCAGATATGGCGAATAGAACTACGAAATTGTTTTAACAACTGTACCATTATAGAACGATGTAATTGAGACAGTCACACGTAATACTTATATGAAAATAAAATTTAGTTCAATTTATCTCAAATACTTCAATTTTAAAATGAAAAATTCATGATAAAAGGCCAACGAAAATTTTTTTCATGGAAATAGTTATTAACTTTATTCAACTACTGTTATATTGGATATAACACTTTATATTTAAAATAAACGTCATGCCGTTGTTAGGAAAATGTTTTCATGTAGTTGTCCCAATCACAGTGAAATTGTTTGCAAATATTTTTTCTTTGTTTGAATAATAAGCTGCCAACTTCCAGATAAGGTTATCATTACTTCAATTTTTTTTTTCAGTGTAGTATTAATGCACTTAAAGATGAAACTGCTAGTACTATATTTGAATTTATATCCTCTATTTAAGTAAAACATGATATATCTGCTAAATGCACAGCTGTGTCGGATGATAATTGTAACACAATCTTTGACGGACAACACCGTACAGGTACAAATAATGTGTTTTTCAAATTGTAGTCAAATGATCTACCCAATTTAATCGCAATAGGATGCCCTGTCCATATTCTTCATTACAACGTACAGTTTGAATTCGATGGACTACCAATAGCTTTAGGACAGTTTTTTCAGTTGAGGCTGGACGTGCTAAGAAACTAAGCAAATTTTATAAGTTTGTGGACATCGCGTACAAACAGTTGCTCAGTCATTCAAAAACTCGGTGACTTTCATTACTCCCGTGTGTCCAACGCGTACGGGAAATATATGATGGTTTAAAATCTAAGTTCATTTCAATAGACAATAGCGAAAATTATTTTAAACTAGTGAAAAAAACCCACAAAAATAGAATTGAATCTGCATGCAAATAAACTTTATGGTATCGTAGGAAAAAAGTTTTTCATTGTGCATGCATTCTAACATGGCATAAATGTAATTTTTTTTTTGAACAATTTTTTTTTCTCAGCTGGGAAATGAAGTAAACCTTTTCTGATAAGTTTTAAAAATATTGACCCCACCCCCTCTTCCAATAAAAATTTGTCCTCTTTTTTGTAATGCTCGATCTGGTCACACTATATGAACTTAAAATTTGAGGTACGTGTAAAACTAATCTGTCCTCATAAAATGACGGATACAAATTAAACTAAAGTCGTTTGGTTTACAGGGGTACGATGTGAGACCTTTGAGAAAATACATTTTTTTATAGATTTAAGTAGGGAATCATATGAAAGGACTTCATTTTAGTATTCCTTAAAAGTTTATTTTGGAATTTTACACCTCACCATTTTTTGTATAATTTTGAATAATGACGTTTTTTTGGTATTTTCTTACCTCGATTAGCTCCGAACTTAACTGATCGAAAATTTTCAAATGTATTTGGAATGATAGAATAATTAGTAAGTTTTTCATAAAAAATATATAAGAGTGTCATATTTTCATAATGAGATTTATTAAGGGGGTGGAAATGAGAAGGGGTAAACACACTATATAAAATGTGGTTAAGTGGGATGTCATTTGAAAGAGCACCTAATATAAAAAACAAAGCAATTTTTTTTAGAATTTTGCGATGCATAGTTTTTGAGTAATTGTCAAAAGAGGGCGACTTTCAGACCGTTCCCCGCCCTACGTTTCGACACTGATTGACAGAAAAATTTGTAAAAATTCACAGAGCTAGGAAATTTGGTAAATTTTGTATGAAAACTATAGCAAAGTCTCTATAGCAAAAATAATTATGTTTCTGTGTGCTTAGGAGACCAGGGTAGAGAGGGTAAAAAAACTTTTTTTGACCCAAGCGAGTACGGTGTCGTTTAAAAGAGCACCTAATTTAGAATTCAAAGAGCTAGGAAATTTGGTAAATCTTGTATGAAAACTATAGCAAAGTCTCAAATAATTATGTTTCTGTGTGCTTAGGGGATCGGGGTAGAGAGGGTAAAAAAAATTTTTTTTGACCCAAGCGAGAACGGTGTCGTTTGAAAGAGCACCTAATTTAGAATTTGTTGCACTTTTTTTTTAAATTTTGCGGTGCCCATTTTTTGAGTTATATTCAAAAAAGTGCAAAATTCAGACCGTTTCCCCCCATACGTTTCGACACTTTTTGATAGAAAAATTTGTAAAAATTTACAGAGTTAGGAAATTTAGTAAATTTTGTATGAAAACTATAGCGAAGTCTCCAGTAACTATATTTCAGTGTGTTTAAGGGACCGGGATAAAGGGGGAAAAAATACTGTTTTTGACCCAAGCGAGAACGGTGTCATTTGAAAGAGAACCTAATATAGAATTTTGCGGTGCCCAGTTTTTTAGTTATCGTCAAAAAAGTGCAAAATTCAGACCGTTTCCCTCCATATGTTTCGACACTAATTGACAGAAAAATTTGTAAAATTTCAGAGTTAGGAAATTTGGTAAATTTTGTATGAAAACTATAGCGAAGTTTCCAATAATTATATTTGTGTCTGTTTAGGGGACTGGGGTAGAGAGGGTTAAAAAAAAGTAATTTTTGACCCAAGCCCCAACTTGCTTGGGGTGGGGTGTCATTTGAGGTCAAAAATTTAGGGGACCGGTGTAGAGGGGTTGAAAGAAACTGTTTTTGACCCAAGCGAGTTGGGTGTCATTTGAAAGAGCACCTAATTAAGAATTCGTTGCAATTTTTTTTAGAATTTTTCGGTACCCAGTTTTTGAGTTATTATCAAAAAATGGCAAAATTCGGACCGTTCTGCCCATACGTTTCGACACTCATTGACAGAAAAATTTGTAAAAATTCATAGACTTAGGAAATTTGGTAAATTTTGTATGAAAATTATAACGAAGTCTCAAATAATTATATTTCTATGTGTTTAGTGGACGGGGGTATAGAGGGTAAAAACACCTTTTTTGACCCAAGCGAGTGGGGTGTCATTTGAAAGAGCACTTAATTTAAAAATAATTGCAATTTTTTTTAGAATTTTTGGGTGCACAGTTTTTGAGTTATGGACGAGAAAGTGCAAAATTCAGATCGATCCGCCCCCTACGTTTTGACGATGATTGACAGAAAACTTTGAAAAAATTCACAGAGACAGGAGTATTGGTAAATTTTGAATGAAAATCATAGCGAAGACTCAAATAATTATATTTCTGTGTGTGTTTATGGGATGGGTGTGGGAAGAGTAAAAAAACCATTTTTGACCCAAATGAGTGGGGTGTCGAGAAATATTACAATTTTTTTAGAATTTTACAATGCACAGTTTTTGTGTTATTGAAAAAATAATATTTTTAGTATGTAGCCTCTCCACCCCTTAAATTTCAACACTTGATTGACCGAAAAAATAATCAAATTTAATCCATTTACAAACTGGTGTAATTGAATCTTTTTTAAGTTACCATAAACATCTATGGATAATATTTAACCTGAATTAACATTTTTTTTGCCATTTTTGATCAATGTAGATTTGATTGTAATTTACTATTGACATTTACGATTAAACATTTATTTTGTTATGCGTCTATGGTCTGGAAATATAAGGACATTACAACACAACTTTTTGTCAATAATTTTTGATATTGTGTTCTTTCACATTCACGGAACCTTTGACGAGCGAATTTTATTGGCACTTGTCTGACTTTTTTTTCTAAATATACAACTTTTGCGCAAACAACTATATTTCTGACAATTTTTTTCAACTTCTCGGTTCCAATTAATCATAACTAAAAATAAGTAATATAACATAACATAAGGATTCAACTCATAACATCTTAATTGAACTTATTAGGCACATGCGCATTAGTTTGGATTCACTTTTTTTGTAAACTTTGCCTTGAAAAATTAAATATAGCATTAAAAACTTACAAAATAAGTTACTATTATTGCGAATTAGGAGTAAGAACGATATTTTTTTATTTGTACTTCTCTGTGTAGGAATGTTATATTTTTAATCTTATTCTCTCGGAAAAAACGAAGCATAAATGACTGATATAAGATGCCTTTTAAATTCTGTTTACTAAACTTTATTGCGTCCAACCCTGTTGTTTTAAATTATATTATTTATGTTAGTGTGAGCAAGATATAACTGCACTTTCATCCATCCAACATGAAATATTTTCAAAGTTCGTAATAGAATCGTAAAATATTTGTTCGTAGCCTGAAATTAGTTGAGAAATACTGATCTAGATGGATCCGAAACATTCAAGGCATTTCAAATATTTATGCAATCTTTTGGATGATCAGCATAATTCGCTTGGTTGGAATATTACGGTATGTTTGTGGAGAATTTCTCTACAATATTAGTAAAATTTGACACAAACCATTGGAAGTAAAACACCGTTTCGATCGGATAAGGTTTTGTAAAGAGCGGTGGTAATGTTTTTTTGGTTTTCGAAGATTTCTTCAACTCAAAAACCAATCTTTGATTAATTGGAATCATCCCGGGTAGGACCTGCCAATATTAAACAGCGGACCAGTGTCGGGCCAGTATGGACGAGCCTTGGCTAGTTAGCTTTGGGCCAGTTGTTAATGCCTAGACTGAAGTAAGGTTCAGTTTACTATATTACGTATTAACCAGTCTAATGCATTGTAAACATGTGCAGGCCATATTATGCTTATCTTTATATATGTTGCTCATTCCACAACCTCCTTCCACACATTTAAAGAAGGTCTGGAAAAAAATTGGTTTGGTAGACTTGGTCCAAGTCTTATTTGCCAGACTTGGTCCAAGCCTGGTTTGCCGGACATGGCCACAGGTAGGGCCGGATAAACCTTGAGTGTAAAGGAGCGACCGCACCAGGCGCCAAAACAAAAGGCGCCAAAATTGAGTTTTGTTTTAAATTTGATTGCTTTTTCGTTTTGGTTTTTAATAAATTTTGAGGCAAATCAAATTTAATTTTTGTATATAAAAAGCAAAAATTTATTTTTGTATCAAAATTTGTATATTTGTTTTAATTTTTGATCTACGGGCGTAACAGCCTCGCGTACTCATGTCGCTGCTATTGACATACGATTTAATATGAGATATTCCAACAGCCATAGCAGTGAGATATTACCAGCCAGAGGTGATATCTTACGGGAGCTGGCGAATGAACTCTTTTCATATGCACTCTTTCATATGCAGTTTTCCTTTTTCTATTTAATTAACTATATGTAAGCTTTAATTAAGGATTATACTTGAGCCGAGTACGGGAACCCAATTTACATTTTTTTTTCTGCAAACTATTTTTATAAAATTTGTGTTCTTCACCTCTTTTATAAATTTTATTTCCTAGATCTTATCATTAAATATTTATTTGTCTATGTTTATCTATTGGTTTCATTATATGAAAAGATTTATGGTTAAGTTATCCATATCTTAAAAAAATGTGATGAAAAGGAATTTGTAAACATTTCGTAAATTTTATTCCACGAATACATTATTAATTGAGCTTACTGAAATAAAGATCTTATTGAATAACATATAAGAGCTCAAAGATTTAATAACGGATCCTGCATAAAGAGGAAAAATGCTGCAGCTCAAAATTGAATAAATCTGCTTAGAGCAACTTTTATACCATGTGCTGCTCATTCTTTAAATCTTGTTATAAATGGTGGGGCATCATGTTCTGGAAAAACTCTTATTTTTCTCAGTTTTTTTTAATTATCCGCATATTTATATACGGTTTGTCGGTTTGTCGCATATACGGTTCGTCGTTTTTGATCTTCTTCTTAAAACACAGAATAATTGAGATATCAAGCTGACATTTATTTCATATACAATACACATGTAACATTTAAGAATGGAATTCGATCTCGGCCATATGACCACCGCGAGCACGTTTACAGTGATCAACGAAATCAACGAAAAAATAGGGTCCAATCACACCGCCAGCATGAAATCCACACCACACGGTCACTTTTTGTAGATGAAGTGTAGTCTTTTGAAGCACATGTGGGTTTGTTGCTGACCAAAAACGCATATTTTGCTTGTTAACAAAGCCATTTAGCCAGAAATCAGCTTCATCGCTGAAGATGATTTTTTGATGAAATTCATTATTTTCTTCAAACTTTTGCTGAGCCCAATCGGAGAAGTTTCGGCGCTTCAAGTTATCAAGAGGCTTTAGTTCTTGAGTAAATTTGATCCTGTAAGGGTGTAGGCCAAGATATTTACGTAAAATTCTCCACAATTCCTGTAGAAATCTGTGCTTTAATCATGAAATCACATCACACGCCAAACTGATTTTGTGTGATTATTTTGTAATTGATTAAAAGAATTTTTTAATTTTTTTTTATTTTTATCAGGATTGGAACCTGGTATATTATATTCAATAGATATGAATCGACTGACTGTTAAAATAATAAAAAAAAGTTTCTTAAGTCTAAAAATTTGAATATAACTAATACTATCTTAATTATTTTTTTTTTTATATTTTCTAAACTAATCTTAAAACTAATAAAATTTGGGGTACAAAGAGAAAACAAAATAAGCAAAAAATGGATTTACAACCTTAAACATAAAGAAAAGACAGTGCAGCTTATTCTAGGTTTTATAAATTGCTTAAAGGTTTTATTGCTGCCAGATGTTAGGATAATTGGGAATTTACAAAAAAAAGGAAAATAAATTTTATTTGTTATATAAATATTGACGATAATACTAAATGCACATTTTTTCGAATAGAATAAAATATTAAGTTGTTGCCAGACTTATATTAGTTCAATTAGGAAGCAACAATTCCTGTGAACAGCGTGAAATCGACTGATTTGACTCATTTTGAACTGAAGCTTACGACTGCAATATTTTTGGTACTCCGACTGGTGCGTTGTCTCACTGGCACAGGAACATTCAATAGTGAATATGTTGACTCGAATTTATCCACTATAGCACGCAGAGCCTGTGTGGTGGGACGATTATTACGACCGAAAATTAGAGTAAGCGCTCTTAAAGTTGCGACCACCGACTGAGAATTTTGGTAGTATTTTTTAATAATTTCCAAACGTTGCTCGTTAGTGAACTTCAACATGATAAAAATGTAAACTTTGACTAATGTTTTGACATTGACAGATCATAAAAAAATTGAAGATTGCGTTCGTCTTAAAATACAAAACTGTTATGTCCCTATTAAAAAACCCTTTAAAAGAGTTTTCTGAAAATAAAGACATAAAAGTGAACATATGTGATTATTTATTTACTCTAACTTTATTTGTAGCGAAATCCGAAATTCAACGTCCACGCCATGCAGCCTGGGTAATGCTGACAGAATTAAGTTGGTATATTGGAGACAAGCAGAGTAAAAACTGCTTAGTCAATGACGCTACATCACGGCAAATTGGCGCCTTACAACCAATGCGACTCAAGCGTCTGTTCTCCATGTTAGGGGCGGCTTGAAGCGGGCGTCTGTCTTGGATCAAGCGGCTCGCTATATAAACGTGTAAAAAGGTTGTTTCTGGTGACTTTAATATGCATAACGGACCCATTCACGACAATTTGGGTTGGGCCTACCGCCTAAGGTTAACACCTTAACCCCGGAAAAAAACTCATATGTTAAATTTGGTTATCAGAAAGAGAATAACAGACCCGGAAAAAAAACAGAATTTTACCTGGACGTGAAAAAGGACCAGACTATCGAATCGGAACGTGGAACGTGCGCAGCCTGAGCGCTCCCGATGCTCTTATAAGTCTGGAAACAGACGCTGAGAGGTATAGGATGGATATTATTGCTCTACAAGAAATTAGACAGCCGATAATCGGAAAACAAGATTTGGATAGTCACTCTCTATACTGTAGTGGTCATCCTTCTCGAAGAGAATTTGGTACTGGCTTTCTTGTTGTTGCAC
Organism: Diogma glabrata; assembly: GCA_963693315.1. Lineage (NCBI taxonomy): Eukaryota > Metazoa > Arthropoda > Insecta > Diptera > Cylindrotomidae > Diogma > Diogma glabrata. Next base: position 265,780,079 of record OY856188.1, read on the forward strand.
GCATACAAGAAGCCGTGATGAAATTCATACCGGTCAGTGAGAGGATCTGCTACCTACGTGTACGTGGTTCATATAACAATATTTCTCTTATTGCCGTGCATGCACCTACTGAAGCTAAGGCCGTCGACGAGAAGGATAATTTCTACATAGCACTGGAAGAGGTTATGAAACAAACGCCCACACGCGACTTCATTATGGTTCTTGGTGACTTTAATGGACAAGTTGGAAGAGATATCTGTTATGGAAATGTGGTGGATCCCAACAGCCTGCACGGGAATTCGAATGATAATGGTGAGAGAATGACTGAGTTTGCATTATCAAATAATTTGAGAATTGCCAGTACGTTCTTTCCGCATCGATCAATTCATAAACAGACTTTGGTCTCACCGAATGGAAACACTCGAAATCAAATTGATCACGTTCTAGTAACAGTACGTTTCTTTTCGAGCGTTCGGGATGTGCGATCCTTTAGAGGTGCATACATTGGAAGTGATCACTTCCTTGTGTGTGCAACGATAAGGTTCCACTTCCCAAATCCAGGCATTCCAAAATTCAATCAACGGAAACGTTTTAACATCTCATCATTAAAGAATGCTGAAACAGAAGAGAGATATTTAAATCCATATTGCCGAAACATTGGATAAATCAGGAACCATTAATGGAGACATCGATAAGTCATGGTATTCGCTCAAAGATGCTGTTTTAAGCGCTGCTGAGGGAATACTTGGACGGCCACAGAACCACTCCCAGAAGCCATGAATGGATCAAGCATGCCTTGACGCTATTCAATACAAAAGAGATTGGTATCTGAATTGTTTACAAGGACGCAACACTAGGTCCACGAAGGAGAATTATAAACTGGCAAGACAAGCCGTTACAAAGTTATGTAGACGAACGAAGAGAGAATGGTGGAAGAGACAGTGTGAGGAGATTGAAAGCTTCAATAAGGAACATCAATCGCGTAACTTCTTTCAACAGGTTAAAACCTTAAAGAAGGGCCCTCAAACTAGATCGACTGCTATTCAAAACGAAGATGGGGAGCTACAAGTAGACCTTAAAAATATTTTAGATACTTGGGCCGCTTATTTTGAGAACCTACTCAACTTAAGTGACCAGCAACAAGTCGGGCGACGAGCAAAGCTTATTCGTGCGTCAAAGGTACATGTAGAAGAACCCACCAGAGAGGAATTCGATGCGGCGCTGTCAAAATTAAAATGCAATAAAGCCCCTGGTATCGACGATATAACATCCGAAATGATTGTACATTGTGGCAAAACTCTATCCTTAAGATTGTTTGAACTTGTTCAAATGATCTGGAGGACTGAAGCCATGCCACAGGACTGGAACACAGCTATGCTGATACCAATCCATAAAAAAGGTAATCGCCTACAATGTGCGAACTACAGAGGAATCGCTCTCCTCTGCACATCATATAAGATCTTTTCCTACATTTTGCTATCCAAAATCAATCCTTTTGCTGGTATCACTATGCAAAATGACAGTACAGAACTCTCAATGCTGTGTACGAGTAGAGAACGAAATATCAAAGTTTTTTAAAGTCGACTCCGGGTTAAGACAAGGTGATGCTATCTCTCCTATACTTTTTAATCTAGCCTTGGAATATGTGTGCCGTCAAAAGAAACTACCGACTAACAACAATATCTTGTCAATAAACTCAGTACAGATGATTGCTTACGCTGATGATGTTGTCATCCTCGGCCGAAGTGAAGCTGTTATGAGTAAGACTTTCAAGTCGCTTGAGAGTGGTGCTAGAAAAATTGGTCTGCAAATTAACTACAATAAAATCAAACATATGAATGTTTCAAGAGAGGCTGAGAAGAAAGATTTGATGTGCGGCGATGAACGAATTGAGGGAGTTGAATCTTTTAAATATTTGGGATCAATGCTTGACTCAAACAACAGCATACTTACAGATATTAAAGCTTGAATCACTGCAGGTAATCGAACTGTCTACTCAATTAAACCTCTCCTTGGATCACCGTATGTATCAACTAACACCAAGCTCAAGTTATACAAGACATTGATTAGACCGGTTGTGATGTATGGGTCACAAACGTGGACCCATACACAAAATGACGAATCGCATTTATCTGTATTTGAGCGTAAGATCCTACGCTACATTTTTGGTCCACTTAAGACAGACGATGGAGAGTATAGAAGCCGGTATAACTTTGAGATCAGAGACCTTCTTGAGGGTCCTGATGTAATAGGTTGTATCCGTTCTAATAGGATTGCTTGGTATGGGCATGTTCTACGAAGCGATTCACAGTCTGGAAGGATTAGAAAAATGTACGTTAGTACCCCAGGGAGTGGTAGACCGCGAGGAAGACCATGACTACAATGGGAGACTGACGTAATAAACGACCTTAAAAAAATCGGCTGCCATGGTATTATGTCGCTGTTGCGAATGACTGTGGTGAATATTCAAAGCTGAATAGCCTGGCAAAAAAAAAAAAAGCTTAATTTGTATATTTTTATTTGTATATTTGATATATTTATTTTTGACCTCTAGATTTAGTAAACTGTAACAATGGATTTTCTATACGTTGTAAATATTATTCGTCCATTTATTATTCGTTCGTTATAAATATTATTATTCCTCTTTCTTAATCGTTTTTATTTTCATAATTGTTTTATGAAGTATGAAGTATAAGTATACCGTATCACTGTTATATTATTAATAACTTCTGTTATCGTTAATTTTCAACTAACTGTATCGTTTATTTAGAACTAATCTATCACCAACACAACCCTTTTTATATTAGTGAAAACAATAGCAATTACACTAGCTACAATATTTTAGAATATAATTTTAAATTAAATCGCAAAAAACATAATAACGCAATCTTCAAAACTTCGCAATTATCAAAATCTATTCTACAAACAAAAAATCTAGTCTACAAACCAAAAGGTTGTTTGTAGGTAGGTTAATGATGTAGAGTAGGTAAATCTCTGCCATAGTGTGCGTAGTTTTTATTTTATTTTCTTATTAGATAAAATTATTTAATTTCTTGTCGCATGTTATTCTGTTTTGTTTTCTTCAGAAATTTATTTAGGTGTTAATCCGTTATATTGCTTTGTGGAACCACTTTCAAGAAAGAAAATAACCAACGAATTTTTTACATCGTACTTCACAATCGTTACAATATATTTAGAAAAGATGAAATATTTGTTATAGTAAATTTTTATTTACTTGGTGATGCTGTGCTATTGCTTGCTGGAGGAAATGAGCCTCTATATACCTATCTCTATTTGTGAACTTTAATCATTGACGACGGAGGTACGTCCCATGAATGAGGAGTATTTCATCACCTGGATTATTATGCAATCCAGTTTTAGTTATGTTTTTGCTAATTTAAAAAAACGTTTAGCTTTCTATTTTGTTTTTACATATTCTTATGAAATATTGGAGTATGTTGTATATCATATTATTTCGGTCTGAAAGACCTAAGTATTACATTCATGAGCTCAAAAAGTGCAATTCTTTCCCCCTTTTTTTGGCATTTCTCGACGTTGTAAAACCTACTGATTCTAAAAAAAATGTATGTCTGTCTGTCGGCCGGCCGGCCGTCCGTCCGGCCGTCATTACCTACGCTGCAGGGAAAACCGCTGGAGGGATTTCAAAAAATTTTTTTCTAAAAATAGCTATACTTAAGGGACAGATTCGAAAGAACGCTGTGTTCGATAACTGTACCGGAAGTGTGTCAAAAAAATCATTATGTGTATCAAAAATAGCAAATTTTCATATTTTTGGCTTAAAAAACGTTCATTTTAAGTGATTACGAGTAGGAACAATAAATTTGGAGAAATCTTGATGGTAGGGATTGGTATGTGACATCAAAAACTGGATTATTGCATTATAAGTTTGTCAGAAAAATGTTGTCAAGTGTGTCAAAAGAAAGATTTTTATTTATTTTTTTACCCAATTTTTTGGAAAAAAATAAAATTGTTTGTTTGAAATGAAATTTTATTATTATTATTGAGAATTATAGCATTATAAGTTTGTCAAAAAAATGTTCTCAAGTTTGTCAAAAGAAAGGTTTTTATATATTTTTTACCCAATTTTTTTAGAAAAAAATAAAATTAATAGCTTGTATGACATGGAAATTATATTATTATATTATTGAGAATTATGGCATTATAAGTTTGTCAAAAAAATAATGTCAAGTGTGTCAAAGGATGATTTCATTTATTTTTTAGCCAATTTTTTGGAAAAAAAATGTAGCTGTTTTTATGACGTAAATGTAATTGAAAATGAAATTGGACATGGAAATTTTTGAATTTGTTATAGTTTTTGCAATATTTTTGGAATTTTGAAAAAGTTGGTATTTTTGATTTTGTAATAATTTTTGCAATATTTTTAGAATTTCGGAAAAAGTTTTAATTTTTGATTTTGTAAGAATTTTTGGAATATTTTTAGAATTTTGAAAAATTTAAAATTTTTGATTTTATTATAATTTTTGGAATTTTGACTAAAGTTTCAATTTTTGATATTGTAATAATTTTTGCAATATTTTTAAATTTTGGAAAAAGTTTGAATTTTTGGATTATTATTAGAATTTAGAAAAAGTTTAAATAGATGATTTTATTCTAATTTTTGGAATATTTTTGGAATTTTGAAAAAAGTTTCAATTTTCGATTTTGTTATAATTTTTGCAATATTTTTAGAATTTTGAAAAATTTAAATTTTTGTTTTTATTATAGTTTTTGGAATTTTAAAAAAAGTTTCAATTTTTGATTTTGTAATAATTTTTGCAATGTTTTTAGAATTTTGGAAAAGCTTAAATTTTTAAGAATTTTTGGAATATTATCGGAATTCAGAATAAGTTTAAATATTATCGGAATTCAGAATAAGTTTAAATATTTGATTTTATTCTAATTTTTGAAATATTTTTGGCATTTTGAAAAAGTTTGATTTTATTTAATTTAACAATATTTTTGGAATGTTGATTATAATTTTCCGGCAACGTATTGATGTTTCGTGTTAGTTTTGTAATTAATTTCTAAACAGAGATAAAAAATACATGTACTTTAACAAAGAGTTATGTTTGATATACATCACTGCCCAAAACTAAAAACCATGTCGACATAAAAGTTTTTTGCCGAAAACTATATCAAAATCCTTAACCCAGACCGAAGTCTTGATATCTCAGAGCTGTTAGATTTCAGCCCCTCCATACTTTTATTATATACATAATAAGATTTATCGTCTAAATATCCAACAATTGAAAAACCATAAAAGAAAATGCCGATCCAATTATAACAAGCGTTCAACACTTGAGAATATTTGGGACCTAGATCTAAAAGCTGTCTATGTTTTGCTGTGACAGTGACACATATTCTAATTGCTATAACAAAACACTTCGTATTAAAACAAGTACAGCATTTTTTTGGAATATATTATCTTAAAATATAATTAAATTTAAGGCGTAATTTACCTAGTCTACACCCGTCGCTGAAAAACCTTGATCCGGCACTGGCCGCAGGACATCAGTCCAAGCTTGGCCCAAGCTTAGGCCGTTTGAAAATGTCAACCATGGTCCAAACCCCAAAAGCTATGGCGCGGGGTTGGCCCAGGTTTGGGCCTTTAGCTTTTTCTTACCCGGTATATAGATAAAACCTTATCCGGTATAAAAATAAAACAAAATTCGTTGAATGTTGAATATGATTTGATTTGATTCGAGTACGAAAAACGTAATTCTAGTATGGGCGATTTTTCTAACCGTGAAACGGAACAGTGAAACAACTGTGGAGCATTTAACAATAAAAATATTCCGTACCACAAACCATATCCACAAAATAATAGTTGAATGTAAAACAAAAAGCAAAATAATTTAGGTGCATCCAGAATTGTCCAAGCATTTGCAAAATTGAACAATTTCCATTAGAAGTGAAACATACTTCGCCTCAATCGGTGTTATGTAAAGTTATAAAACGAAACCCAAACCACACAAAGAGCCATTTTGAACAAATCCGAAAGCCGTCCGACCTTTGATAAATTTTGCACAATATTGTGATAACGCAACACGAGCGGGACGAAGTAAACAAAAATCATACTCAAACATAATCACACTCAAAACTAAAATTTTTGAACATTTTCTTTCAAAAATCAATTCACTAAGTTCTAAATATAGGTCTAAATCAGTTTTTACACTCCATGAATATGCATTCATGCAGAAAAATGTAGCATGCACGCGCCATCCAAATTTTGAGCTTGATAGTGATGACTACAACAAAATGGAATTGATTGCAACCTTAAAAAAAGATTTGTTTTCTTCCACTTCTTATTTTTTTGGAAATAATATAATAATAATTCCAACACGTAAGTAACATATTATTGATAAAAGTAAAAAAAAAATATTTACCATAGCAGTCAGTGTTATTCATACAAAACAAACAAAATAAAAATTGACTCTACTGTGTCCAATGTACACTTCTGACAACGTCTTTTTGTCAAATTGTTTGTTCATAAAGCATAATTTTTTAGTAGTTAAACAGGGTGATCAAGACTCGGATGTTCCGGGCTCAAATACTGTCAGAACAAAACGTGTTTATCAAACTTTTTTTGAAAATCTTCAATAACTCACCACACCACGAACCGCAAATAAACCTCAACCAATAAAACTGAATAAATTCATCAAATTAAAATGTTGAGGAATTTTGTGGACGTCGCCAAAGAAGCTTGGAATAATGAACTTAACAGTCTACCAAATTCGAAAAGTTCGTTTCTGCAGAGCTTTCAGATGCGCATCTAAATATCAAAATTTTACTAAATATTTTTAATGTCTATAGCTTTTCATTGACGCTATATACTATCTGGTATCCATAATTCAACTAAATGTTGCATTGTCTGGCATTTTTCACTATTATCTTCAACCGTTTTCGAATCACTTAATTCAATATCTTTTTCTAAAGTATTCATCTTAAATAATGGCAGAAATGAATCTGCTGCAATGGTTTACGTTAAATATATTGAAGAACTTGAATATTTGACATCATCAATGGTTCTGTTTTCTCATTATAATTAAATAATGACGGGTCTGGATTTGATTTCCATAAATTTATTTTATTAGATTTCGACTTTAATAATAACATGTTAGTACAACATTTATTATACTATTTAAAATTTAGAATAGTGAAAAATAAAATTTAAAACAAATTTATTATACACAAACATTTTTTTACATCACGAAAATCGAGAACTTTATAAAAACTAATTTGTTTTTCCGAAATTTTAACGATAAAAACATTGCCTACTAAATATTGAAAATTGTCAATTTTAATGTTCGCCACATGTCTATAATAAATGTTTGAACTAACCTTGAAATTATGGTAAGTACGTTTGTCAATTGTTATTGTGTTTGTGCAAACATTCTAAATCAATTATATACGCTCTTTCATCCCTGATTAATTTTAGTGTATATTTTCAACTCAACATGTACTCATCAACATTGGTAACTATTTTAGTAGTTTTTGGAATATTAAATAAAAATGTCAGTTGTTATAACATATTATGTGCTTACCCAACAATCTGTCCCTCACACTTGTTAGTTGTCGAGGTATTAACAAAAGGATTAGCAGAAAAAGGACATAATGTAACTGTGGTCACCTCATTTCCATCCGAAACTACTTTGAAAAACTATCGACAGATATATATTCATCACCCGGATTACAACAAAATAATACAATGTAACTAACTGTACAATTATTACAATAATTCAAATAAACTTAATTATTTAACAGTTTTACTTACATATTACACGAAAAATACGGGCAGTTTATTAAATGCGTATCTGAGCCTACCAATTATAATGGACATAACGGCAAATTTTCACAAAAATTTATTAAACGAACCAAACGTCCAGAAAATAATGCGTGATGAACACTTCGATTTGGTGATAGTAGAAAATTTCTTTGGAAATGCATTACTTGGATTAGGTGCTCATTTTAAATGTCCAACGGCTACATTTATATCATTTGCTCCTTTTCTTACAATGTACAAAGAAACTGGAAACCCTTTGTCTCTATCGTATAATTCTCATCCGTTTCTTAATTTTCAACATCCTCTTTCGTTTAGAAATAAAGTTCTTGGAGTGCTTCTTTATGCTGTTGATATATTTTACTTAAAAAGGATTACGGATGCAAAACATAGAATCGGATACAAGTAAGTATATCAAACTTAAAGTTATTGACATTCGTTAATTTTATAATATTTACAGAAATTTTTTTCCATCACCTAAATATCCAACATATGACGAAATGTTAAAAAATGTTTCAATAAACTTTGTTCCTACACATTTTAGTGAAGGAAGTGTTCGACCATTGGTTCCGTCAATAATAGAAATTGGGGGAATTCATATAAACAATAAAACTAATCCGCTACCTGATGAACTTCAACAATGGATGGACGATTCAGTAAATGGTGTTATATTATTTAGTCTCGGTTCGAACATGAAAAGTGCATTATTACCAGAAAAACTAGTTGTGGATCTCCTTAATGCTTTTAGAGTACTAAAACAGAATATTTTATGGAAATTCGAGAACGATACGCTACCTGATCTTCCCAAGAATGTTCGAATACAACACTGGATACCTCAAAACGATTTACTACAACATAGAAACACAAAACTGTTTATTACTCATGCTGGCTTAGGGAGTGTAACAGAAGCAAAATTTCATGGTGTACCATTAATCTTATCACCATTATTTGCGGATCAAATGGCAAATGCACAAGCAGTAGTAAATCGAGGATGGGGCATTCAAATTCCGTTTGTCGAAATGAGTGGAAAAAGGTTAACAGAATGCATTAATACAATTTTATCAAATCCTAAATACGCAAACCAAGCTAAATATGAGTCAACGTTATACCGCGATCGGTTGAATACACCACTGGAAATTGGAATATACTGGGTGGAATATGTAATTCGTCATCACGGGGCGAAACATTTAAAAAGTAACGCAGTGGATTTGAACTTTTTTCAATTGTATTCATTGGATGTAATCGGATTTTTAATAATAGTGACGTTGACTATAGTTTTAGTTTTTGGCAAATTGTTAAGTGTGAGTTTCAGTAGGCTTAAGAAAAATTTGAATAAAAAGAAAATTGAGTGATAAAACAAGTTAATTATGACAATTTACTATAATGTTATTTATTATAAATATTGAAGTTAAGACTTGTTACAGTCGCATGGAGTAATCAGCTTTTGTTGATTTGTTCATTGTTTTTTAATTTTTGACATATGTTATTAACCCTCTTATTATGAGGTAACGTGAGAATATGCCACTAGCTGGATTATTAGCAACACCATTTTAGTTTGGTTCCTGCATTGCAAATATTTAAAACAAATTTGCTTTTTGTCTCTTATTTAATTTTTATTTTCTCTATTCTACCATGAAATATTGGCCTATGCCTGTGGCGATAACTTCCCGTAATACTAACATAGTTACTTCGGTCTGAAAGACCTAAGTATTACATTCATGAGCTCAAAGTGAAATTCTTACCCCCACTTTTTTTGGCATTTCTCGACGTTTTAGGACCTACTGATTCTAAAAAAGCAAAAGAAAAAAATTTATGTCTGTCTGCCGGCCGGCCGTCCGTCACAACCGACGAAATCTAGAAAACCGCTGGACGGAGATTTATGGGATTATAAGTTTGTCTCAGAAATAATTTCAAACGCATCAAAAAATGATTTCATTGATTTTTTTAGCCAATTCTTTGGGGAAAAAAATGTAGCTGTTTTTATGACGTAAATGTAATTGAAAATGAAATTGGACATGGAAATTTTTTAATTTGTTATAGTTTTTGAAATATTTTTGGAATTTTGAAAAAAGTTTGTATATTTGATTTTGTAATAAGTTGTGCAATATTTTTAGAATTGTGGAAAAAGTTTTAATTTTTGATTTTGTAAGAATTTTTGGATTATTTTTTGGAATTTTGAATTTTAAATTTTTGATTGTATTATAATTTTTGGAATTTTGAAAAAATTTTCAATTTTAGATTTTGTAATAATTTTTTAAATATATTTAGAATTTTGAAAAAAGTTTGATTTTATTATGATTTTTACAATAATTTTGGAATTTTGAAAGAAATATGAATTTGTGATTTTGTAATATTTTCTCGAATCGCTAAATTGAGGGTTTTTGAATAGTTTGCTGAAAATCTAAATGAAAATGAAATTGGACATGGACATTTTTGAGTTTGTTATAGTTTTTGAATATTTTTGGAATTTTGAAAAATGTTTCAATTTTTGATTTTGTAAGAATTTTTGGAATATGTTTAGAATTTTGAAAAATTTTAAATTTTTGATTTTATTATAATTTTTATAATTTTGGAAAAAGTTTCAATTTTTGATAGTGTTATAATTTTTGCAATATTTTTAGAGTTTTGGAAAAAGTTTGAATTTTTGAATTTTTAAGAATTTTTGGAATATTATTAGGATTTAGAAAAAGTTTAAATATTTGTTTTGATTCCAAGTTTTGGAATATTTTTAGAATTTTGAAAAAAAAAATTTGTTAATTTTCTATATATTTTTAGAATTTTGAAAAAAGTTTCAATTTTTTAATTTTTAAGAATTTTTGGAATATTATTAGAATTTAGAAAAAGTTTAAATTTTTGATTTTAATCCTAATTTTTTGAAATATTTTTAAAATTTTGAAGAAAAATAGAATTTTTGAATTTTATATATACATATTTTTAGAATTTTGAAAAAAGTTTCAATTTTTGATTTTGTAAGAATTTTTGGAATATTTTTAGAATATTGAAAACATTCTAAATTTTTGATTTTATAATAATTTTTATTATTTTGAAAGAAGTTACAATTTTTGATTTTGTTATAATTTTTGCAATATTTTTAGAATTTTTGAAAAAAATTTTAGTCTGTGATTTTGTAATAATTTTTGAGTAGTTTGCTGATTGTATAATCTTTTCAGTAAATTATGTTAATATATGATCTGTTATAATTTTCCAACAACGTATTGATGTTTCGTGTTAGTTATGTAATACATATCTAAACAGAGATAAAAAATTCATGTACTAATAAAAAGTTATGTTTGATATACATCGCTGTCCAAAACTAAAAACCATGTCCTCATAAAAGTTTTTTGCCGAAAACTATATCAAAATCCTTAACTCAGACCGAAGTCTTGATATCTCAGAGCTGTGAGATTTCAGCCACTCCATATTTTAACTCTTGTTTTTTGAAAGGAAAAAAAAAGTTGCCTGGAACGAAGATGTATTGTAGAAAATTTAAATTATGTAATGTTATTCCTTTTCATTATTGTTATTGTTTTTCTGTAATCAAGCCATTTTTGTTAATTTCCAATTTAATTAAATAATGTTACTAAGAACAAGAAATCGTAATAAATTATATAACTGAAAGAAATAATTATAAAGCTTTTACTTTGAGTTAAGTATGTACTTATAAGGATTTTGTTAGCGGAATAATTTTAATTTTATATTGAACAGTTTTACCCTGCTGCCACAGTTTTTGAATACAACTTTATATTTGAAGATAAATGTCTGAACAACAAGCCATTTATATTCGTTTTATGTTTAAAATTATCAGCATTCTAAAAGTGAAAGATTTAGATATATTTTTCAGGACTATTTGATCTGTAGACATCAGTACCAAATATATCAGAGCATAATATATTTTCAAATCTTCATTGCCGTTAAAGGATATTTAAAAATAATTGGCAAATAAATATTCCAATACAAATTTGGGTTGTGTGTAAGATTTACTAACGCATCTATTTCAACAAAACCAAAACAAAACAACTCAACTGAATTCATCGACACAATCAACTATACTCAGCTTTCATTACCAAACAACTTCACTGCCACCCAAAACTCTGCACTTGATCTTCACCAACAGGATTCATCACCGAACAACGCAGCAGCTACTAAAAACTGGTGACACCGATAAGAATCGAAATAGATGTTTTTTTAATCTTTAGTTAAAAACATTTGTTTCGTAATATTGCAATTATATTAAGAAATAATAATTCTTTGGAAATCGTGTTGGTCGTGATCTACTCTCTCACGATCCTGAACCAACACGCCATAGTAGCATTGTGGGCCACAATATTCGTTGATCTTAATGCCGTTCTTCGTTCCTGCTTCAGACGTGGATGCAAATTTCTAGTGGTGTCTGCGAGCTGCCCACCCATTCTTTCAGCATATGTACTGGAAAATGATCAAGCTGTTAATACTTTAACGGTAACTCACGAGCAGCCTGAAAAGATGTTGGACGCCCTGAATGGAAACTGCGTTTGTTCGATTGCTACTCCATTAAGCATCTGCTCTTTCATTAACACCCTCCACCTTAAAACCACCACCTGCTAGTTCAGTGAAGAAACATCCACAGGCTGTGCTTACCGCTATCGTAGCAGTCGAGGATGACTTGCCGAACGAAGACTTCCAATAAAATTTTGGCCACAATGGTTGACCCTCGCCTAAAAGCTGTAGATAGTTCTTCCGGTCCTTTTTGTTCCTCCTCTAGTGAGTAGGGAAGGAGTGGGGAAGGGTGAAAAAACTATTTCGACTCAAAGAACAATTTATTTAAGAAACATTGGTAGTTATTTTGGAATTTTCTGGCGCACAGTGTTTCCTTTATAAAATGCATTTTTATGTGCCTGAGGTTCGATAAATATAAAAATATTATTATTTTCGATATTTTGTTCTTTTCGTTCACGGAACCCACGGAGAGCGAATCTTACTCATACTTACTTAACCGACTTCTTTTATATTTATTTCAATTTTTATCAATGAATTTAGGTTTTTCATAACAGATAAGAAGACTAGACAAGTTTGAATTATAAATTACAAAAATAATGATGTTTTTATTCAAATAGATAGAAAATGATATCATTAAAAGTATTGTATGCAACTCGGTCGTAAACCTCGATTATTGTTCTCACTACCATTCTTGGTCCTCTAATTTCTTCGTTCGAGCAATAATCTTTCATTTTACTCTTTTGACCCATTTTTTACTATTTTATACTGCCTATATATAATGAATTATTTCACTCTTCCACAAGTAGATGTAAAACATTCATTTTTCGACCGGTTTACTATACAACCTCTATTTCTTTGTGCCCTCTCTTTATAGCTTTACGTCCCCTTTTTGTTGTAAAATCTTAATCTAGTTTCTCATAAAATTAATTCACAATAGGGATTCGACTAACATCTCGGCCACTGAATTCTCACTATGGCTGATATTTATAACATTACACCCTTGATACATAAATAACTATTGTTTCCTTAAAACTGTTATTGTTGGTTTGTTTGTTTTTATTCCTTAGTGCGATTCTTCAAAACAAAATAGTTTACCAAAAAAATATTTTGCTGTGATAAATAATATAATGTTAGGGATTTTACAAGAACTACTTAACACAAATATGTATCTTTTAGTATATTTTATTATCATTCGATTTTTTTCCCTTTGTTTCATGCAAAGGACACAGTATACTTATCGGTGGAGAACAATCAAACACATATATTTTATGAAAACATATATTTTTAATACAAAAAGAAACAAAGCATGTAAATTTCAGTCATCCAGACCTAAATGAACAAACTAAAAAATTTTATCGAACATCATAACTCTCAAAACTTTTCTCAAAACTTATGTTAGAATACATAGATGTCTTAAAGTCGAGCCTGATGAAACTCAGTGACGTAGAATCACTTAAATATCTACTTATAGGTTGACAACTAAAATATCTGGGTCTGGTTAATTTCTCTTTGGGTCGACACTTGCCATTCTTGTTTTTGTTTTTCCTCATCGTTGTTATCTATGATTTTTCTTTTCACATTTGTAACTAATGTTTAGTTTTTTTGTAGACAATTCTCATTAGCGAATTAGCCATATTGTTGCTCCATTTATTTTCGCAAGAACCAATGTTTTCATGAACAAATGGCTCTCGTTATTGTCCATGATTGGATAGGGTTGTCACGAGAACTAGAGGAATATTTTATAAAATGATTCATTACTTGCGGTAATAAATTTCTGTTCATCTATCCTGTGGCCGTTGCTAATCCCATCGTAACAAGTGGCGCATAGTTTATCATGATTTTCTTAAAATGGACTTTTGGAAATATTATTGGTAAAGCGAAACCAGCAGTTTAAATTATACTGCAAGTTTTTACGAGAATCCTCTTTCGTAGATAGTACATTGATACTTGTTTCATGACATTTTTTGCCAGAATTTCGGATCAGCATATGCTAGGGTTCCGGTTTTATCCCCGTATTTCAAGATTGTTGAAAAAACTTGAAACATTGTGTCGATTAAACGAAGTTCAACGGGATAAACTGCTAGTGTCTGGTTTTCGGCAACTTAATTCTGAATTGCTTTTTCTGAACCGCGAGATAACACACTTTCCGTCGTTTTTATTTCATTTTGCTAGGGACGTTCTTATTATTGTTTAATGGTGACTCATATAAGCTAGTTTACGGTATTTCAGTGGGGTTAGTCCATAATAAATTTACACAGATGTAAAAAATAGTGAACCGAGGATTTTTTTTCATCGTGTGAAAAAATTAGGTCACCATAGATCATATTTAGGACATCATACAGAGTCTTAAAATTTCAACTCTTTCATATTTTTAATATAATTTCTTTAATAGTTTTGATTATTTTCAATGTTACCCAATGTTTAAAGCACAATCCTAAAGAATCCTATAGAATCTTAATTAACAAAACAAGTTATTCACCGTGCAATTAATTTATTCGATTATGAAGAAATACACCATTATGTCAAAAGTGTTCGTAGAGTTAAAATCAGACGACAAAATACAATAGAATTGAAAATTGAATAAAAAATATTGCGACGCTGATGCATAGGCTGACTTCACCACAGCTCTGAAACATAGTGTTCTGGATATGAGTTAATATGCACCAAATACTTTAATTAAAAGCTAACCAATGTTATAGATTTCGCGTAGTTCTAATTAAAAAAATATTAAAAAAAGCAGTAGTATCCCCCCCAGCTCTATCCGCAGACCCCCAGCTCTTTATCCAATGTACTCCAAAAGCTCATAAAATTTTTTTCATGTTACTTGAAAGCTTTTACCAACGTTTCATGAAAATCGATCGGTAATTGTAGGCTACATTAGGGATAAACACCTGGAATAAAAACTTTTTAACCGGAAGTGACAAACCGGAAGTTGGTATGCAGAAATATTGGAAACTGTACTAAAACCTTATATAGTAAGTTTCAATAAGATCATAGTCCGGGATTAGAAGTTATTCAAGATTTAAACTTAGAAAGTACAACCACCCACCCACCAACCCACGCACACACAGACGTACATCAAAATTTTATTGGCTATTTAGATAGAGGATAGTCCAAAACAAAAGAAAAAACAAAATTTGATTTTTTTTTCACGATAGATTGCATTACATCACACAATTTAAAATTGTAATGAAGTAGAAATTGAAATATCTAACGATAGTTAAAAAACTCAACTAAAATAGATAAAAAATTATGAGAAATTTCAACTTTGAAATACCGCAGTGGCGTACTTGGATAGCATGTTCTAATGAATTCTTATCATTCTAATGATTGCCGTAACTACATGAGTCATCGTCTCGATCAACAAAACGTATCCAATCTTCTTTCTTTTACGAAAAACAACAAAAAATGGAGTAAAAATGCAATTAGAGACGAAGCAGAAAAATAAATCTCCGATGCTAAAGTCTAAAGATGTTAACAAAACCAAAATTCGCAAAATTACGATTACTCAAATCATTTAAGAGCAAACGATATCTGAAACAGAAGTGCGATATCTGATCCTTAGCTATAGCAGCATCCCTTTGCTATTACCAATAGTATATGATATCTCACGTTAACTCGTATGTTAATACCAGGTTTGGGCTGTTACACGCCTTTTTAGCGCGTACTGCATAAATATAATCGTTACCAGATCTACTGACAAAAGCCAGTTACACGGTCTCTGAATTAAATAATTAAAGCCACAAATGATTAGATTTTATGTCGTAATTAATTTAGTAATTTTCCTTTTTTTACTGTTTCCTAAATCCAAAGTTTCCAAGTTTATAATAAATTTTATAAAATAATTATTTGCATTAAATATAAAAGGTAAGGTGTCATAAACTATAATTATTTTATTAAATTGTTGTACAAATTTTCCGTAGACGACGATATCATAACATATCCTTCATACCTTAACATAACATTCAACTAATAATTCAATTTCAAATGAAATCTATGCCGGAAATTTCATGAATATAAAATTTAATTATATTTTCTGATAGCATACAATAAAATCGGAAAAAGTAAGCATATGAATACACATTACATTCATAATCATAAATATTATTATTATTATTATTATTTTTATTATTATATTGAGTAACTAGCATGATCAAATGTTTCTTTTTTAAAGGAACTCTATGAGAATACATAACCTCATTCTTTAGAAATATTGATTTATTTTCATACATATATTTTCTAATCGGATTTCCGTTTTTCATTCTTTATTTTTTTTTTTTTTTTCTTATCATGTATAATTTTCTATTTGCTATTTTTCGCATTTTATTTTTTGCTATTGAATTCTGAAATATACTGATTTTGGTTTGGTTTTTGAATCTCAGTTTTAAGTCTTCAAGTATTTGAAGTACAAATAAAATTAAATCTTTAATGTCATTGAGTTGAGTCGTATCAGAAGTCTCTGAACTTTTTACATGTGCATAAAAATAGACACTGGTGGTAGTGTACAATAAACACTACTTAGAGTCAAGACACGTGACCAAAATTAGTAAAACACAAAAATTATAGTTGATCATAAATTAATAATAGCATGAAATAAAACAAAAAGAGGATTATCTCAGGATACTTCTCAAAAACCTCTCTATGGGGCATTCCACGCGAAGTGGGACAACCAAAAATTTGTTTTTGCCCAAATTTTGGGAATTGATAGTTCTCCATTAGAAAACGATTTCGTAATTCTTTTAGATTTTTTGGCCAACCCCTTTGCCGTCGGTGACGGTCACAAATTTGAATTTTTTTCTTGAACGACAAACGTCTTTATTTTGGAGGCAGTTTAATGCGTATAAAATTTTTTTAGAAATATATTAGTTCGTTGGCATTTTTTCCGTAGAATACGATAAACATATTAAAAAAGTATTTTAGGGTAGTTTTCTCCCTTATTTTGAGGTTTTAAAGTTTAAAATCATTTTCTCGGATTGTATGACACGTTTTTTTTTAATTTTTTTTTTTTAATTTAGTTTAAAATATGCACCTTCAAATAGTTTTTATCGCGTGATGGAAGTTGTATCGATGTGAGCGCTAGAGGGCGCTGAATATAAAAAAACAACGTTTTCAAGTAGTTCTAAAACTTTATGATTTTTTTCCTCGGAAATAACTCCATGTAGGAAAATTTTGCACATACCAATTTTGATTTAAAATTTTACGTAGATGACGAATATATATTTTGATATTCAAAAATCATCAATTTCAAAAATATTAGCCGCCATATTGGTGCCGCCATTTTGAATTTTAATAATTTGACCCTGAATTTGAATTTAGTGACCATAATTTTCTTATAATACATTTTTTGAATTTTAATTTTCATTTTACAGCAATGCAATACATCGTGAAAACTGGTATTGGGGGTGGTTTTTAACTTTCAGCGCTCTCTAGAGCTCACATCGATACTGCTTCCATCACGCGATAAAAATTATTTGAAAGTGCATATTTTAAACTAAATTTTAAAACAAAAATTTAAAAAAAACGTGTCATACAATCCGAGAAAATGATTTAAAACTTTAAAACCTCAAAATAAGGGAGAAAACTACCCTTAAAAAACTTTTTTAATATTTTTATCGTATTCTACGGAAAAAATTCCAACGAACTAATATATTTCTAAAAAAAATTTATACGCATTAAACTGCCTACAAAATAAAGACGTTTGTCGTTCAAGAAAAAAATTCAAATTTGTGACCGTCACCGACGGCAAAGGGGTTGATCAAAAAATCTAAAAAAAATTACGAAATCGTTTTCTAATGGAAAACTATCAATTCCCAAAATTTGGGCAAAAACAGATTTTTGGTTGTCCCACTCCACGTGGAATGCCCCCTATGTATAGCGTTCACAATTTCAACTTTTTTAAGCAAACTATATATTATCTACCAACAGCTTAGATTTTCTGCTGACCTAGAAAAATTCTCAGAAATCTCCTTCACAACCGAGACGAGCTGATATTTCCCAACTGTCCAAACTGTTATAGTCCAAAAAGGTTATCCATTTAGCAAAACCCCATTTTTTAAATAATAACAAATTTTATTATAATACGACATTTAATCAAACCTCACAAGATGCTCTCCCAACTGATACTATTAGCACTACACCCCCCTCCCAACTTTGTCCTCGTTTGCCCAAAATTTATCAAAACTATGGCAACCGTTCCTAAAGTCTACTTACCGATTTTTATCAAAATCAAATAACATGACTTAAAGTCATTGATGATTTAAATTTACAGGAATTCGGAATCTTTTTCCCTCTATTATCAAGATTGTCCAAAAAGCTATCAGAATCATAAATAACTGAACACAAAGCTTATTTACCAAGTTTCATCAAAGCTAATTGACAAAACATAGAATTATGGGGGTCCAAATAATCATTTGTATGAGAGTCCCATCTAGTCCGGCCGCAAAACTATATGACCCTGAAATAGGATACAACTAAAATTTTATGACTGATTCTAGTACTATTTGATACCCTCAATTATAATATGCGGCATCTTGTATATTTGCTACCACAATTTTTTTAACTATGGGGGCGGAAATTTGTTTTAGAACACGAAGGTAACCTTGTCCGACAAAATCTGTCTACTATTATCGAGTCCGACAACCCAAACATTCCAAAATACCAATTGTTGGACTCGACAATAGCAGACACATTTTTGTCGAACAAGGTTACCCTCGTATTCTAAAACGAATTTCCACCCCCCCCCTTCATAGTTAAAAAAATAGTTAGAACAAAAGACCCTCTACTTTCTTTTAAATCAAATGATTTGACGTAAAATTTTTGAAGTGTCAAATAAACGGACGATCGTGAACCTCCTCCCCTCTTTTCCAATCTTGCCAAAAAATTTGAACTATTAAAAACCACACTAAAGACATGTGTACCGAGTTTCGGTAAAATCAAACATCATCACATCACACATGCAGTTACTGAGGTTTTAAATAAATAGTTATTCGGGAGTCCAATTTCCTCCTCCTCTCTTGTTCAAAACTTGGAGGTAAGATTTTAAAAATTTTCTCGATTTTTACTTTGGTCTTTCAGTAATATGTATATTAATTCAAAATTATAAAATTATACTTTAATTTATTTTATCTTCACAGAATTTCAATAAATTTAAAAATTGTTTATATTTTGGATAGATTTTCACAACAAAAAAGAATAAAATTAGACAGTTATGCAGAGAAAATGCGTTATTTTCTATGCAAGTAAAACGGATAATGTTTCTATGATTCTAACAAAACCGCAACAAAATACAAAATTGCAATAACTAATTATAATAACTTATACAAACTTATTTAAGTCATCGTCATCAAACATGTCTTAATGATTTATCCTAAGAATAAAGATTGGTACAACAGCAACAAATTAATTTTCGGAAACCTAATAAAATAGAGTGAGTAAGCCTTCATTATTGTTTCTCTCTCTTTTACATGAAACATGAAAGCAACAAAAGAAAACAGAATTCCAGATTTTCTTAATTTTTCTTTACAAAATTATTTTTTATAATTCTTTGTTGTACCGATTGTACCTTAGTTTGTTCATGCCAATTTTCTTGATACTTTTTTTATACAAATTTTGTTTTACATTCAGAGAAGCGATAAATAACGTTATAATAAACCAGCAAGAAAAATATGAAATAAAGTTAAAAAAAATAAGAAATAATAATAACAAGGGAAGCTTTACGGGAAGAAGAAAATATTGTTATAAACTTAATTTCTTTTTTTTTTTTGCCTGCGCAATTTATTTTCTTTATTTTTGTTGAATATACCGTTACAGAAGTTCTTATTCACTGATTTGAAAGTGTATTATGAAAAAGTTAGGAATTTTTCTTAAATAAGTTAAATTAAGTTATATTATGTTAATGTTGTGTTTAATTTTTGTGTTAAAATTGTGAAAGTTAGAACTTTGATGTATTGAACGAAGGTGTTCGATGGTTTTGTTTCATTTTTGAAAGATTTATTTTAGGTCGTACTGATGAATCAGGTTAGATATTAACGGGAAATTGTAGTAAAATGCGTTTTATAAAAGATGGAAAAAATTGATCTTGGATTATGTTTTCAACAAAATTCGAATTCTACATAAAAAATAAAGGTAGATGGCGCATCAATGGAAGCAAAGGAAAAATCTGTACCAAATCTCTTAAACGTGTTGTGTTAAATGTGTTTTGCATTTTCCACACATATTTCTTACAAATCTTCCACATACAAATCGAATCTAGGCGGATGCAAGTATCACACCAAGAGAAAGAGAGTGACTGGAGATAATTGTCACCCATGGGAGTAACCGTCCAGTAATTATCACCAACCAGTCAGTGGTCAGTTTCTGTGACCATTACCTTATGTAATGCTAATAAATCTAACAGAACCAACAAAAATAGGTCACGATGGCTCGAATATGAAGGTTCTCAAACGAGTTAGTCTAGCTTTTAACTCTGCAGGTGGAGCAGAAACCGATTTTCTAGAAGCAAAAACCGAGGTTGATGAAAATATTTTGATCATTTTTTAGTTGAGGATAGCGAAAAGCAATACCTAATGGCAAAGTGGATTTCAAAAATGGTCGAGTTGTCAGGAGGCTGTCAGTTGCCGCTGGCCGCCGTCATTACCTACGCTGCAGGGAAAACCGCTGAAGGGATTTCAAAAATTTTTTATTCTAAAAATAGCTACACTCAAGGGACAGATCCGAAAGGACGCTGTGTTCGATAACTGTACCGCAAAGTACCCAGCAAATTTTCATATTTTTGGCTTAAAAAACGTTCATTTTAAGTGATTACGAGTAGGAACATTGAATTTGGAGAAATCTTGATGGGAGGGATTGGTCTGTGAGATCAAAAACTAGATTATTGCATTATAACTTTGTCAAAAAAAATGTTGTCAAGTGTGTCAAAATAAAGATTTTTATTTACTTTTTTTCCCAATTTTTTGGAAAAAATAAAATTAATAATTTGTATGACGTGAAATTTTTTTATTATTATAGAGAATTATGGCATTATAAGTTTGTCAAAAAAATAATGTCAAGTGTGTCAAAAAATGATTTTATTTATTTTTTTAACCAATTTTTTGGAAAAAAAATGTAGCTGTTTTTATGACGTATATGTAACACTAGTTTACAAATTTTGAACTTTTTTTGTCTCCCTGAATAAAACCCAACGTTTCTTATAGATTTAGACCTCCTAAACACGAATATCATATTCATTTTTTTGGTTAGCTTTTGTTTTTGAGATATTCACGAAAAACCAGTTTTTTTGGTGATCAAAAATGTTGTTTCGGTTTTTGGGTCTCATATTTTACAAAACAAACAAATTAAATATATTAATGAAACAAGTGCATAGTAAATACGCCAACAAACATTTTGAGCTGTATTTTGTAAATATCCATTAAGGATTCTGGAAGTTACAGTCGAAAAAGTTGAAAAAATACGAAAAATTCACGTTTTTTTTAAACTTTTCCATTTTCAACGCCATAAATTTTGAACAAATAGAGACACTAATTTTTTTTAATTTCTTGGAGCCTATAGGAATTTCAATTTTCTTTTTTTTAAGCTAAAAGATACGAATATTGGTGCAGTTTGCACCAAGTTATTCAAGTTTTCCCAAAGAAAGTCAAAACTCAAAATTTGGAAAAAAATTTAACTATAAGAATAATTTAAATTCTGCAACATAATTGATTTATATATAAGTTGTTTTCGTAGAATATCTAGCTCCTCCCACCTTGGACTTGTTTTAGGAGTTGGAAAATATCAGTTAGTTGATTATGAAATGTCTTTTTTTGACAAAAGTTGTATTTTATTTGTATATGATTTTTCTCGAAATTGAGATTTTTTTGTGAAGTTTTTTCACATGATCTAGCTCCTCCCACCTTGGACTTGTTATAAGAGTTGGAAAATATCAGTTAGTTGATTATAAAATGTCTTTTTTTGGCAAAAGTAGTATTTTATTTGTATATGATTTTTCTCGAAATTGAGATTTTTTTCGTGAAGTATTTTGACATGATCTAGCTCCTCTCACCTTGGACTTAATTTAAGAGTTGGAAAATATCAGTTAGTTGATTACGAAATGTCTTGTTTTGACAAAATTTGTATTTTATTTGTATATGATTTTTCTCGAAATTGAGATTTTTTTTGTGAAGTTTTTTCACATGATCTAGCTCCTCCCACCTCGGATTTATTTTAAGAGTTGGAAAATATCAGTTAGTAATGAAGATAGGCAGTTTTTATAAATGGGGTGATTCTTTTAGCAGTATGTATTATGTAACTTCCACAAATAAAACAAAATGAATTTGGGCTATTTTTACACTTGAAACTTCTTGACGACGCCATTTAAATAAACTTGACTTTACACTTTACTAACAATTTATGTTGCTTTACAAGGCAGCTATCACTATTGGTTTATTGATTTTTAAAAACAATTCACTATTTACAATTTATATTTGTAATATTTTTTTTTAGTTAATATTTTCACTTTCGAATGTTTGGAATTAAATTTATCCTCAGAGAGATTATATTTGCAACTAATCATACGACAACTATCTACTTAAACAGAAACCTCATTAAACTACTTAAACAAAAGTTGGGAAAACCGAAAAACTATTGAAAAGGAGAAGTAATTGCTTACTTAAATTAAACTTAAAATGATCATAAACATAAGGAGGGCGGTGATAGAAAAAAATTTACATTATCAAAAAACAAAATAAAGAGAAAAAAAGAAAAGAAACATACCTTACGGGTATTAATAAACATAAATAGGGGCTTAACTTTAGGGTGCTTGAACTAATTTAAATAGTTCTGATGTTTTGCCTCTCTCACAATTCATTATCTTTTGTTTATATTTTTCTATACACGTCTCATATCAATCCAAATCCCAACTTCGAAAACAAAAATGTAAATTATACTTTACTAGTTTAAAATAATTCTTTACTGATGTTTGAGAATGACTGAATTTTTAAAATTATTATTTATGGCACAATAAATTAAATAAAAATTATTTTTTCCAAATTTTGAGTTTTGACTTTCTTTGGAAAAACTTAAATAACTTGGTGCAAACTGCACCAATTTCGTATCTTTTAGCTTAAAAGAAAGAAAATTGAAGCTCCAAGAAATTAAAAAAAAAATTAATGTCTTTATTTGTTCAAAATTTATGGCGTTGAAAATGGAAATATTTTTAAAAAACGTGAATTTAATTTTTCGTATTTTTTCAACTTTTTCCGACTGTAACTTCCAGAATCCTTAATGGATTTTACAAAACATTGCTCAAAATGTTTGTTAGCATATTTACTATGCACTTGTTTCATTAATATATTTAACTTGTTTGTTTTGTAAAATATGAGACCCAAAAACCGAAACAACATTTGTGATCACCAAAAAAACTGGTTTTTCGTGAATATCTCAAAAACAAGGGCTAACCAAAAAACATGAATATGATATTCGTGTTCAGGAGGTCCAAATCCATAAGAAAAGTTGGGTTTTATTTCAGGAGATTTTTCTTGTAAACTAGTGGTTTGAACATGAATTTGGACATGGGAATTTTTGAATTTGTTATAGTTTTTGAAATAATTTTGGAATTTTGAAAAAAGTTTGCATTTTTGATTTTGTAAGAATTTTTGGAATATTTTTAGAATTTTGAAAAATTTTTAATTTTTGATTTTATTATAATTTTTGGAATTATGGAAAAAAATTTCAATTTTTGATTTTGTAATACTTTTTGCAATATTTTTAGAATTTTGGAAAAAGTTTGAATTTTGAAGAATTTTTGAAATATTATTGGAATTTAGGAAAAGTTTAAATATTTGATTTTATTCTAATTTTTGGAATATTTTTGGAATATTTTTGGAATTTTGAAAAAAGTTTGATTTTATTTAATTTTTAAAATATTTTTGAAAGAAATATGAATTTTTAATTTTGTAATATTTTCTCGAAACGCTAAATGGAGAGGTTTTTGAGCAGTTTGCTGAGTGTATCATCTTTTCACTAAATTATGTTAATTTATGATATGTTATAATTTTCCGGTAATGTACTGATGTTTCGTGTTAGATCGTGTTTTCGCTTCGTAAAAATATCACATACTTTGTCTGCAAAAGTGTTAACTTCAGCCTCAAAATCGTCGTAACAACAATTTTGAGCTGTGGTAGTAAGCTGATTTCTTCCTTCATCTGGATTTTCTTCTTGACGTTCTTCTTCTTTACGTGTGCGTCGGCGTTGATATACGTTTAAATTTGATAACATACAAATGTTGGCCGAAATCGGCGAAAATTTTTGAAATTAATTGTTTATTTATCGAGAAAATACCTAATTTATGAACGTAAAATACATAATTCTGTATAGTTTATCTATCGATCTTTATGTTGTGCAAATTTCAATTCGCTACGTTAAGTAGATCGAGAGAATTTGAATATTTCCGATGAAAATCGATTTTTTATTTAAACAACGAATAAACAATGAAAATTGTTAGTTAATATGATATTCGTGTATTGTCATCGGATATACGTATGCCTGCAAAGTTTCATTCATTTTCATTGAATATAAGGCAGTCAAATTAACGTTACAAAATTTGATCGAATAGTGTGAAGTAAAGAAAAGCGTTTAAAAATAAGACACTCCACCGAAAGTGATAAACCGGAAGTGATTTTATAAACATTACAAAAACTTCATGCACTATTGAATTTTTTGAGAACAATTAAACTCAAGTAAGTAAAGAAGTAATTGGAATTTTTTCAATTCCAAGGTATGGTTTGAAGTTTCTCAGAAAAAACTCCACCTCACATTTTTCGTGTTTCGGTTGGGGTTCGAACCTACCTCGTTATGCACTATACACTATGTATGCACTATGTTTCAATTAAATTAAATCTCAGAAATGAGTGTTATTGAAGTTTCAAATGAACAGTTGACCAAGTGATCCACTCACTAACCTCTGAACTTTTTGTCAAATTTTGAAAATAACTCAAATCTTCGATATTCAAGTAAGTCCGTATGCGTCTGCAGCTCATTTACATACAAAAGTTTCATCTAGATATCATGCGTTTGCGTAAGGAAAACAACACGTAGTTTTTTACATTTTCTTAAAAAACTCAAAAACTAAGATTGCAATTGTTTATACATATGTCATTATAAATGGCTGACATGATGACAAACAATATGGAAGTTTCATGATCTTGATAGCATTATTTAATCTCATGATATTTGCAAGAGATGATTTTCACTTTTTTGGAAACCACTAAAAAACAAAAGATTTATTTTCGCTAGAAAAGGACTGGTCTCTAAGTTACACCGAGATACATCGATTGCGACCATTTTCGTTAAATTCGACCTATCCGTTGTTGAGAAAGCTTTGGGCAAACATTTGTCTACATACTGTGATACATACATACATACACACACACACACATACAGACTGCCAGCTAAAAATAGTCTAAAATGCTTCAGGAGGTTTTACGTTTTTACGTTGCATGTAAAGATATCATAAAAATTCCGATTTCCAAAAACAATAACTTCCCATATCGGGAAGTTAAAAATCGTTTAAGACCAAGGTCCCACACCAACATGCGTTCTAAGGTGTTGATGGACTCAAATTGGCTTTCATTTCCCAAACGTACTACACAAGGTGTGGAATTAGGTCTAATTTTCAAGAGTGGCATGAATATTCAAATGTTTTTTGTTCAAAATATCGCAAAACACATATTCCTAGCATTAAGATTTCGAAAAATTTAATTATCATTCTGCGATTGGGTTCTCACTTGGTTATAGATCTTTATTAGGATATAAACTACTGATAGTGCTGTGCTTTCACTGTACCTGTACCTGTACCTGAAATAACTTATGTTGACACAGGAGCCTGTTTATAGTTATTTATGTTTACCAGAATAATATCCTGATAAAATGGCGATGGATATTATTTTTTATAAATAAATTGGTTTCAGTTTGGAAGCTTTCAAAATTCACACCAATAAAACCATTTACCATAAGTAAATGTAGTTTTTAATCCATTCAGTTTTATTTATTAATTTAAAAATGGACTATCGCTTGGAACATTTCAGGATCAACTTATTTAGGCTGTATCTCGAATGATATTAGAATTCAAGAAGTAGCAGTTACTTCGGTCTGAAAGACCTAAGTACTCCATTCATGAGATAAAAGTGGAATTCTTACCCCCACTTTTTGGCATTTCTCGGCATTTAGGACCCACAGATTCTAAAAAATCAAAAAAAAATTTATGTCTGTCACAACCGACGAAATCTAGAAAACGGCTGAAGGGATTTCAAAAATTTTGTTTTCTAAAAATAGGTACACTCAATGGTAAGAGCCGAAAGGACGATGTGTTCGATAACTGTACCGGAAATGTGCCAAAAAAAATAGTCAAGTGTGTCAAAACAAGGAAATATGCATAGTTTGCTTAAAAAACGTTCATTTTAAGTGATAACGAGTAGAAACAAAGAATGTGGAGAAATCTGAATGGTCGGGATTGGTATATGAGATCAAAAACTAGATTATTGCATTATAAGTTTGTCAAAAAAATGTTGTCAAGTGTGTCAAAAGAAAGATTTTTATTTATTTTTTTACCCAATTTTTTGAAAAAAAAAATTAATTATTTGTATGACATGAAATTTTATTATTATTATTGAGAATTATGGCATTATAAGTTAGTCAAAAAAACTATGTCAAGTGTGTCAAAAGAATGATTTTCATTTATTTTTTTAGAAAAGAATAAAATTAGTTATTTGTATGAAATTAAATGTATAATGAACATGACGTTATTTATTATTGAGTTTAGTTTGTCAAAAAATATTTGCAAAAACAAATTTTTTTAAGATATCTTTTTGGAGAAAAAAATTTAGTATAATTGAACATGGAAATTTTTGAATTTGTTATAGTTTTTGAAATATTTTTGGAATTTTGAAAAAGTTTGTATTTTTGATTTTGTAATAATTTTTGCAATATTTTTAGAATTTCGGCTAAAGTTTTAATTTTTGATTTTGTAATAATTTTTGAATATTTTTAGAATTTTGAAAAATTTTAAACTTTTGATTTTACTAATTTTTGTAATTTTGGAAAAAGTTTCAACTTTTGATAATTTTTGCAATATTTTTAGAATTTTGGAAAAGGTTTGAACTTTTGAATTTTTAAGAATTTTTAGAATATTATTAGAATTTAGAAAAAGTTTGAATATTTGATTTTATTCTAATTTTTGGAATATATTTAGAATTTCGAAAAAAAAATAGAGTTTTTGAATTTTATATATATTTTTAGAATTTTTGAAAAAAGTTGCAATTTCTAATTGTGTAAGAATTTTTGGAATATTTTTAGAATTTTGAAAAATTTTAAATTTTTGATTTTATTATAATTTTTATAATTTTGGAGAAAGTTACAATTTTTGATTTTGTTATAATTTTTGCAATGTTTTCAGAATTTTTGAAAAAAGTTTTAATCCTTGATTTTGTAATAATTTTTGAAATATTTTTAGAATTTTGTTTGGGAAAAGTTTGAATTTTTGATTTTATTTAATTTTTACAATATTTTTGGAATTTTGAAAGAAATATGAATTTGTGATTTTGTAATATTGTATCGAAACGTCTTTTCACTAAATTATGTTAATTTATGATCTGTTATAATTTTCCGACAACGTATTGATGTTTCGTGTTAGTTTTGTAATACATATTTAAACAGATTTAACAAATACATGTACTCTAACTTCTAACAAAAAGTTACGTTTGATATACATCGCTGCCCAAAACTAAAAACCATGTTTACATTTTCAATGCAACTTTTACGACTTAAAGTTAGAATGAAACTTTTGCGGTTTAACACTAATGCTTACGGAATACACTAATGCTTACGGATAGTTCTTACGGTTTAGAATTTGAATGGGATATTTACGGTTTAGAATTTTAATGTCTGCTACTGCTTTATGGTTAAGAATTTGAATGCGACCTTTACGGTTTACAATTCATATTTGACTATTACGGATTAAAATTAGGATGCGACTTTTACAGTTTAGAATGCGAATGTGATTTTTATGATTTAAAGTTCGGATGTCAGTTTTATTGTTTAAAATTCGAATGCGACTTAAACGGTTTACAATTCAAGTGTTTTATGGTTTATTTTTTATCTGTTTTATGGTTTAGAATTGGAATGTGACCGTTACGGCTAAGAATTCGGATGTGAATTTTACGGTTTAAAATGCGGATGCGACTTATAAGGGCTAAAATTCGAATGCGACTTTTACGGTTAAGAATTCGAATTCGATTTTTACGCTTTAGAATTCAAATGCAACGTTTACGGTTTACACTCTGAATGCGTTTCTTACGGTTTACAATTTAAATGGGTTTCTTACGGTTTATATTTCCAATGCAACTTTTACGATTGAGAATGACACTTTTACGGTTTAACACGAATGCGGCTTTTACGGCTTAGAATTTGAATACGATTTTTACGGCTTACAATTTTAATATCTGTTTTATGGTTAAGAATTCGAATGCAACCTTTACGGTTTACAATTCAGATGTGACTATTACGGATTAAAATTCAGATGCGACTTTTACGGTTTAAAATTCGAATGCGACTTTTACGGTTTAGAAGTCGAATATGGCTTTTACGGTTAAGAATTCGAATAAAATTTGTTTACGGTTTATAACTCGAATGCGACTGTTACGGTTTAAAATTTGAATGGGATTTTTATGATTTAAAGTTTGAATGTCAGTTTTATGGTTTAGAATTCGAATGCGACTTATACGGTTTACGATTCGAGTGTGACTTTTAAGGTTTCGATTTCGGATGCGATTTTTACGATTTAAAATTCAAATGCGACTCTTACGGTTTATAATTTGAATTTGAGTTTTGCTGTTTCGAATTCGAACGCGACGTTTACGGTTTACAATTTGAATTCGTTTTTTACGGTTTATATTTCCAATGCGACTTTTACGACCTAGAATTAAACTTTTACGACTTAGAACTGGAGTGCGGCTTTTACGGTTTAGAATTCGAATGTAATTTTTGGGGCTTCGAAATTTAATGTCTGTTTTATGGCTAAGAATTGGAATGCGACCGGTACGGTTATGAATTCGAATGTGAATTCGAATTCCATTTTTACGGTTTAGAATTCAAATGCGACGTTTACGGTTTACAATCTGAATGCGTTTCCAATTTTAATGCGTTTCTTATGGTTTGCATTTAAAATACAACTTTTACGATTGAGAATGAAACTTTTACAGTTTAACATGAATGCGGCTTATACGGTTTATAATTTGAATTCGATTTTACTGCTTAGAGTTTTAATGTCTGTTTTATGATTTAGAATTCGAATGCAACCTTTACGGTTTACACATTCAAATGTGACTTTTACGGATTAAAATTTGGATGCGATTTTTACGGTTTAGGAGTCGAATACGTCTTTTACGGTTAAGAATACGAATAAAATGTTTACGGTTCAAATTTTAAATACGACTCTCTTACGGCTAAGAATTTAAACGCAATTTTTGCGGTTTAGAATGTGACTTTTACGGTTTAGAATTCGAATGGATTTTTACGATTTAAAGTTTGAATGTCAGTTTTTAGTTTAGAGATCGAATGCGAATTATACGGCTTACAATTCGAGTTTGACTTTTAAGATTTCAAATTCGGATAAGACTTTACGGTTTAATATACGAATACGACTTTTACGGTTACTAATTTAAATGCGAGTTTCGAATTCGAACGCGACTTTTACGGTTTACAATTTTAATTTTCACGGTTTATATTACGACATAAAATTCGGATGAAATTTTTACGGTTTAAATACTGCTGTTATGGTTTTAGAACTCGAATCCGATTTTTTCTATTAACATTTTGAACATGACATTTCCGGTTTAGAACTCACGTGCGATTATAATTCGAATGCGATTTTTACAGAAATCGAATTCGATTGATATTTTTTTATTGCACGATAAACTAATACAGTTATTGTTATTTTAATAACATAAATTAAAATACATTTACCATAAGTTTTATATTTGTACTACCACAATATAAAGGACGGTGCCAACTTTTAAGTTTGGAAACACTGGCGAATAGACGACAAATCTCTTCGGCAATTTTTGTCTATGACATTTTGATTAATAAAATTGATTGCCCCTTATTATTACAGTTAATAAATATTTATGCTCCCACACGACAGTTACGAACAATATCAAGCTTTTTAAAACTCCCTTATCGCAGAACAAACTACGGAACAAGTGATCCATTGCTCACCGCTTCAAGGCACTTCAACTTTTTTTCGGATGTCTTTGATTTTAATATATCCAGAATGATGTTTAAGAATAGAATCAGACTAAAACTATTACATTCAATTTAAACTAAATTTCTTTAAACTCTTAATGACAAGTATCTATCTTGAATTTTATTAAACTGTTTCTAAATTGTTCTTTTTGTTTTTATTTTAATGTTTTAGTTTTTTATTTGTTTGAATTAGCTCATAATTTAGTATTGTTAGTTTTTAAATTTTAAAGCTCATAATAATTAATCTATGATACAATGTATTGCTGATGAAATAAATAAATAAATTTCAAAATATGTAGTTGAAAAGACGCCGACTTTATAGATTGATACAATGAGAAATGGTACGGCATATAAAAATTTGAGATATAGTACCTAATCTTCAAATCTATGTACACTACGATAGTGAATCAGCAGTTGCATGAAATCAAAAAGGATTGCCGATCTCTAGACGAAAAGAGTTTAAAAACCATACAAAAACTGATATGATCATGATACGCAAGGATCCATGGAGTGGACCATTTGACATTATCTTTCCGTTTTTAACGTTCTAGTGTTACAACACAAATCTTCAGAGCTGGATCCCCGATGATGGGTACTTTTACTATATATTTTTCGTGTATTTTCAGATCTGGGCGTCAGCTATGTTTTGAGGTCAACATAGTATCTGGCCAATGACCAATGATGTCAACATAGTATCTGACAATATTCAACGATATTAAGTAAAGTAGCAAGATTTAGTGTGAGAGGTAGTGTATTCATGCATCAAAAAACATCACAAATTAAAAGGGCCAAGCCTCATAGATAACCTGATGAGAAACTGTTCAAAGTGCCCAGTAAAATATCATTACTCGTTGCAAATATAATATAATATTTTATCCAATGTATAACTACGAACTTCCAATCTAACCTTTAAGTTATGTTGTATTCGAGTCAATAAAAAATTTTGAGCTTTATATGCTTTAAACTTTTCACATAAAAAACGATTCATTGATCTGTTCTTTTGTTTGTTCATTGTTGATAAAATAATATTTAATTTATTTTTTTTTTTCGTATATTAAATAGGATAAGCATTAAAACATAAACGAAATTAATAAAAAAAATTAAAGTCATATAGTCTGCGGAATTAAATTGAGGTATTTGAATATAAAACAAACATGAAACAGAAAAGTAAATATAAAATGTTTCAATACTAAAATTTAAATGTAGGCAAATGATAATATAAGCACAAATTTTCATTCTTTTATTTGCATAATGTAACGTATGTGTAAATGGTGGTATTTGAATAATTTCTTGTTATATGTATACGAATTTTTTCTTCTTTAATTTTCCGTGTTTCTAATTTTTTTCCCCCAAACAAAATAATTTTCAGTTTGGTGGATTTAAATTAAACATATAAATGAACAAATTATGGAAAATGGTTTGAATTAAATGTAATTATGTTATTTTATAGTGTGTGGAGTACAGATTGAACTATAAAGCGGCATACATTTGGATAACGTTTAAATAAAATTAAATTAATTATGTATAATCTTAGGAAAACAGAGAGTTATAAATTGTGAAGTACAAGTGTTAAAGTGTTGATTAAAAGGTGGTGTATTTATACTTTTCATATTCTCATTTGAATTTGTTTTATCTTTATTGCTAAGCAGAAAATTATTTCTTCGAACATATCATAACCGTTTTACTATGTTTCAAAAGTTGCAAGTTTTTCTTACGAAATTGAAAAGCTTTGTGATAGCATACGAGGGCTAAAACCTATTTTAAACCAAAGGTGCAGACATTTGACAACATCCAATGAATAATTAGAATCAAACAAACCCAACTTCTTAAATGTGAGTGTCCTTTGTTGGGCGTTTGTTGAATATTAAATTTCGTAAATATTCGACTTTTAGACAGTTTGAGCAGATTATTTTAATGTAATCCAAAAACAATACAAAAACCAATTTTAATTTAATTTAGTATAAATATTTTTATGAATAAAAGCAAAAGGTGTGAATTTTTAAACGAAAAATATTGTTGAGAAAATATAATATAATATAATTGACACAGTAGTGTGTTATTGATTGTTATGGGTTATTGTAAATGTTACTGACATTGTTATGACAAATATTTATTATTTGATTTTGGGCAATGACGTTATTTTACAAAAATGTTGTAAAAATGAATGAGGAATTGAATCCATAAATGTGAAAAAATGTCAATAAATTTGTACTTCTTACAAAATATAATTTTATAACGATAATTAGGGTTGAGCGAAGGGAAACCCCTCATTTCCGTGAAATTCCGTTTATGTAACAATCGTCTGATCGAACTGAAAACAAAGCAGAAAATGTTAAAGCCCTTTTTTCTTAGAACATGAAAAATTCATCCATAACGTAGTTTGGAGTTTCGATTCTCAAATTGGTAAACTTGGAGAGCATAAAATGCATATTGACCAGAACAGCTTGGATCTCACCAGTAACAATAAAACAACGTGGATAATGACGGCATAACGAAAAAAAATAATCGATCCTGTCATGACCTCTGAGAGACACTCTACAAGTGTAGTTGGGGTTTGAGCATACAACGTGCTGATATGGACAGCGATCATATGCTTGTAATCGTTAGTTACAAGTACAAGTTGTCATGTCCGTTCAATAGATAAGCTAAAAAGACTATGTACTGGCACTTCGTCGCATTTAATCATCCGCCAACGCCGAATAGATATCAGAAAATAGTGACATAAAACATAGAAGAGCATGAAAACCCTTCAGAGATACGTCTAACATAAAAGAGGAGTCACTTTTCAATTAAACAAAGACAAACGAGAACTGATATCAAACAAAGGAGGGTTTGACGACAATTGCTGACAAATCATTGAAATTAAACAAAAACTGCGAGTCTTATTGGTAACAAAGAATATTTGAAGCTCCCAAACTGATGAGCTATCCAAAAGATTTCCACCCAAGAGTCACAGTCTTAAATCAATCAAAACAATGACTTTATAACAAATGAACGTATAATGTGCTGGCCGTTTGGCGATCCCACTCCATTGTAGATCGATTGATCTAAAAGTATTAATGAACTTTACCTTATTCGAGCAATTACTTGGTATTTGTGCCGGTCAGCCTTGAGGGCTTATGTTTTTTGGTTGTTGTTACCTACCATTGCAAAGGCAACTTTGCTCTAATTGAATTCATAACTGTCCCGTATTCTAATCAGTTCCAATATATTATCCTCCTCAGCGACTTCAACACTAATATTTTTAATCCTCCATTTTATCCAACGGATAAGATATCTGTTCTCGTCTTAGCCTCCACATTGTGCACAATACTTCTCTATCATGACTATAAGAACATAAACATGAATCTTCTCTATGATGATGTCCTTCAGGTCGATTTCTATTCTTTCCACTCCTCAACGGATTCTGGAACCAAACTCTTTTTTTTAAACAATTCATCTCCTAACTCAATCAACTCAACTCTTGAGATGCTTAATATCCGTTATCTTTGTGACTTGTCTTTTAAAGCTTATGAGGCTTACCATTCTTCCGATAACTAAAAAGTGTTCTGCATCCATCGTAATTGCTACAGATTTTTTGTACGCAAAGCCAAACTTGATCATGTCTCTAATATGTTTTTCAATTTGTCCTCTTCTTAAGCTTTGTGGCCTAAGCTCTCTTGCGTATGTGCCTTTAGCCCCTAAATGGACTCTCCTTCCCTTAGCTTTAGTTTATAGCAACTCTCTCAACCATTCCTTTGTTTCGGCTAGCTCCATCCCTCCTCTTCATCGCAACAATTCATTTCTTCGTAAACACTACAATTCCTGTTCCTTTTACTCAGCTTCCCTCTTCAAAATTGAATTGGCCTTCTATTTTCTATAACCTGTAATGCTGTTGGATCTGACTGCATTCATATCAAACTCCTAAAAATTATTTTCCCTTCTATTTTTTTACATATTATTTTCATCTCATAAACAATATTATCATGATCTCTTTTGTCCTATTTTCACGGAAGTTTGCTACTGTTCATCTCATACCCAAGAAGAGTAATAAGATTATCGCCCAATTAGTGTCTTGCCTGCTCTCTCTAAAGTCTTTGAGAAAATTATTAAAAACCAGATCACTGAACATACTTCATCCAACAATCTTCTTTCTGATAACCAATCTGGCTATCAATCAATCTGGCTCACAAGCTAATTGACATCACTGATCTTCCTTCTCCACAATTTGAGCGGAGGCCCCCCACCACTTATCCCAATATTGTCCAAAAACTAATCAGTTCTTTGTCATTTAAGGCGCCATCTTTTTTTAAAGTGTCATTAAAATTGATTAATGAAAGAAGTCTGTATGCTCCCAACAAACTTAAAAAACAAAGTGTGAAAAGTCAGCAGTTGTATGGTAGACCCCCGTCACTTTGATCAAAGTGTCCCAAAAGATGATAATTATCTGTTCACACTAATTAAAACCTTTTTCACAAGTTTCATCATAATCACTTCATTATTGCAGGTTATAGTGTGCATAAAGACACTAAAAAAACTTCAAAAAATTACAAAAAAAAATGTTTACCCGAAGTGAAAAACCGGAAGTTGGGATGCAAAACTGTTGTGAACCGTACTACATGCTTATGTACCAAATATCATCCAATTCGATTATCAGGTACAGATGTTATAGAGCTTTCAAAAAGCAGGTGCTGCAGCGACCCCACACCATTTTGTTCACAATCGCTTAAAAACTGATCAGTTCCTTTCCATACATATTTACATCTTTTTCCAAAGTGTCATCAAAATTTGTTCACGAACGAATGTGGTATGCTCCCAACAAACATAAAAAACATGGAGGAAAAAAACCATGTGTTGTATGGTGGACCGCCTTTATCCTTTATCCAAATTACCCCAAAAGCTGATAAAATCTTTCTGATATTACTTAAAAGTTTTTTCCAACGTTTCATGAAAATCGATCGGTAATTGTAGGCTATAGTAGGGATAAACGCCTGGAAAAAAACTTTTTAACCGGAAGTGACAAACCGGAAGTTGATATGCAGAAATATTGGAAACAGTACCAAAACCTTATATACCAAGTTTCCATAAGATCATAATCCGGAATTAGAAGTTATTTTAGACTGGAAAAAAGCATCAAAAATGTAAATTTAGCAGTTTTTTAAAGATGTTTAATAAAAAGAAATGATATCAAAATAAAAAGAAATGATATCTTAATTCTTATGTGACGTAATTGGCAGCGGAAAAACAAGAAATCCACAAATTTAGCAGTTTCTTGTTGGGGTTTAATACAAAACGTAAAAATACAAAACCAAAAACCGATGAGTTTTGCCGATGTGAGCTGATGAAAAAATGTTTGGCCAAGTCTCGGTGGCCAATACAGTTATGTTTATAAAGTATAAATTTATTTTCCATTGCCACCAAAATGAACAATGTATTATTTGAAAGGTAATCTGAAACGAGAGAAGTACAAAAGAAACGCGAAAACTACTTGAAGACCGACAGTTTCTTTCTTTAAGAAAACTCAAACATTTGGCTTTCAATCAGAATCACTTTTGGACCATAATAATTAATAATAGTATAATTTATTTAGTTAGTTATAAGACAGACTACCCTCAAAAAAATTTCGCGTTTCTTTTGTACTTCTCTCGTTTCAGATTACCTTTCAAATAATGCATTGTACATTTGGGTGCCAATGGAAAATAAATTTATACTTTATAAACATAACTGTATTGGCCACCGAGCCTTGGCCACACATTTTTATGACATTTTGTTTGATTAGGCATTTGCTTTTCCGCAAATATCATCATTGATAAAATTGAAAAAAAATTAATAATATTTTATTTAAATATTTTATTCAATGCATTTGCAAAATTTGTTGACATGTTTTAAAATATTTTTGTCACTTGGTAGTTTTTTATGAAAGTTTTAGTTAAAATAGACAAATGATGAGTTTTTACAATCACAGTATTCAATTTTCTATGCAAAACTTATCGGTTTTTGGTTTTGTATTTTTACGTTTTGTATTAAACCCCAACAAGAAACTGCTAAATTTGTGTATTTCTTGTTTTTCCGCTGCATATTACGTCCCATAAGATATAATTTCTTTTTATTTGTTTTGTTTTCGTACATTGTGTATTAAACATCTTTAAAAAACTGCTAAATTTACCTTTTTGATGTTTTTTCTGCTGATATCATTTCTTTTTGCTGGTCCATATCCGAAAAATATCCCAGCCATATCCAATTAATATCCGATTTTTAGCAAATCCATTTCCAATCCATATTCAGTTAATACTCAATACATTTCAAATAATATCCAATCCGTATTCATATTTATCTAAACCATATCCAACCCATATCCAATCCATATTCAATTAATAGACAATCTATATTCAAATCATATCCAATCCATATCCAATCCATATCCAATCTATATCCAATCCATATCCAATCCATATCCAATCCATATACAATCCATATCCAATCCATATCCAATCCATATTCAATCCATATCCAATCCATATCCAGTCCATATCCAATCCATATCCAATCCATATCCAATCCATATCCAATCCATATCCAATCCATATCCAATCTATATCTAATTCATATCCAATCAATATTCAATCCATGTCCAATTCATATCCAATCCATGTCCAATCCATATCCAATCCATATCCAATTCATACCGAATACCATACAGATTGTAGGAAATCTACCTGGAAATAACTGAAGTACGAATACAAATTGAGCAAAGGAAATTACATTGGAGAAATATTACACAAATGGTTTATGTTCATTTATTTAAATGAAAAACTATTGTAGATGGCAACTACGGGTTGAATTTAAAAAAATTAATTATGTAAGTCCCTGCCAATGCATATTTGATGCGTATGAAAAAGTAATGAATCTATAAATCAGGGAATTATACAACCACGTTAGGATAATAGTTTTTTCTTTTTTTAACGGAAACCACAGTAGATGATGACTATGGCTTGAGTATAAGAAACTATATGTACAGGACAAAATGAAAACGACTATGGAAATTTCTATTAAGGCATGTTTTGCGTGTATGGGACAGTGGTTCGAATTCCAATTACGACGTTTGAATTACCCGTCATAACAAAATAGCTCATAACTCTCTGATATAGAAAAAAAAATATAAATATTCCTTATATCTGAAATTGTAACATTTTTTAATTTTATATATGTCATGCACTTCCTTTTTTGAAATACATTTTAAATACCTACTTCAAAATCTTGACATTAGCTGATTTGTATTTTGTTAACTTAATAAAAATTATTTCTTACAAATCAAGTTAAAGTTAACTTTAACAGTTCTGTAGTAATTTAAGACAGTATTTAAATTAATACAGTTAACTAAAAAAAAAAGTTAACTTAAATATAATTAACAAGTTACATACTTAGAAACTTATTTGATTAATTATTGTTATACTAGATATTGTACAGACGTAGTAGTTAGTAGATATTGTACAGAGATTCCGATATTATAGATCTACTGATCTTATAAATAAACAACACTTAAGCAAACGTTCTAACAAACCTAAAGTTGGAATTCCAGTCACAGAATATAATTTTTAACAGATGGTAACTTATTAGAGTTTGCTGATTCACTATTAATTTGAAGAAATATGTCGGACTTTTTACAAACTAGAAAATAAAACATAGTTCCACACATACTAGATAACAATTATTCATCAAATAAGTTTCTAAGTACGTAGCTAGTTAATTATATTTAATTTAACTTTTTCTTTTTCTTTTTAGTTAACTGTAGCAATTTAAGATAGTAACTATATTAAAAATAACAAAAGCAGTCTCGATTTGGAAGAAATAATATTTATTGAATGTTTTCAAAATACAATTCAGCTGCCAAAGTTTTCAAATAAGAGAGTAGGTAAGGTAGTTTTGGAAAGTAAATATTGTAAAAGGTATTTTAAAAAAAGGGAGTTAATGTCATCTCCACTAAAACGTATGTTAACTACGACGAACTTTTAAGTGAAAATAAAACTCATTTCATAAATATTAAATAATTTTATTTTTCGTCCTTTTTCAGCTTTTCAGTTTTAAAATATGTTACAATTTCAGATTTAAAGAATATTTATCTGCTTTGAGCCATATAACGGCTAAAATATTGTTACAATGCTGAAATAAAGCAGTTCGAAATTAAATTTTTTCATGGTTAGCTGTAAGATAAGTGCTCGTCAAAATTTTAGTTTGTGCTGTTTTTTTTGAGTAATTTTTTTTGTAATATTAAAAAACTCGCAAATTTCTATCGAAATTTATGATTCAAACTTAGAGGTGTTCAGGAGACCCCACCCGCCATTTTGTCCAAATTTGAAATGAATACAGATCTCCCATTTCTAAGTGAACCTGGATCATTTGCCAAAGTTTCATCAAGATCATTTGCACGAATGTCACGCAAACCACCCACCCACCCATACCAACCCATACACAGACGTACACCAAAATTTGTTTTGGCTATTTAGATAGAGGATGGTCCAAAAGAAAAGAAAAAACAAAATTTGTGGTATGTAAGAATTTTTTTCTCGATAGAATTTAAAATTGTGGTGAAGTAAAAATTTAAATAATGTTTGAATTTTAGCCACTAAAATATTTGTTTAGAAAAAAAACTTTCAAAAATATAATTATAAGAAAAAAGATAAGCAAATCCAACCGGATTAGATGGTTTGGTCATGTAGAAATGGCTCCATTAAATAGAATTATAAGAAAAGTGTCCCAACGGCAACCATCCGGTGTTCATCGGTGAAAAAGACTCAGACAACACAGGCGTGATGGCATCACCCAAGACCTACGTGATATAGGATGAGAGAGAGACAGAGATAAAAATTTACGTATGCGAATCGTGAAGGACAAACATTGCAATTTTTAGTATGGCTTAATCCCTGCCACCCCTTTTTTAGTGTCAAACTTGATAGACAATAAAATTTTGTTTTGAGAGGATAAGAGTGACAAAATTAGTTCAATTAGCACCAGGTTAGACTTTCAGTATAATAATCCTAAAATGTAGCCGAAACTTAAAACAATCCATAATCTACACATAATCAATTTTACTTTATTCCGTTTTAAATGAACTTAGCACCATACAGAAAAAGTTGCATACCATTTCATACCACCAAGTCATCTATAAATAACTAAATTAAAACTTTATCTTTCCAAAAATGGTTTAACCT
The DNA here is from genome assembly GCA_963693315.1 of Diogma glabrata. Lineage (NCBI taxonomy): Eukaryota > Metazoa > Arthropoda > Insecta > Diptera > Cylindrotomidae > Diogma > Diogma glabrata. The sequence continues at coordinate 265,819,793 of OY856188.1, forward strand.
CTGCAAATTATTGTATAATTTGACCATAACAGAAACAACAACAGTAAACCGTTTTAAAATGAAAATGTTCATTTGCAAAACTAACGCATTGTTGGTTTGGTTGTAAGAACATAACAACAACCAAAAACATAAAAGGATTGGAGAGAAAACATAAAAAATGGAAAACAAAAACTACAAACATAAACAAATTTACTAAACAAAACTACGATAAATTACAGGAATGAAAATATATCTTAATTTTATTTCTTTACTTTGCTTTGCTGTTGCTTTGTTGCTGTTGTAAATATATTCCAGTATTTGTTATTTTCGTTATGTTATGTTGTATTGCACATATGAGAATATTTGCCGCATTTCTAGTGCCCTGATAGGAATTTATCATTCCCAGAATATTTAAGTAGAGTAGTGTTAATAATTTAGAATCATTGTTTATGTGATGTTGTATGGCAAAGTGTATTATGGATAGTGTCTGTGTTATTCTTTGTTTTGTTTTAAGAATTTTTTTTTTTTTGAAAAATTTATTTTATCCAACTTTTTTGATAGTAATTGTTGATGCAGAGGGTTTGTGAAAGTGAAAAGAACATTTATTTGTTTGCCGTTGCAGTTTAGGAAAAATTGATTTGGTTTTACATTTGTATTATATTATGTAAGGAATGGTGTGTTATCAACAACTTGTTGATATAAATCGAAAATATAGTACATAACGTTCTTTCTGTGGTTTCTATGTTCGCTGATATGAATACGATTGACACTGCAGTCAACGCGAGATACAAGTTCTAGTTTTCAGGGATTGGTATTTTGTAATCGAGTGCTTAGTTATTTACGGCTAGTTATTAACGTTAGGTTGGGTTAGGTAGCAGTGAATCTCATCAAAAGACAGGGTCAGGACGACACACTTAAACCAAAATAGGTCCGTTGTGATTGATACCGCTTCTGTTGAAGCTAAGTATTTGCAATTTTGAAACTACTAGGGTATCTGAGAGTTTTAAATATATGAGTTCCAAAATACATGTGCAGTTCTGCCATATATGGGGTAATACTGCACACGTACAAAGTAGATGGAACACGGTGTCCTCCTCTTCTTCATCTTCAACCGAAATCATTTACGGGAAGACCAAGACCTTCTTGAGTTGCTCAACAACATGTTTTTAGTGCTGATGGTTAATTTAGAGCATTTTTAGCATCATTGCAACGCATTAGTTTCCCCTTTCACCAAATTAGTGTCGTTATCCACCCAGTTTCAAACGGTTTCCTGAAGTCTTCTATGTAAGGTAGCTCATTAAATCTTTGGTTGCATGGTTGCCAAGCGAACACTTTACAGCAACGTCTTCTTTTTCAATGTCTGAACAGGTAGAAGATTCCGCCAGACACTTTCTCTCCATTGCAGGACCAGCTTTCTCAATAGGCATAGGCTCCGTTGACGAAGAGTCGACAGAGGTCTGGGCTGCTCCTTTGCCATAAATGTTTAGTTCTATGGTAGATATCTTCATTAAAGATGGGTTAGTCAGGTGGCCAAGTGACTCGTTGTTAATAACAACGAAAGCTTGTCCCTTACCGGCTTTTTTTTTTAATTTGATATTTTTTTTTTTTTTTTTTTTAATAAAATGTGTTGTGTAATAGGGTTTAGAATATGTGTCACAACAACACATAAATACCTTTTAAGACCTAGGTCTAGAGCTGGGTCCCACAACAACTGGCGTTCTGAGGTGTAGATTAACGCTTTTTTTAAACATCGGTAGTTCCGGCAAACTATTCCATTTGTACGCAGTTCGGACAAAGAAGTCTCTCTGCGATCTGCCAGTATGACAGCGCGGGATCTTTACCGTTTCACTGGTTGCGGCAGCCGATTGCCGAGTGGAACGGGGGTAAGAATAAGTTTGAGGCATGATGCCGCTGATTTCATCTGAGCACTGCTGATGACGATATTTGTAAAAAACGACGAGGTCAGCAACAGTGCGACGATGTTGTAGGGAATCAAGTTTTGATGTCAAAGTTCGATCACCTACAATTCGTATAGCTCGCTTTTGAACAGAGTCCAAGAGGGCCAAGATGGAAACAGAGGCAGCACCCCAAACTTGACAGCAGTACTCCATACAGGGACGAATATAGGACTTATAAACATGGAGCAATTGGTATGGAGTGAAAAATTTTTTGCATCTATTTAGGAGGCCGAGTTTTTTAGACGCGCTTTTTGCCATCGCCATTACATGATCGTTCCAGAGTAGGTCATTTGAAACTGTGACACCCAATAAACGAATGTTTTTACATTCACCTATTGGTTCATCACACATACTAAATAAAATATCTTTGGGGAACTCGGTCTTTAATCTGGAAACAATCAACAGCTGTGTTTTGGTAGAGTTGAAATTGACCAGGTTTTGGTCACCCCAGTCGGCGACTTTATTCAGGTCTTTGTTCACGTTTATGGCAGCGTCTCTCCGGGCAGGATTAATTCGTTCGTGCATTTTTCCTTTTGAAGGAAGGGGCTCGAACGACTTGTGCAGAGTACTATCATCTGCAAAACTTTTTATTGGGTTGCTGGTGATTTTCAACAATTCGTTGATATAAATCAAAAATAGGGTTGGGGACAATACTGAGCCTTGGGGTACACCAGCGTTAATTAGTTTAGACTCAGAAGAAAATCCGTCTAAGGTTACCGAAATGTATCGGTCGGATAGAAAATTTTGAATCAGCTTCACAACATTGGGATGAAAACCGTACGCAACGAGCTTGTTGATTAAGTTGGCATGCCAGACTCGATCGAATGCCTTGGAGATGTCTAAAGCGATAACGTATGTTTCACCACCTTTATCAAGTATGCTGTTCCAACAATGCGCTACATAGTTTAATAGATCGGTAGTTGATCTTTTGTTTCGAAAACCGTATTGGCTGTCGGATATTAAATGATTTTCTTCCAGAAATTTTGAAATATGTGTATTAATATAATGCTCATAGACTTTGGATAGGACCGATAGTAAAGCTATTGGCCTATAATTTATATATAAATAAGAGTAAGAACTGAAAATAGGATAATAATTTTTTTCCATGGAGCTGTTTTTTCGATGGTTTTGATTCTTACTTTAGAGCTGGAATCGAAATAGGGCCGATCGTTACACTATAACTGCCATAGTCAAATTTCCTTTTCGTTTATCGCTGAACATTGATAAAGATCGATAAAGACTTTTTAGCTTCATTCTACATAAGTGTGTTGGACCAATTAAGTCAGGTTTTTTATTTCTCTGTGCGTATCTGTAACGCGGAAATAAAATTTTGATCACAAATAATTTTTAAAATTTTTTAACTAATATAATTTGCAATGTCCTCACATTTTCTGTTGTGTTTGTTTAACGTAAATAATTTATAGAAGCCGTTTTCGTCACTGTTACTTCGGACTCCTAAAATTCTTTAGTTTTGACAAGTTTTTGGTCGTTGTTTTTATTTTTTTTTATTTGTTCCATTTAGTTTCCACGAGTTGCGGAGAAAAAATGTTCATTTGTACAGGAATCTATCTTATAGACACAAGGCTAGGTTACTCCGGAGGTCGACAGGAGCTATCTGGATACATCGTTATATAAGCTATTTGACTGGGCCTGCAGCGTAGCTATGATCCAGACCAAGGAAACTGGTAATGGGGTTGAAGAAGCTAAGACGGAGAAGAGGTGGGGAGTGTTTGGTTTAGAGCCTCTGGAGCCTTGATTATTTATGTAAGGTATGACTCTTACAGGGTTACCCACTATCCACCACCTGCAGTCCTGTTTGGTAGCCAAAACTTGAAACCTTAGGAATTTTAAATAATTTTAAAAAGTTATATGCAAATGACACTTTATCTTTTCAAATGAAAACGAATGCCCATGTTTAATGAATGTTGGCTAAATGCTCGTTGATATTATTTCTAGTACTTCATTATTTCACGTCTATTATTTCATTACGTACTAGTGCGTAATAAACATATTACGATACTACTACGTAATTAGTTTTATCACGAAAAATAAACAGTAATGTAACGTTTAAAATTGTATCATAAGTGAAATTTTTTAGTTTCGATACATATTGTGATTCCTATTACACAACATGTGTAATGAAGCGCTACCTCGTAGAAACTCAACGTAGGTACGCAGGTCGCGTACCTAACGAGATTTATTTATTGCCCCTGACCAGCGGTAGCCTATGGGAACGAGTAAGAAATCCTGCTACTCCAGCACAAATAAACAATATAGTACGCGAAAAAACATGATATATACGGAAATGAAAAAAAGCAAGTGAAAGAATGAGACTCTGGCGACCCCCAGATACGAAAGAACCACGATCACCACGGCCTACCCCTTACTTCAGCACACGATCACACACTATCGCACCTCACACACTCACACATACGCACCTACATTCATCCCCACATTCATACATACTTGAAATAATCGGATAACGTTCAAAAAATTTATATTACTTATTTTTGATGATTTATAAATCATATAAAAATTCCATAAAATTTTTTCTTCATTTTCATTATTAATTGTTATTTTATGATTATTTAAGTCATCGATATTTAGTGAAAATAACATTTTATTATTATATTTCAGTGATAAATTGTTTGTTTTAACTACAATATCATTTTCATTATCTTCAATTTGATGATGTATATTGTTCACAACCTGTATTCCACCATCGTTCACTTCATTTACTTTCTTTACTACACTGTTAGTTTCAATTTTATTATTTAAATGAATTTCAGTTAACAATAAATTTATATCATTATCTTCGTTATAATTAAATTTTGTTAAAATTACTTTTAATTTATTTTTATCATAGGTTTGTACTTTAATTTTAAGAAAAAAAATATTCTACGTTATTTTTTTATTAAATTATATGATTCATTATAATTATTATTATTATAAAAATAAATGTATAATAATTCGTTCAACTGAATCAATTTCATTGAACATAATTTATAATTTTTTGTTAATATGGTTAATATGTTATTATTTACAATAAATATATTTGGAATATCTTTCAATTGATTATTCCATAAACTTATTAATGATGTAGCTGAATTGAAAATTATTCAAAAAAAATTATCGGTAAAAGCTAGAACGAATGTGTCGTTATAAGAAAACAATTTTGAAAATTGCATTGCTTTTATATGAGAATTATTGATTTATTTCTTAAATGATTTAAATTATTTGTATTATTGCAACTACTACTCCAGCTACTACCGCTACAATTATTTGCTATATAATTAATAGTTGGTGTAGAAGATGATGAAGTTCCAGTCTTATTTAAATTTATTTCATTGAATACTACTTTGGTTGGTTTTAGATTTAATAGAATATTCTTTAATTGATGAGTTTGTAATACATTACTATCAATCAATTATTTACGCAAAGTCGACCATCTCCACATCACTTATTATTAACCACCATTAACCACCAAAATTACATTAAATTATAATACCAGAGTCTACAAATAACGGTAGGTCTTGGTTTGATGTGATGGAAATAGTCGAATATAAACAGGTTTGACTTCATAAATCAAAATGAAGGTAGTCTTTTCGACCTATGATAAGCGTAAACATCGTTGATGCGTGTAAAAAAACTTATTTAATCTAGCACATTCGCCTCTGACTCATGCTCATACTTATCCACATTCATATATTCATATACACAAACTCATACACATATATACACAATATTAAAAATAAAAGTCAAATATAACTCACCCCATGTTGTATGCCAAATCCCACTCCTCAGATTCCTCCAGTTCCTTAGTTCTGCATTTCAGATACGATAGCCAGAGATCCTATCATTGAACTATATGACGGGATTGTGGTACTGGCGAGTAATTCCAAATAACATCCAGAACCGCTATCCGTCCTTATTGACAAACCCCGAAAGAAGAGGCGTTCACGTTTAACATTTCTATAATCCTCGTTTATAATATACTATACTATACTGGATAGTTTATTATTTTCCAAAACAAGGCAAACTCTATTTTGCACAATATTGTTCGCTAACATGCACCAGTGGTTGATCACAGAATTGTGTGTCAAGTCCTCCTTCTTGGATTAAGGTGAGCACAGTTATACCACCACGAAATAATTCGAACGGAAAATTAACAAAAGTTATGTTCAACAGATTTTTATTAATTTAAACCATTAATATTATTATTTAGTAACGATACGAATTATTTAACTAGTTTATACGATATATTCTTAACTATGAATTTCTTTAATTGAATTATTTATAGTGTCTAGGATAAATTTATAATTAGAAATTTTCTTATGTTCCTATTTTAATAGATAAAATTGAAATGAGATAATTTTCGTTTACTTTTTTTTTATATTTATACGTAATTTGCACAATTTATATTTTATTTATATCAAAAAACTTTAGATCGAAACTTATTTATGACGACACATTCAACAAGTCCAGGTTATTATGACCTTGTAATTTACGATATACTAATTAGCAGTGTTTGGTTTATAGATTTATGTGCTTGGTTTATGCAGTTAACCGTATCAATAACATTCCGTTTGTTTTATTTGTTTGTTTTTTAATGATCCCAACAACTATCGTCATGATTCACCGTGAGACCGGCGGGAAGTGATTTATAAAGAAAAACAAAAAAATTCCCTAGTTCCGATCATAGGTTAAAAGCTTTCCAAAAACAAATTTAGAACACTGATCTTTATAAGAGTTGATAGTGGTATTAGTTAATCAAGATTGAGGTCATTATTGTTATCCTGAACGGTTCAGGCGAGATAAATTACCACCAACCCAAATGGAAATTTTAAAGGTTGTATAATTACACTAACCGATTGTGTAAGACCGTCATTCCACATGTCGGGGAATGTTAAACAGTTATTTCCGGATCTTGGACCGGTTTATAAACACGCGACCACAGATTCCCCCGTTAGTTTTTGTGGTTTGCTAGCACTGGGGAATTATTAAATTTCAATCTGTGAAAACCTTTCGGTCTTTTCGTTGGAGATCACAATAAACTCAATTCAGATAACTTAAGTTAACAAAGTTTCACAACGCTATTTTACGCGCACAGTATTAACATGAACACCGGTACGAACATATAAGAATTTTTTTCTTTTATCTATTTTCTTTTGATTTATTATAAGTTTTGTTTAAATTACACTTATGACTGGGGCTGATGACGTCAATCATTTATTCACAAGCCTCACAAATAAATTGGTTGTTTCTTTTGTTACCTTTTCGGATCCAAATAATTCCATCTAGACCAGCGCAGGAGTACGTATCAGCAAAAAAATAATACTACCGAATTGATATTCGACAAATTAGCTAGCTTTCCATGCAAAAATAAATAAAAAATATTGCGACGCTGATGCATAGGCTGACTTCACCACAGCTCTGGAAACATAGCGTTCTGGATATATATAATGAGCTAATATCCATAAAATACTTTAATTAAAAGCTAACAAATATTATGGACTTCGTAGTTCTAACAATAAAAATATTAAAGCAGGCAGTAGTATCCCAACAAACATAAATTCTGTTGTACGAGAAAAAGTAAACAAAAATTTTATCGGAAGTGACAAAGCGGAAGTTAGGATGCAGAACTGTTGTAAACCGTACTAAATGTGTATCAACCAAATTTTATCCAATTCGATTATCAGGTACAGAAGTTATTGAGCTTCCAAAATAACAGGTGCTTGGAGGACCCCCTACCACTTTGTTTACTATCGCTAAAAAAAACTAATCAGTTCCTTGCCATACATATTTGCATCTTTTTGCAAAGTGTAATCAAAATTACTTAACGAACGAATGTTGTATGCTTCCAACAAACATTGAAACAATAAACAGATGTTGGGGAGGACCCCACCACTTATTCCAATACTGTCCAATAACTAGTCAATTCTTTGTCATTAACGTCTTCATCTTTTTTCAAAGTGCCATTAAAATTGATTAATGAATGAAATCTGTATGCTCCCAACAAACTTTAAAAACAAATTGTGAAAAGTCAGCAGTTGTATGGTAGACCCCGCCACTTTGATCAATGTGTCCCAAAAGATGATAATTATCTTCTTACACTAATTGAAACCTTTCCATAAGTTTTATCATAATAGCTTCATTATTGAAGGCTGTAGTGTGCATAAAGATACTGAAAAAACTGCCAACAATTAGAAATAATTTTTTTTGCCGGAAGTAAAAAACTGGAAGTTGGAATGCAGAATTTTTGTAAATCATACTAAGTGCTTATGAAACAAGTTTCATCCAATTTGATTATCAGGTACAGATGTTATAGAGCTTTAAAAAAAACAGGTGTATTGGACACCCCCCCACCACTTTGTTCATTATCGCTCAAAAACTAATCAGTTCTTTGCCATGCATGTTTGCATTTTTTTCCAAGGTGTCATCAAAATTGGTCCACGAAAGAATGCTGTGTGATCCCAACAAACATTGAAAAAATGATGACACAGTAAACAGGTGCTCGGGAGACCCCGTACCACTTATCCCAATATTGTCCAAAAACTAATCAGTTCCTTGTCATTAAAGTCTCCATCTTTTTCCAAAGTGTCATTAAAATAAATTAATGAATGAAGTCTGTATGCTCCCAACAAACTTAAAAAACAAAGTGTGAAAAGTCAGCAGTTGTATGGTAGACCCCCCGCCACTTTGATCAATGTGTCCCAAAAGATGATAATTATCTTCTCACACTAATTGAACCCTTTTCCATAAGTTTCATCATAATCACTTCATCATTGTAGGCTGTATTGTGCATAAAGACACTGAAAAAAATTCAAAAATTTACCAAAAAAAAAATTTACCGGAAGTGACAAACCGGTAGTTGGGATGTAGAACTGTTGTGAACTGTAATAAATACTCATGTACCAAGTTTCATCCAATTCGATTATCAGGTACAGATGTTATAGAGCTTTAAAAAAACAGGTGTATGGGACACCCCCCCCACCACCCTCCACCCCCCACCACTTTCACTTTCGCTCAAAAACTAATCAGTTCCTTGTCATACATGTTTGCATCTTTTTCCAAAGTGTCATCAAAATGCATTCACGAATGAATGTTTTATGCTCCCAACAAACATAAAAACTTTGTGGAATAAACCACCTGTTGTATGGTGGACCCCCCAACCCTTTATCCACTGTGCTTCAAAAACTAATAAAATCTTTCTTATGTTATTCAAAAGCTTTTACCAACGTTTCATGAAAATCAATCGGTAATGGAATTTGGTAACCGGAATTTGGCATGCAGAAATATTGCAAACAGTACTAAAACCTTATATACTAAGTTTCAATAAGATCATAGCCCGCGATCAGAAGTTATTCAAGATTTAAACTTAGAGGTGTTCGGGAAACCCCCCCGCCATTTTGTCCAAATTTGAAATAAATCCAGATCTTCCATTTTCAAGTGAACCTGTATCATTTGCCAAAGTTTCATCAAGATCCTATGCAGAAAACACACCCACCCACCCACCCACCAACGCACACACAGACGTACACCAAATTTTTTTTTTGGCTATTTAGATAGAGGATGGTCCAAAACAAAAAAAAATAAAATTTGGAGTATGTAAGATTTTTTTTTTTCACGATAGATTGCATTACTTCACACAATTTAAAATTGTGGTGAAGTAAAAAATACAAAGAAAAAATGTCGACCATTCGCTACACAAAGAGTTGTCAAAAAAAAACAACAAACAATACTCTTTTCAATCCAATAGAATAAGAAAAAATTCAACTGAGAGAGCGAGGCTAGCTGTCATCAACTATTTATATGCGGGTAATAACAAATCGAAAAGGTAGTTTCTTGGGGAAATTTTTTTTTGTTTTATCATTAGCTATGGTACCCAGAAAAGAGTATGAAATGCTAGTTTGCAATAGAAATTGGAAAAAGTTTTAAAATAAAACATTGTTTACGAAACGAATGAACGAATTATACATGTAAATAGCGCGACCATGGAACAATGAGATTACTCAACCATTTTCTGACAGCTTTATAGCGATTAATGATTATAAATTAAGCATAGGAAATTATACGGGACAAATATTACTAATTGATAGATGGTTGTAGGACATCTACCTGGAAATAGCTGAAGCACGAATACAAATTGAGCAAAGGAAATTACATTGGAGAGACACAACACAACCATTTTTCTGAAAATAAATTTTTGTGGCGGAAACTATAGTAAATGATGACTATGGATTGAGGATAAGAAACTATTTTTTAAGGAAAAAAAATGAAGACAACTAAGAAAACAAATATGAGGATTTATGTTAAGGCAAACTTCGTGTGAGCGGGACAGAGGTTCGAATTATAATAATGCAGTTTGAATTATCCGTCATAACACATGACATGACACAAAAAAAGTAAAAATCATACCAATTATCATGGTTGTAATCATACAGATTATGCATTAAATATGTAAAATTGTTTTTGGGGATTCCTCAAACATGCTATTTATCAATCCTAAACATTTAAATAGAAAACAAATTTTAAAGTGTTTAAATCTTCTAATCTAATCTACACCTACATATATATAAAAATTATAGAAATGTTTTATGTGTACATATAAACAAACATGAATAAAATTGCAAGAGACTGATGACAATATATTTTCCCACATCTAAAATTTATTCTAATAATCCTCAACAAACTAAACTAAACAACTATAGATACAGAAAACTACTATACAATCTTTGTGTATATATCTCGTTGCTGCAAAACACAATAGAGTGTTGAAAAATAATAAAAAATTTAAATATGAAACAATAATTATGAATAACGACAAAAGTACAAGTATAGTAAATTAATAACAAAAAAAACAACTATAACTTCACAACACTACTAAAATATGTATTTTTAATTTTCGTTTATTTTTGTCTTTATTATAATAATTTCATAGTTGGTGTTTCGTTTATGAATTTTTCGTTTCAGTAATTAATCATAGAATAAAATATTGTCTAAGGATTAATTTTTTTTAATTAAATTGTTTTAAAATTATTTTTTTATTCTTTTGTGTTTTGCGCTCTCCATTTTTATTTTATTTATTAAGTAGATAGCTGAAAAAACGGACAGCAGTAGATTTAAGCTTAAAGCTAAGGCACGACTTTTGTTTGTAAAAGTTTAAACTATTTTTGTATGACAATGTATTTGAAAAATATTTGATAAAAGTATTGGTACATCTTGCGGATTGGATTACGTATTTTGACCTTCATATTGTTTATTATTTTATGGCGAAGAGTACCCAGAATTATCCCCTAACTGTTACAAAATAAATGTCAACACCAAAACTTCTGAAGATTCAGAAGCATTATTCAAAAGTATATTAAACAAAATAAAAATAATAATTGCTTAGAAAAAAAAAACAATAACATTTGTTTTTTTATTTTTACCTCGTCGCAAATATTTGAACAAAACAAAAGTTTTCTTGGAAATAATAATATTTACTTAATGTTATTTTTCGTTTTATTTACACTGACTTCTCCATCATCATCTATCAAGCGATTTTAATTTAAATTGAAATATACTGGGTTATGATTATAAGTAGTTACGATTACATATTGATGAATACTAACGGTATTTTCTATATCTAAATCGTATACATATTATTACATCCTGGTTCGCTTGTCTTACAAATCCTTGTTTGATTAACACAACGAATATTTTCGAAAAGAAAAATGATTTTCAGTTAGCATAAAATTCAAAACACATTGAAACTTTTAACGAAATGAAATGTACCCTATTCCAACTCTCTTATTTAAAGAAATATAAAAACGTAATAAAAAAAATACAGAAGCAAGAAAAAAGTTAAAGAAGATTTTTATTATTATGAGACATTAAAGATTTTCGTTTCCAATTTCTTTATATAAGGATTTCCATTTTAGCTTTTTATTGTGGTTATTTTTGTTTTTATTTTGAAAATTTATTTTTATAGTTTTGAAATCGGTTTGGAATGAAAAACAAAATACATAATATAAATTGTTAAAAGTTAACAGAAAGTTTTTTTTTTTGGGTTATACCAGTAAAAAGATTGAGACGTTAAGATAACTAGGGACTTTTGAGTATTGTTAAGTTTAAGTTTTAGAATTAGTTTTACAACATTTAATGGAATTGGTTTCTGAAGTCAAAGTGGTTGAAAAATACTATTAGTCTTTGTTATTTCATCTTAATCGAATAGTTGAACCTCAAGAAATAATAAAAATCCTTCCAATAACAACTGAGCAAGAAAACGACAAGCTACAATAAGCATCCTAAATACAGATACAGTTGAATACAGTTTGTAGTACAGGTTTTACTAAAATAAAAAAAAAGAAAATTAAAGCTGTTGTCTTAATCACGTAAACATCAATTTTGACATTTTTTGCTCTATATAAGTTAGTATAGTGTCGTTGTTTTATCGCTTTCGGCAAGTGTCTTGTTCAGAATTTTTTTCTTATACTATAAGGTGTGAACCAGTTGATAAGGGTATGGCAATTCTGTCTTGTTTGTAGTTTCATACAGAATGTATTACTCAACTGTGAGGATCAGACGTGATTTTTGGCTTGCCTTCTGTGATAAAAGTTTTTTGTCAAGTGAATTATATATTTCACGATTTTAAGTCGTGAAGTAAGCGACTGTTGATTTTTCAATAGACAGTTGCAGTTCTTTTCAGTGAGCAAATTGTATAGTGTGGACAATCATTTACTTATACATGTCTCTTACACATTTACACAGGTTAATAGCAGGGCAATATCATCACATAAGAAACTATTTTATTTTAGCTGATGACTCAAGCAGGCTTGACATAGAAAAATTTAATAAGGTTGAGAACAAGACAGCATTTTAAAGTACTCCTTGATTTACCTTTCGATATTTTGTAATGACTGGGACACTTGATCCAATTTTATGAATAACATATTTAATAAAACTTGTTGTTGTACAAAATAAAAAGATTTTTGTAATTTGTATAATTCGATGCACATTTCGTAGGGCATCGTCTGGAGTTGCAAAAATTGTACTTCCCTTATTCGTTTTATTTTACCGAACATAATATTAAAATAATGAATTTTCTCAATTCAAAAAATAAAAAAAAATGTAAAACTTCAACTTAAATGAAGGCCAGTAAGGAGTGAAAACAATAACATAAATAATTACATAATGTCAAATTTCATGAACTATTTAAGTCTAACTCTTCATATTTACAAAATTTTCGATCAGTTTAATTTCTTTTTAAATCTGGGGTCCAGGCACCTCTGAGTTCGCGGTGACTTTATCTAAAAAATAAGTTTTTAAACACCCTCGTTCTCGGAACGTCGAAATATATAGATATATGAACATTTAACATACTTAACTCTTCGCTATGGTTTTTGTTAAAGATTTACTAATTTTTCATCATTGTGAATTTTTTCAAATTAATAGTGCGGATAATCGAAACCAAGCCTGAGAGGGCTCTGCTCTTTTAATGATACCCCATCTCAAATGTGTTTCTTTATCAATTGAATTATGAACATTTAACCCTTCGCTAATTTTTTCTTAAAAATTTTCTCAGTTTTCTATTACTTTTCAGGAGTATTTTGTTTTTTCAAAGTTTTTCTTTATAAAGCTCGGCACTAAAGGTGTATCGTCATTTAAAATTTAAAATTTACCTAAGTTCCAAAATAACGTTACGATCATTATGAATAATTCCAAATTTTTTGCTTTATCAAACTCAGAATAAATGTTTACGTAATTTTTGATTTTTAATTATTTATACTTTCTCGGTTTATAAAATGGGGAAAGAAAACAAAGACAAAGCTCCCATTTTCACAATTATTGGAAAAACTTGTTGGTGTAAAATTCTAAAAACTAAATTTTGAACAAATTCTGAGCTAAAACCCTTTTTTTCTCATTCTTCTTCTCTCTCATAACAGCATTCATATATCAAAAATGAAACCAATTGTTTTTCCTTTAGGCATCGCTATTTTATGTAGACATGTGATCACCGGGAGGGACTGATACAACCATATCACTCACCAGCCAAGAAAACTCACCAACCCTTAATCTTATGCTTCGGCGCCGACTATAAGACCTCCCTATAGGAATAGGGTGACCATAGATTTATTTGGGGCCTGTGCTGGGACCCCGAAAGCGGTATTTACCAGCTAAGCATCAGGAACAGGGGCCGTGAGAGGTTTCCGGGTACACACAGACCATTTTTAACCGCTTTAAAAAAAATAAACAAACTAATCATTCACCGAGTCAAGAACTTTTTACCTCACCCTGGTATATCCTTCCCTACAATACTCTTTATATCACTTAAAATTCAAAGGAAATAAATCAAATTTAAAACAAAAAAAAGAAATAATAATTTATTTTGAAAAAAAAGTATTTTTTAATAGAAAACTAAATTATATGGAAGAGCAAAAAAAACTTAACTTATGATATTCTATTCCAGTATTCCAAGATTTTTGTTGATTTTTCTTTATTTTTTGTTTAAATAATTATAATAAAAAAAACCAAAAGATTTAATATTTCAAATACCTATATTTTTTATACCATGAAAAATTTTGTTTGGTTTCACTTTATCAGCAACGAATAACTTTTTTTTTCAGTATCAGTTTAGTTTATTTAGAATTTATATTTATGTGGATTTGTTTTATTTTTCCTTTTCTATTCGAATCACCTAACATGAATCCTAATTAAAAACAGATCAAATCAAATTTTCGATATTCGATTTGTAGCTTTACTTTTTTTTTCCTACCCAAAAATCAAAAATTAAATTTTCTAAAAATAAATAAACAAAAACAAGAAAGTTAACCCAAAAACACAAAAACATGTTTCGATTATTCTTCGCAATGTATCTGACGACATCACAAACTTTGTACATAATAAATAAATACGGATCGTAACATAGTGGGAAAGACCCACACCCGAGGAAATTAAGGGTCTCATGCTCTACTGACTGAGTTAGCCGGGCTTTTGGTTTAGTTTAGTTCATATAATTTCAATTAATTTCGCATACGTCAAGTTTAGCAACAAACATCCTTGGCATGGAAAGTTCCCATTAATTTAAATTTCCTACCATGTAAGCTACATTTCCAACCCTAGCGTAGATGATGCCAGGAATGAATTTAGGAGATAGTGTCGCTGCAAACTTGTTACCAGCATTACTTTGGGCAAATGACCTTACAAATACAGATTGACCTATAGTAGAGGTACGATTACGTGAACGTAGATTATAGTATTTCGTGGATTTCTGATATGCCATTTTTTGGTTTTTTTATTTGCATCTGAATTAAACTAAGATCCGACTTTGATAAAATAACGATATCATTTTCGTTAGTTTAACAGCCTCCTTAATTCGTACTCAGAACTATGTAGAGTCATATGCTGGCCAAACACCAGATAGTGGGGGGATTGTTTGGTAGAACCATGAACAACATTACGGAGAGCAGCAGAAATTTCATAAATATGCACATCCCAATCTGCATGGCGTGAATCATCAATATACGAGCGAACAGCTGAAAGTATAGTTCGATTGACTCGTTCTGATGGGTTACTCTGAGGAGAGTAAACTGGTGTTCGTATGTGCTTTACTCTGTATTTAAAATTTTACACAGCAGCTTTTGAAATAGTTTCGAGACAAATTGTTTGCAATTATCATTGAGTATTGAATCAGGCACAGAAAACATCATGAGCACCTCTTTTTCTAGAAAACTATAAACCAGGACAGCAGATGCTTCACGAAGAGGCGTAAGTATAACAAACTTCGAGTAGTGATCTAATATAATTAGTATGTATGAATTCCCAATTTTAGATCTAGGATACGATGTATGTATACGAGGTATGGGCATACCCATTGCTGGTTTCAAGCAGTAATTCACAGGTTTATTTATTTTACAGATGAAACATTCAGATATGATTTTTTTACATCAACAATCATCTGCGGCCAATAATATAATCGACGGAGTCTTCCCAGAGTTTTAGCGATTCCCAAATGTGCAGAAGACGGAGGAAGGTGTGCTTGCTCGATTAACGAGTTAGTAAGCGTGGTTGGAATGCATAACTTCCATGAAAGAATATCAGTCTCGATATATGTTGTTCCCACATCCGGTAAGTATACAAGCCTATTATCTCGTACGGAGAAGTTTGGGTAGGCTGAACCCTGCTCTTCAAAATTAGTGATTTGGCTCTTATACTCCGGGTCATTGAAGTGAGACGAGTCTAGGTCCTCATGAAGAGGATCTATAGCAGATGATAATTTGAGGCTAGGTAGTTTAGTTTGTTTATCAACCAGTGTAGATAGTGAACGTTAGTCTGTGTTTGGATGCTCGTGAACTTAACAACGAGACCGTTAAAGATGCTTATCCTTTGTCTTTGATCGTTTGCTTGGACGTCTGGACCAGACAAAGTTTATTTCGACTATCGACCTCAAAAACGCATTTTGGCAGATTCTTCTGGACTACAATCTAGGGATAAAACTGCATTCACGGCTCCCAGACGTCAACTTTATCAGTTCACAGAAAACTCACCAACCTTTGTTGCAACCACCAACCTTGAACTCACTCACCAACCTTTATTTTCTTTGTTTTACAAAAATCAGGTTAAGTATTTTTAAAAAAATGTGTCGTTACAACCAACTGAGTTTAATACAAATAATAAAGTAAAACATTTAATACTTGAGATTTAATGAAACCATGAAAAAGAATTTCGAGAACAGTGCATCAGCTTGAACAACACGGCTTTCATGGGTCTGGAACGAAGCAGGAACTGATAACAGATCAAAAGTAAATCTCAAAGCACGCCGAATCTATAAACGATTGTCATGGAACGCTGGGCTTCACAGTCAAAAATGTCAATCATTATTACCAGATCCCTGATATAGACTAGAGGAAAAGTGAACCACAATGAACAAAAAATAAACGAAGGAAGCTGCAATATCCTTAACATGATAAACCGTGATATTTTTTATACTAATATTTTTTAGACTCGTTTTTTACATTCATAAATCATGTTCTGGATTCGGTTCCCATTTTTGTTTTGTTCCTGCAAATTTTGAAAACAACTTTGCTTTTACCTCTTATTTTATTTTTATTTTTTCTCTAGTTCATCATGAAATATTGGCCTATGTCATATTTTGTATGTGATGGGGTTTAGTTTGTTTAGTTGTCTATAAGTTAACAATAAATTTAAAAAAACAAAAAAAAATTTTGCGTCCATAAACACCTTAGAAGTAAGAACGGATGTTATTGTGAGACGTTGGCCTTAAAAGGGGTTTTATGTGTTGTTGCAACACATATTGTAATTTCTACTAAAATACCACAAAGTACAAACGTCGAGAAATGTATATTCGAATTTAAAAAACACAAAAATTTCAGTCAATACAATCGGGCATTTAACTTAAACTTTAATCAAAAAGATTTTTCCACTCTTTAATTGCTTATTTTCTTCAATATTAATTTGTTAGCCTACAATACTAGTATTGTGAATCGACATTTGATTGATTATAATTATTTAAACAATCTTTTTTATTGTTGTATCAAAATCAATTTTATAGTCAATTAAATTATGAGAAATTTAAAATTATTTTCAATATTTTTCAGCTTATGAGTAATTGTGTAATCAATATTCGAGCATAGGTGGATGGACCAACACAATTTAATTTATTAATTTAACAAATTATTACTATGCTCACTGAATTGAAAATTTTATTTTGTTGTGCATAGAATGGGGTGTAGTTTTATTGAAAATTTTATTATTTGTTTATAATCTATAATTATATTATATTGTATTAGCAATGATGAAAAATGAAACTAATCTTCATTTGATTTAAAGTTAATGATTAACACATTTTTGAATTATTTTTGGAAAAATTTGATTGTATTGATTGATAATTTGACAAATGATAAAACGAGTGCTTATTTCTGGGTGCCAAACAAAAACAGTTGCTGACAAACTTTATATATCGGTAACTACAAAAATTTACGTGTAACTAAATTTTCGAAAACTTGAGAGGAAGCGAAAGACCGTTTCACTGCAATTATAAGCAACCTTGAATATAAAATTTATTATCTTTAAATAAAAAAAATAGAATTTTTTGCTTCCTCCCTAGTTTTTGAAAATTTAGTTATACGTAAATGATTTGTAGTCGTTGATATGAAAGACATCATTACACGAATTCCAACTAAAGACGATTATTAATAATATTAAAATTGTTTGACACCAATATATAAAGAAGACAAAGTTCGTTACCTAATTATACAAAATTTTTATATTTTCTTCTCTAGCCAACCATCCAAAACCAAAATAGCTGTCAATTAATTTTTATAACATAGCGAAACTAAAAACGTGACAGTGGAAACAAAAAAAACTTGTTGGATTGCTTAAGAACAAAGCACATATTACTAACATGAAACACACATCAAATCAAATTTTAACTAAACGAAAACTAACTTTGAGCTTTTAGTTTTGTTTATGAGTTTACTTTTGTCAAATTTATATAATAACATTTATAAATTTTACTGAAATTTTGGCTTTTGGTTTAATGTGATACGATTAATAGGTTCTTTGAACATTAAAAAAACAAAAAGTAATTTGATTTGGATGATGGAGTTTCAGTTTTTAAAATGACACATCTTAACACAGGGAGACTCAGGGGTAACTATTTTTTTGGGGTAACCGCATAAATAATATTATGCCAATGGAAGATATCGAAGATTCTGTTTTATTTGTATATTATGAGAAAAAAGTCTCAAAAACTCAAAAAGGATAAGTTATCACATTTAAGCTCGAATTAAAATATGAATGAAAAAATAAACAGCAAAAGGCAAGCTGAATTATTTTCTTATTTTGATTCTTCTTATTTTGATTCTGCTTGTGGCTGAAATCCTTTTTTTTCCACAGAATTGATATTATGCAAAACAAATTATGTTAGCTTGGCGAAAAGCACTATTAGTTTCGAAAATAGTGCAATAAGATTTTTCATTAAAATACACACTCAAAGCCCGCACCAACTAAGAAATTGCATATCTAAAAGAAAGGTATAAGTGCTGCATTTGATCAAAAAATACGTTTAAAACAATATATTTAGCCAAGGTATGCAGTGCGGTCACTTGGCGTCGTTTACAATTTCGTATCCAGTTTCCCTAAACTGCTTATATAAATCCGGCTCGAAGGACCAAAATCAATAAATTTATTGATTTTGGTCCTTCGAGCCTTTAAAATTTCAAAGAAAGCACGAAATATTTTCCTAATCTTAAAAGCTTGAAGACTCGAATCGAAGCAAAATTAATCGAGCTTTATTCACTAATTATTTAAACACTTCAGTAATAAATTATAAATTACAAATAATTCCGCAACAATTTCTTTTAAAAACACTTTATGTTCCCGGAAAAAGTTTATTTTCACATTTTAATTTTCCTCTTTCAATTCTCGTAATTCATTTGAATGAAAAATAATGAATCACATTAATCATAGTTATAGAATTGTATATCTATATGCCAATTCTATTCATATCTTACAAAATTTAATTGCTTAGAAAATTTAATAAAAGCAGATAAAAATCATGAAAAAATAGAAATACATCAATAATATATCGCAATATATCACTCTGTCTATGAAGGTGATTTAAAATCGAATCGAATGTAATAAAAAAACGAAACGATTCAAAATAATTTATTCCTTATTTTCCCATTTTCTTATTTTTTTATTTATATATCAATAATTTACAAGACAAAAGTGGAAAACGAATGAATGAGCGTTGTTGTTATAGTCAGGTAGTCAGTGGTACATACTAGCATATATATGTATATACGCCTATGCATTATAAAATATTATATAAGTTAATTTTTAGAAGTAAAAACGTAAATTTTGCTTTTACGTTTATTTTATTATTTTGGTGGTAGATAAAACATACAATACATGAAAATTGTTGGCAAGACTTAGAATCACGTATTAATAATTCTTATGTTACACGTGACAATATAATATAAAAAGTCTTTTTCCTTGGTGTTTTTGCTGGAGGATAACTTAGAGGTTGTTCTTTTCTTTTTTGTCTTTAAAAATACACACAAATATTTACTTTATTAATTCAGCTCGACTTTTACACCAAAAAGTACTTTGAACGAATTATTTTTAGAGAAAAAATTTATATGTAATTTATATTGCTTATGTGATATTTCATCATTAATAATTGATGAAGTATTGAAACAGGAATTTTGAAAATAATGAGTGTGATTAATATTTTAAATGAATTATGGAACCAACAACATCTCTGAATTTAGGATTGTTTCGTGTAAGAGTTGTATGTGTAATGTGTATATGTATAAGTATGTATAAGTCGAGGTCCAGTGGCTGCAACGCTACCCTGGTGGGCTACTTGGCCGCAGTAACAGATAGTGCCACAAGAAGCGTAAGAAAATAAGACCAAATCTTAGTAGACTCCCCAGTTCTTAGTAGTCGTGAGACACAGAAATCGTCGACTACAATAACGCCTAGAAGGACGGAGCGTTCCGCTTCTTCGCCTGAACTACTAGGGAATGATATTGAATGAGGTAGACTGGAGAGCACAGAAGTTATGCTGGTAAAGCTAGGAGACAGAATTTCTCAGCTTTCATTTTGTACAACAGAGCCATAATATCCACCACAATATCAAACAAATGATATGTGGTATAAGGTATTTGTATGAATCAGCAATGTCAAGAAAAAGGAAGAAAAATTAAATTTATCTGTCGGTGTCAAACTGAATCGATGCTGATGGCATTAAGCATTCAAAATGAAGAGATATACTTCAAAGAGGATGTGGTCCGAGTAAGTGAAAGCGGCCTATTCTTACTAAGACTGAGGGTGGAAATGTACAGACTACACCGAGTGTAAAGACTCCACCACAGAAACAGCCAGATGAGTCTAACACTCAAAGGGAATAGCGTAAAACAAAGAAAGAAAAAACGCTCTACAAAAGGACCTCAGGCCAAAAACTCATCCTGACGCTCTTAAAAAAGCGTGATTTCTCATTTACAGAGATCTTGAAAAGAGTTAAAGTCGATTCAGAACTGCACAATTTCGGTGAGCAGGTATCGCAAATATGTCAGACGACAAAATGAAACCATCTACTAGAGTTACAGAACAAGAAAGAACCGGTGCAAACATCAATGCTCCGAGACCAACTTAAGAAGGCGATAGGAGGTACTGTCGATATCAATACGCTTACCCAAGAGACGCTGCTTATTATAAAATATATGGACGAGGTCACTATACTGATGAGGATGTGAAAGAGGCATTAGAAAAGCAGTTCCAAGTTTCAAAAGGTAGCTGCACCATCAAGTCAGTTAAGAAGATTTATCGCGGAACACAGACGGTAACGATTAGCGTACCGAGAAACGAGGCTGAAAGAATTATCTCAGCTGGAAAGATTCGGATTGTGTTTGATGCCAAATCTGTGAAAATCTTCAACCAACGAGATGCTTTAGGCGCCAAAATGATAGAGATAGGTCTATGTTTTGTCTATAATGTGGTGGAACATATTGCCAAGAACTGCAAAAACATGCCCAAGTGCATATTCTCCAGGAAGCACTGTGTAATTACTGAAAATGAAAATGGTTCAAATAAACCTAAAGCAGTGTGAAACTGTGCAGGACCTTCTGTACCAGACTGTAACGGAGATATAGGTGGATGTCGCTAAAATAAGTGAGTGGTATAAGGAGATCTACGACACCAATATCTGGATCTGAGACATTTTAAATCGATCCGCTGTGTGGGTTTGTGGCAGATACTATTTCCAAAAAAAATTGAGAGCAGCATTGAGCCTGGATTCGTTAGAGTGAAGGTAATATTCCAACTTTTTGTAGTAGGTATATGAACTCTATGCAAACAGAACGATATGGAGCGTGAGTGAAGACTCCAATAACAGTGACCATCAAACTATCGTGTACAAGCTATTTGATCGAAATCCTTTGATCTTGAACGGCAAGAGTAGGTAGCAAATTGATTGGAAAGCAAAGATGTTCGATGAGAACATTTTCCTACATATGATGACGGAGACTCCTTCCAGGTAAGAACAGCCGAAATGATGTACGGAACGTAGCTTATGATGCTGTTTGGGGGGTGTCGAATTGGGTATCAGCAACGTGACGAAGGTAACAAAAGAGAAAACCGGAAGTTAGAACAGAAAAACACAATAGATCAGTGACAGAGAAAATGGATTAATTTCATAGATTTAGACTTTGCTAAACAACAGATGACACGGTGTTTTTACGGACCATGGTTGTATTAACGTTTTTGTGAAGAGAAAGGTAGCCTCTAGCTGGCAACACCCTGGACAACACCCTGGATTTCATGTTGCAATTTGAACAATGTTGAAACGCTGTGAATCGTATCACGGATGTTAAAAGTGTTAAATCGCCTACGAAAATCATTCGCCAAGCGTGAAGCCGAATTTGAGCAAAATGTGTATTAACACGCATACACGTCGTTTTCTCAGCGTCTGGTTTTAGCATTCACCTTATTTTGATTTTTGTCCTTATCTTTATCTTCGTATTTGTCTTTGTCATTGTCGCTGTTTTTGTCTTTGTCTTCGTTTTTGTCTCCGTCTTTGTCTTTCTTTTTGCCTTTGTTTTATCTCATTCCAAAATAAAATTAAAAACTGTGACATATGCATAAATTGAGATCAGCTTATCCTGCCAGATCAGAGAAAGATTGGCACCAACGAGATGCTTTAAAAATCTCGACTACGGGCACAAGCGGTTCGCTACAGAAGGAGCACGGATAGGTCTAAGCTTTGTCTTAAATGTGATGGAAGGAGACATATTGCTTTAAGAACTGCATAAACATGCTCATATGCATATTTTGCCGTGAAAATGGCCAGCTTCGATCATGGAAATGGGAGTTTTAAATACCAAAGCTACGAAGAAGCGCTCTGTTAATATCGTAAATAAAAGTAGTGCAGATACACTTAAACCACTGTGAGGTTACACAGGATCTGCTGCAACTGTCGGTTAAAGAAATGAAGCCGAATAATATAAAAACCACAATGACGGCTATAGCACATCGAATCGGTTTGCTGTATATGGGTATGTGGCAAATGTTGCTTCCAGTAAACTGATTGTGGCACGA
Source organism: Diogma glabrata (assembly GCA_963693315.1). Classification (NCBI taxonomy): domain Eukaryota; kingdom Metazoa; phylum Arthropoda; class Insecta; order Diptera; family Cylindrotomidae; genus Diogma; species Diogma glabrata. The sequence continues at coordinate 265,842,835 of OY856188.1, forward strand.
ATCAGATGTTTTCAGATACAAAAGAAATGATATTCACGTGTACATCTGCTATTCCTCTCCTTGTGCATCGCTCAAAGAGATTAAAACGGTTCTCGATCGTTTAGCGAATGATGCGAGAGGAAAATTCTCATTGCTGGTGACTTTAAAGCTTGGGCTGTAGAGTGAGGAAATCGAGAGACACTCGACACTCGATTTAGGCTTAAACATCTTCTTAAACGGAGCAAGTGCCAGTGTTTCCGCGATCTGTGTGAGCAAGGTTAATCGTGACCCTTGGGGTGGACCATTTTAAATGGTGATGAAAAATGTAGGAAATGTAGAGTCTTTTACATTTACCGGGTATGTGGGTGGATGTAAAAGAATGTGAAAGCTGAGTAATGTAGCTTTACCCACAATATATTGAAAACGTTTTAGTTAGAATAAGGCATTCGGAAGATAACATCCAACCAGTAATACTCGAAAAAGTCGTGAAAGCGTGCTTGAGAATTGGTAACGACAAAGCTCCAGGTATGGACAACCTTCCAAATGTTGCAGTAAAATTCTGCAACACAATCTTGCCCCGGTATTTTTAGGGTATTATATTCAGAGTGGCTTAAAGAAAGAGTGTTTCCCACTACATGGAAGGTATAGAAATTCATACTGCTATAATCAAAAGAAAAGAAACCGATGGAAAAAGAAATTGATGTAATATGAATCAAATTAGAAAATTTGAATGTTTTCTCTATCATAAAAAGCATGATTGCATTGACAATTCAGAAACTGCTGGTTCATTTGGTCTATTTATGGCAATCCAATTTATGTTGAAGACGAGTCGAATCTACCATTGCTTTAATAGTGAACATGGAAAATTTGTTCTCGATACAAATATTTTCTCTAACTTCCAAAAGCTGTCGTGGAAAAATTCTAATCAGTAAGCATATGTAGCTTTCGGTTCAATTCTTTGGAAATATAACACGGATTGAGTTTCCCAGGATCTTCGTAGACAACAAGTAGACAAACAACATATTGTACTCAAAATAAACTCCAAATACTTCATTAATTTAACACAAAAAATATCGTCTGGATAATATACTGCTAATCACCATTTAAAAAAAAACTTTTGCTTACTTTTTTTGCCTCTCAGCTTCAAGAAAATACCTTCAAATGAAGAAAAACATGATGTGGAATTTTTCTTTTTTGTTGGAAGAAAAAGATTTTATTTTGTGTGAAGAAATGAAAACAATTTATTTTTTCATGAACAACTTTAGCAAAAGAAAAAGTTTTATTTTACTTTTTTTTTCTTTCTTGAAATACAACTTTAGCACCTAATCATCGACCAAAGTAAATTTTATTGCGTGGTCTTGTTGACTAGATAAGACAGGAAAAGGTTTCTTTGTGTTTTGAACTGAAATAAATATTAGTATTTGGTTTGTTTTAGGTCGGGAATCGAAAATGAAAGTGATTCAAAAAATTGAGGCAGGCATCAATAAATGGACTACAATATTTTAATGACTGAAATAATAATAATGAACTGAGGCCAACTGACATTGTGTATTTTTGGATCATCCTATTTACATAGGCGTAACTAGGTAGGGGCCCAGAGGGCCCAGCCCCCTCTAGACGAATTTTGGCCCCCCCTAGAACACGAAGCTCATGAAGCTTATAACAGTTAGAGAACTAAAGAATTTGCTGTTCAAAATTATTTCAAAACGTTAGCATCAATATTTAATTAAATTATTTGTTTTTATTTGTGATATATGATCATCCCGATAGAAAAAACCACCTACCATTAAAGTATTAGAAATAAACCAAATCGAGCTATTTATTGACAAGTATGAAAAAAAATTTTACAGTTCATATCACTGATCTTCATTTCAATTTAATAAGTACTACCAATAATACTGCCACAAAAGTATCTACAAAATGGTCGCTTATCTTATCGGTTCACCATATTATCGATTGATTGATTATTAAAAGAGAAAAAATTTTCTTTCCAACATGTGACGTGTCAGATCAGATGTCAATTTTCGGAAAACCACTCCTTCCAATTTGTTCAACGAAAAACATAGCAATAAAAACAATATAGACTTCGTTTTAAAAAATACGGTCTCATTTCTCCATAAGACCTAGAACCACACTGAAACACCAACACTACTCGTAGTTTCAAGTTCGTTTGTATCGTCATTACCAAATTGATGGCGTAATTCGAAGTCTGATGGATTTATTTCTGGAATTATTTGAATTCTATATGGCTGAAAATGAAGATCGTTGTGCACAGTACTGCATTAAATGGTTGGGGGACTGTGTGATTACTGTAAACAATGAATTGTTATTTTTGAACTAATTTTTATTTTTTCAATAGCTTTCACACAGGGTGCCTCAAGATATGTTAAGAAATTTAGAGACTAGGAATATTGATTTTGTATAATTTTTATTTGTTTGAAAGTTAATAAGAAAGGATTTATAATTTATAATACAATTTATAATTTTATATGATTTTTTTCAATTTTAATTTGCCAAAAATGTCGGTTTTAAAAAGATAATTTTTTTTTCATTTTTATGATCTAAAAATTTATTATTTACACAAACATATATCTAAATATAAACATAGATAACTGCATTAAAATTTAAAATCGGTAGATGTAGTAGCGATGGCGTCAAAAGTGACACTAAACTCCGTTAATTTAACCGTTCATATTCTATAGGTTCCGGGTTACAGTGGCGTTAAGGGCAACTATATAACGGAAGCACTTGCTAAGCAAGGGACTGAACCCGATCTTCTACAAGAAATGGAAGCTCTAAGCGGGTCGTTTGCCCCTCTCAAACAACTAACTTATGACAGAGGTAAATGCGTAACTTATAGGGCGGTAGTCAAACAAAATTAGCTACAAGATACAAGACACTAGACCTGCAGCGTTCCAAAAAACTTATATCCTTAAGTTGGCAGAATATTAGCTCATTGGTAAAGTCATCACTGGTTACTGAATCCTTGGAGAGCACCCAAGTACTGATTGAAGGAGCTGTAAGGATGAGGATCAGGAGGAACCAGCGTTTCATCTACTTTGCACATGTACAGCATTCGCCCTTTCTACGGAAAACTCTTTTGGAACGCACACATTTAAAACTCTCACCGACCTGGGTAGTTATAAACTCACGCAAATACTTAGCTTCATGAAAAGCTCCAAATAGTTCGAGTCGGGGAACGAGATTCTTTGGTATCACAACCTACGTGTTTTGGTCTTACTATGTCGTCCCGATGTTGTGTTTTTGGTGACAGTTACTGCATGCTAACCTAACATAAATAACCTAGAAAAAAAATATACTTGATAGTAAATTTGAAAATAAACTTCAAATTGACACACCCGTTATGTATTAAAAGAAAGAAATAAAAACGGAAAATTTATTAATTATTTTACTCAGCAATATTATGGGGCCAGGCCCACCCTAGAACAGTTTCCTAGTTACGCCAATGCCTATTTATCAAAATAAATAGAATCATATTTTTTTGTTTCACGAAAAAAATTTCCACCAAATTGACTGTTAGTGATGTGTTAGAATCTGAAATCTTTAAAAATAATAAATTAAATCAGCACTCAGCAGATTACGCTTTTGTTTCAACACATTTCTTTCTTTTACAAATAATACTATTATATTTCTTAGGCGAAAAAAAATATATATGTATGCACTAGAAAAATAGAATTAGAAGATCAAACATGATGATTTAATGACATTAAATAAAAAGCAAAATCTTATATGTACGAAATAAATATCTTTTGAGAAAATGGCATTTTAGTGTAAATAAACGTATAAATTTAATGTTACTGAAAAACGATATAGAAAGACCAACAAAATGGGAATTTGGTTGTAGTACTCGTTCATATTCGTTATTAATATACTCTAAAAATTTCTTTCAAATTTTTATCAAACAAATTTTACATAACATAATTATTTGATTTTAATTTATTTAATTTAAATTAATTTATTTTTTGACAGTTGACTGCGAACTACAAGAACGATCCGATAAGCGGATACTGAGAAAACCTTTCTATACAAAAATTTGTTTTTAAAAGATATTTAAAACTACTACAATTGTATTATAATTTCTATCACAAAACCAATACCGACATTAACGTTATAATTATGTATTTCATAATTATTGCATGCTCTTATAATTGCTGATTATAATACATATAGTTGCAAACTTGGTTGTGATAGAAGCAATTTACAAACAAATTACTAATAAATCTTAATTTGTTGAAAATTATTTCAAATTGAAGGTGAGTATAACATTAACAGTTAATTTATTAAATGTAGTCATTTGTTAACCTTTTTTATTTGATTTGATCCAAATCCTGGCGTATGAATTGACTTGACTCAAATCCATGCTAAGCACAAAGGAGCTGGATATGGTTTAATCCGGAATCTAGTAGAGCAAAGACTTAAAGACTAAGATCCACTTGAAACCAAGCTACACTGTAAAAAAAATTGGGATGACGATCTTACAGCCAAACGTTTCCAACACCAATGGCAGAGAAGTACTAACAAAGGTTAAAACAAACATTCAAATTTGACACGAAAGGGCAATCGATAAGCTTTATTGCATTACTATACAGCAAAGATTCAGGCGATTAAGGAGTAAAAGAAATGGGAATGGAAATACAGGCCAATATCAGTTCCTAAGACAACAGTTTGTTTAACCCTCGTGTATATTGACTACGGAAAGTAGCCGCTGGAGAATGGTTATACTGTCCAAGAAGACTCACAAACGTTCGTAGATTTATTGGCAGCTACGCTAGTTTTGCCATTTGCTATAATGAGATAAATGAGTGCATCTAACTGGGTTAGGGTAGAATATCTTGTTAACATTTTTTAAGTTACATTAGAAGAAAAAATGCTATTTGTTGAGGGCTCAAGTCAATTTATTTAAGTTAAACTATTTAAAAATAATGGTAAGAAGTATAGCGTCACTGGCAATTCAAATGCAGTATGTCAAAAATGTCAGTCAAATGCCGGAACACTAACGTAAACTCACCCAGAACTTTTTTATGTATATTAAAAATAAAAATTACTTACTAAGAAGACCGAATGGGACATGAGAGAACTAAAAGGAGTAATAAGTAGCATTTCTTCTGAAAATATTATAGTAATAAACTTCTTCTAGCTAATTTAAAATAGCTAATTTTGCAAAAGAATGTTTGTTTAATTTAATTTGGACTAAATTAGAACAATTGTAAATTGGAAATTTGTTGCAGGAAAGTGGGTTTGATTTTACTACATTCCTCCCCACACGAAAAAACATGCTTGTTCATCGTTAGAAAAATTAAAAATAAATTAAATAAGATAGTTAAAGATGAACATAAATTTTAAGAAATATAAATTATTTATTTTGCTTATTTAAATTTTATGGGAGTTTTTCAACGTTTTTTAATATAAATAAATACAGACATTAAGAGTGACTAAATTTACTTTTTTAATTAATTATTTAGTTTTAAAATAAATTACGCAATACAATATATATGTATAATTTATTAGTAATTAAAATTTAATCCTTTCTCTAACTAGTTTTCTATATATTTGCGAAATACGTGATTATAGTTTACTTTTATTATAATTACTTTTTTGTGTTTTGTATTTTATCTACAATGTAATCTTTTATTAAAAACTAATTTTAATTAAATATAATATTTATTAGATATTTATAAGATATTATTTTTATTTTCTACGTGATCATTTAATTATAAAATTATTAATTTTATATTTATATTGAAATTGTGATAAAAATTTTATATTATCAATTAACGCCGGATTTTGTTTTCCTACAAATATAAAAAATTATGTAAAAATAAATCTCACTTAAAATAAATCTAACTTATCATATATTTTTGAATCCAACGTTGACGTCTTCGGCAGCCTTTAGATACATTGAATTTAGCTGTAAGAAATAAAAAAGTATTAATAAAAAAATTATTCTGGTTAAATGTTAAATATTGTTTACCTTTACCAGAATATTATGTTGTTATTTGAAATGTCATTTTGACCTTTTTGATTTTGTTTGTAACTCAGCTCAGTTCACGTTTTCACCACATTGTAAAAACTGACGTATTTTGATCGATAAAGTAGTTTAGTTTAGCACTAATTGTTGCAGTGTTGAAAATGAGTGGCTCTGTGTAATTCATATCTGTGTAATTCAAGAATCTAGGTCTCTTATTTTTTGAGACTTCAAAGTTAGGCCAAATATCATTATTATTGCAAGATTCAGTTATTATTCTTCGTCATCGAAAGCCTTATTTGTTAGGCAAAATATTATTACTATATTGCAAGATCCAGTTATTCTTCGTCGTTGAGAGCCCATTTGTTAGGCAAAATATTATTTCTATTGCAAAATCCAGCTATTCTTCGTCATCGAAAGCCTTATTTGTTAGGCAAAATATTATTATTATTGTAGGATCCAGTTATTATTCTTCTTCATCGAAAGCCCTATTTGTTAGGCCAAATATCATTATTATTGCAAGATCCAGTTATTCTTCGTCATCGAAGGCCCTATTTGTTAGGCTAAATATTATTATTATTGCAACATCCAGTCATCGTGAGCCATCGTCATTCTTCGTCATCGAGAGCCTATTTGTTTGGCAAAATATTATTATTATTGCAGGATCCAGTTATTATTCTTCGTCATCGAAAGCCCTTTTTTTAGGCAAAATATTATTATTATTGCAACATCCGGTTATTCTTCGTCATCGAGAGCCCATTTGCTAGGCACAATATTATTATCATTTTCAACATCCAGTTTATTATTCGTCATCGAAGACCCATTTGTTAGGCAAATATTATTATTATTTTCAACATTGAGTTGTGATTAGTCATCGAAATTATTATGTCAAAATATTATTATCATTTCAACGTTCAGTTTATTATTCATCATCTAAAGCCCTATTTGTTAAGCAAAATACTATTATCATTGTCAAGATCCAGCTGTCGACTAGTCATCGAGAGCCTCATCTGTTAGGTTCTATTACATTCATCATATTTTCAACTGTGATGCATTCGTTCGTCAAACATAGAATACAGTCCACTGCATTTACTGGGAGGCTGCATCAACAACAAATGGGTTGATCTCACTTGTGTTCTAGTAGGATAGAGAAAACAAAAATAAAACAAAAGGTAAACAACATATTTGTTTTAAAAATTTGCAAAAACAAAACTAAAATGGGGTTGCCAATAAATTAGCTAGTAGCACATTCCCTAACCCTGTGACGCACTGTCTTCCTCAATGACTAAAACTCGGATATTGGGTTATTTATATGAAGACTCTTTTAATTATGCATGCCATGATATCCTATCATCAAAGAATATTCCAAAGCTAAGATTGAGTGTGCTATACCGTTGAATGAATATAAATAAATCTGTAAAATATAAATAAATAAATAAATAGATAAATAAATAAATTCATCCGCCATTAACCCTAATATATCACCTTGGCTAGTGATATCTCACTGCTAGTGGTACCTCACGTTAACGCATATGCCAATAGCATGTACTAGAGTTCGCGGGACTGTCACATACGTAGATCAAAATTTTTTAAAAAAATGTACAAACCAATAAAAACTGATCCCTCTATGCGGGAATTGCGTCAAGTTTGATTTTACAAAGGTCAATAACAATGATGATCACTTCCCACCCAATACTTCCCACCCATGGCTCACAAAACAATCATAATTTTATTAGTTTTCTGAGTTTTGTTTAAAGATATGGCTTAACTATCGTTTTTTTTAAGAATCGGGCAGAAAACGTCGTTTTTGGAAATTTTTTTGACTCGATTTGGTGATTTTGGTATCAATCGATCGGGCTTGCCCGTCTCCCGAAAACTTTATGAGATTGGGGTGGTAGGACCCACCCCCACCCCTTTACACCCTCTTAAAGTTTTAGCATATAAAAATCTATATAAAATAAATGGGGAGAAATAAAAAAAATTTAATGGCACCATTATCTTTAATTCAGACCGGCGCAACGTTTGAGTCCAAAATTCGGTTTGCACCAACCCCCCCCAACCAACCCAGTGGGTGGGGTTGACACATTAAATGAGTAAAATATGTCATGTGGGGTATCGTTAGAATCAGAATTTCATAACAAATACAATCCCCCATATTACCCCCTGATCGGTGACATAAGCATTTTTTACTCCCTAGGGGGTGCCCTTATCGTAGAAAAAAAAAATTTTTTGCATGTCATGTTTGGTGTCGATTTCCATATAATCGGGGATGCTGAGTTCAATGATGATGATCAAAATGGGATCCGGACTCGGTGTAGTCCAAAAAGGGGTGGAGGTTGGGGGGTCGGTTATAAAAAATTTCGAAATTATCTTCATAATAAAAATTGGGGTTGGACTCAGGATAGACCAATAATAGGTCTACCCTGAGTCCGACCCCCAAGGGTTGGGGGTCGGTTAAACAAAGTATCGAAATTATTGTCATTATTATCGATTTTTACATAATCGAGGATGCTGAGTTCAATGGTGATGGTAAAAATATTGACCGGACTCAGTGTAGTTCAATAAAGGGTGCTAATTTCAACATACTTGAGGACGCTGAATCCAACAGTGATGTTTAAATTGGGATAAAAAATATAAGGGTGTCACTAAAGGGTGGGAGTTGGGGGCTGAAAGCCGAAAATGTTCACATATATATTATGAGTATTGATTTTGGATAAATCAAGGGCACTGAATTCAATGGTGATGCTGAAATTAGTATTTGGGCCCTAGGGAAGAAACTAGAGGATAAGGGTTTGGGTCTAAAATTGGGGTAATGTTCAAATATACATACATAATAAATATTGGTTTTTCTACGAATCGAGAATGCCGAATCTACTGGCGATGTTGAAATGCAGAACCACGTAATAAAAAATTTGAACTATGAAAACACTATGTATTACAAATTGAACGAAAATGTTTTGCTATTTATTTCGGTAATTGCTTGTTGATTGATTTCAAATTTCAATGATAATGCTATTCTATATAAAAACTAATCAAGGAGTATTTCTTTTTTGGTTTGAGATCTAGTTCTATGTTTACTTTCGTTGTTTGTTATCAATTCTTTCAGTTCAATGAGTTGATTTTGTTGTTCTTTTATTTCTACTGCATCTCTTTGTCGTTTCTGGAGGCTTGATTTATTCTCATTTAGCATTACATTTTGCATCTCCTGATCTTCTACGACATTTAGTCTTTTCATTTTGTCAAAACGCTTGGATAACCATAATCCATTTCATATTTTAATTGTTTTTCTTCTCTGAATTTAGTGAGTTGCGTTATTAATAGTTTTTCAATCTCAATTGAACGTTTCAAAGATTTCATTGAAGAATTGTTTTCTGCTACATTTTCCTCGACTTCCATTTCTGACTTATTCGATAAAATTTCGTAAGTTTCGGTTTGAAATTGTGTATTTTCTTGCTTCTGAAAATTTAGAGAATCGATAGAGAGTAAATCTAGTTCTTCCAATGTTTTTTTTCGATTATTTTGTGTTTCGCTACGTACTCTTAATTCTTTCAAGAGATTTATTGATACATTTTCAAGTTCAATTGAACACTTCAAAGAGCTAATAGGACTTTTTTTTGTCAACAAACATTTTTTGAATTTTGTGATATTATGTTACTAGTTGCTAGAATTTGAGCTGGAATTTCATCTTCCAAAATTATTGGTAGTTTAGATGAACCATTATTTACTAGTACTTCCTGAATAGTGTAGTGTAGTGTATCCTGAGTAGTATGTTTTCGATAGCTGTACAATCGTCGACTTCATCAAATAATTCATCCTCTATATCCAAGTTTGTGGATGTTGATTCTCTCGATTTTAATTTCCCCAAATATTAATTATAGCATTACCATTGCATTCAGTACCCTCCATTTATTCTAAATCGGTACCCATAATATATTTTCGGCTTTCAGCCCAAACTTTCAGCCCAAACTAGTGACACCCTTATATTTTTGATCTCAATTTAAACATCACTGTTGGATTCAGCGTCCTCAAGTATGTTGAGATGAATAATAATGACGATAATTTTGATACTATTCATGACCAGACCCCAACCCCCACCCCTTATTGAACTACCCAGAGTCTGGTCAACATTTTTACCATCACCATTGAACTCAGCATCCTCGATTATGTAAAAATTGATAATAATGACAATAATTTCGATACTTTGTATAACCGACCCCCAACCCTCGGGGGGTCGGATTCAGGGTAGACCTATTATTGGTCTATCCCGAGTCCAACCCAAATTTTTATTATGACGATAATTTCGAAATTTTTTATAACCGACCCCCCAACCTCCACCCCTTTTTGGACTACACCGAGTCCGGATCCCATTTTGATCATCATCATTGAACTCAGCATCCCCGATTATATTGAAATCGACACCAAACATGACATGCAAAAAAGATTTTTTTTCTACGATAAGGGTTTACCCCTTGGGAGTAAAAAATGCTTATGTCACCGATCAGGGGGTAATATGGGGGATTGTATTTGTTATGAAATTCTGATTCCAACGATACCCCACATGATATATTTTACTCATTTAATGTGTCAACCCCACCCATGTTGGCTGGGGGGGTTGGTGCAAACCAACTTTTGAACTCAAACATTGCGCCGGTCTGAATAAAAGATAATGGTGCCATTTAATTTTTTTCATCTCTTCCCATTTATTTTATATAGATTTTTATATGCTAAAACTTTAAGAGGGTGTAAAGGGGTGGGGGTGAGTCCTACCACCCCAATCTCATAAAGTTTTCGGGAGACGGGCAAGCCCGATCGATTGATACCAAATTTGTAAAAAAAAAAATTGAAAATTTCCGCGACTGCCCGATTCTTTAAAAAAACGATAGTTAAAAGTTTTAAATAATTTAACCCCAAAATAGATAATATAAGCTAATGGTCCAAATATCTATAGTTATTTGGAGACAGTAAATATTTTCTATTAAAATGAATAAAATCAGAAAATTCGAATCATGTTCTACTTCCAACGGATTGCAACCAATATTATACATTTCTAGATAACTGTAATCCAACCACAGTTACCAACATTTTTCAACATCCAATATTCGACATTGAATTGACCTATCAATCTTCTATCTTTTAAGTTCAAAAATCTATAAGCAACAAGAACAAATTTAGACAAAAAAAATTCAATTTCACGTCCATACAATTTGATAAATGTTTAACATACCACAACCAAGATTTATATAAATTTTCCGAATTTTCTTTTTCTAAACATTTTGCTTAAGTTTAAAAAGATGAGAATGCAACACCGATATCTTTTCTTTATTTTGAATTTGCAATTCAATTTTATTATTTTTAAATAAAAGTATAGAATTTTTTTTGCTCAAAAAAACTAAGCAAATGTAACATTATTCCTCCAACCAAAAAATTGTTCAAGATTTAAAATTTTATAAGAAAATAAAATAAGATTGGTTATATTTTAGATGTTTGATAGTAACAAGTACGGGTACCAAAAAAAATCTGGAAAGAAAACGTGAATATATTTTTGGTCGGAATTTGTTTTCGAAATTTTTCAATATTTTTTTTTTTTTGAATAAATTACATTTTTTTTGGTATAGTTAAGTTTCTTCTTTGATTATAATAGAATCGTTGTAAATTGAAATATAAAAATCTGATAATGTAAACAAGAAAAATGTTTATTATTTGTACATTTGTTATTACGAAATTTCATAAATTTCCATTCAATAGAAGTTTTATGTAGGAATAACAACTGTTGCAAATTGTAACAAAAATATTTAAATTAATTTAAACGTCATACATTATAAGATATACAAGTTAATCTGGATAGGTTTACCATAATTTTGGATTAGTTCCAAATATTAATTCGGTTTGAAAGACCTATACACAAACTTTTAGGAATTTCTCCACGTTATAACGATTCTAAATAAGTAAGAAAAGGAACCTAACCAGTGGTAGCAACCCTAAGCCTGGAAACTTAAAACTAGTAGTAGCAATTACAAGTTTTATATTTGTTGAAATTAGATGAGTTTTTATAACAATTTTGGATTGTGTATTATTTCATTACGCACTAGTGTATAATAAATACATTACATTACCGCAATCTAGGTAGTTTTCTCAAAATGAACCAACAATTATGAAACGAATGTAATATAGTTTAAATATAGTTATTCACGTAATCACAACCTCAATTCACCCTATTCAATATGTCCATAACAAAACTAAAATCATTTACATAACTGTTATCAATATATGATAATGTTTCCAAGAAAAAAGGTTGACACAACAAAAACATTAAATAAAATACATGCAATATTTGACGTCGATTATTCTCAGAACTTTTCGAATCTTCAAGTATCTATAAATAGACTTCGATAGTGTAAATAGTTCAATTTTGAAAACGAAGTAGTGGTAAGCCGTAAGTGAATTGATTGTGAACAAAACGCTGATCATGAACATAAAACTGTGTAAATAGAATTAAAGTGACTTTTTAATTGTGAATACAGTTTTAGGTTAATAAAAATATTGTGCATTATTTTGTATTTTTTTTTTTTTTTTTTAATAAAATGTGTTGTGTAATAGGGTTTAGAATATGTGTCACAACAACACATAAATACCTTTTAAGACCTAGGTCTAGACCTGGGTCCCACAACAACTGGCGTTCTGAGGTGTAGATTAACGCTTTTTTTAAACATCTGTGGGTTGAAGTCACCTGAGACTAAGTGTTCCGGCAAACTATTCCATTTGTACGCAGTTCGGACAAAGAAGTCTCTCTGCGATCTGCCAGTATGACAGCGCGGGATCTTTACCGTTTCACTGGTTGCGGCAGCCGATTGCCGAGTGGAACGGGGGTAAGAATAATTTTGAGGCATGATGCCGCTGATTTCATCTGAGCACTGCTGATGACGATATTTGTAAAAAACAACGAGGTCAGCAACAGTGCGACGATGTTGTAGGGAATCAAGTTTTGATGTCAAAGTTCGATCACCTACAATTCGTATAGCTCGTTTTTGAACAGAGTCCAAGAGGGCCAAGATGGAAACAGAGGCAGCACCCCAAACTTGACAGCAGTACTCCATACAGGGACGAATATAGGACTTATAAACATGGAGCAATTGGTATGGAGTGAAAAATTTTTTGCATCTATTTAGGAGGCCGAGTTTTTTAGACGCGCTTTTTGCCATCGCCATTACATGATCGTTCCAGAGTAGGTCATTTGAAACTGTGACACCCAATAAACGAATGTTTTTACATTCACCTATTGGTTCATCACACATACTAAATAAAATATCTTTGGGGAACTCGGTCTTTAATCTGGAAACAATCAACAGCTGTGTTTTGGTGGAGTTGAAATTGACAAGGTTTTGGTCACCCCAGTCGGCGACTTTATTCAGGTCTTTGTTCACGTTTATGGCAGCGTCTCTCCGGGCAGGATTAATTCGTTCGTGCATTTTACCTTTTGAAGGAAGGGGCTCGAACGACTTGTGCAGAGTACTATCATCTGCAAAACTATTTATTGGGTTGCTGGTGATTTTCAACAATTCGTTGATATAAATCAAAAATAGGGTTGGGGACAATACTGAGCCTTGGGGTACACCAGCGTTAATTAGTTTAGACTCAGAAGAATTTCCGTCTAAGGTTACCGAAATGTATCGGTCGGATAGAAAATTTTGAATCAGCTTCAAAACATTGGGATGAAAACCGTACGCAACGAGCTTGTTGATTAAGTTGGCATGCCAGACTCGATCGAATGCCTTGGAGATGTCTAAAGCGATAACGTATGTTTCACCACCTTTATCAAGTATGCTGTTCCAACAATGCGCTACATAGTTTAATAGATCGGTAGTTGATCTTTTGTTTCGAAAACCGTATTGGCTGTCGGATATTAAATGATTTTCTTCCAGAAATTTTGAAATATGTGTATTAATATAATGCTCATAGACTTTGGATAGGACCGATAGTAAAGCTATTGGCCTATAATTTGAGATATCGGATTTTGGTCCCTTTTTGGGGACGGGCTGGACATTTGCCAACTTCCAGCAAGAGGGAAATATACCAGATTTGTAGGATTGGTAGAATATTTTAGTTAAAGTTGGTGCAAGTTCTTTGGAAAAGGTTTTTAAAATAATGGGTGGAATATTGTCCATTCCTGATGCTTTGTTGATGTTTAACCCCTTTAAAAGTTTAGCGACTATTTTGGGTTTGAAGTGAAGTTCATTCATATTAACTCCTGAAGACTGGATTTGGGGTATTTCTTTAGGAGTTTCCAAAACAGTGGAGTTCAGAGCAAAGCGTTCAGCGAACAAGTTGGCTTTTCTTGCGGGATCATTGACGATTAAATCACCATCAATAATAGGGGGAATAGAAAATTTTGTACCAGAATTTAAAGAATTAATGGCACTGTAGAAACTCTTGTCAGAAACAGACATAGACGTAAGTTTTGAGGCTTTCGCTCTGTCAATTTTGGACTTTTCGTTTGAGATAATCTGATTAGATATTTTGTTGGCCTTTAGATATTGGGATCGATTAGTGGGAGTTTTGTTATGAATCCAAATATTAAATGATCTACGTTTGTTTCTAAGTGCCGTTTTGGCAGCTTTCGAATACAAGTATTTTTGTTTGGGTTTTACTATGGAGAAAGGGACAAATTTATTGATAGCAAATTGGATGGTTTCTGTAAAGTTTTGAGCAGAAACATTTACATTGTCAGTGTAAAAACAATGACGGTCGAAAGGGAAACCATGGAAAAAATTTTGAAGACCACTCTTATCCATTTTTGAGTAGTGAAATATTTTACGGGGTTTGGGAGCTGTAGTTTTAAGTAAATCAGTTTTGATAACTGATGAGATTAAATAATGATCAGAATTTCCAATACTACCTTTCGCAACATCGACACTCGTAATATCTGGCATTGTGGTAAGATAGAGATCTAGTAGAAAACTATTATCACCGCCATTACGGGGAGTGAAAGTCGAGCTTTTAACAATTTGGAATAGGCCCTGAGACGCGGCAAAAATTTCTGCCAGTTTTCCACTATTGTCAACATCGTCGGTCGATTTGGAGAATTCCAACCATGATTTGTTGTGGACGTTGAAGTCACCGGTAACGATAACTTCACAATTAGGGGACTTTGCTCTAATCTCGTCCATAATTGTTGTCAGTATATTAAAAAAGTTTGGGTTACGTTTGTTGGGGGACCGGTATAAAGCTATTGTAAAAAAAGTCATTTCTGGAAGACAAATCTTTAAAACCATTGTATTGAAGCCGTCACCGTGTAGTTCAAAATTTGGAAAGCGCGTGTACGCAACACTCTCATGAATGAATGCGCATACGCCCTGATGGAGTTTGAAAGCTGATTCGAGCCTATATTTGGAATTAAGCGATTCTATAAAGAGAAAATTTTCAGAAACTTGTGTTTCTGTAAGGAATAGAATGTTCGGTTTGTCGTGCTCAAGATGATGTTGCACGTGGTCATGGTTAGCGTTCAATCCGCAGATGTTTTGAACTTGTATTTTAAAATTTTTTATTGATTCATATATGTTTTGTCCCTGCAAATTCCATGGACATGCCGCTTTATGGGCGGGTGGATTGCGCAAATTTGCTTTACCACTTGCAGACTTATTTTTTTTCGGTTGTACTGCCATATATATATCAAAATGTTTATTTTATTTTTTTGTGTTTTATTTTGAAATGCACAACCAAGTAAAAAATCCCATCATACTACAAAACATGACATATGCCAATATTTCATGATAAGATGAAGAAATAATAACAAAATAATAAGTGAAAAACAAATTGTGAGAAATTTGCAGAAAACAAAACAAAACTAAATGCCAATAATCCAGCTAATGCAGCGCACCCCAGACGCACCGCCCACCACCCTAATCGAGGCACAAAGCCCACACATATCTACGTGTTGGTTCGATTCCTCGGAAGAGCTAATGAGCGGTACCGCTACGGAACGCTGCCCAGCTAAGACTGTAAGTGCTGCCGTTGACTAATTAAAGTTCGTCCGCCAGCACCCTAAGATATCATCTTGGCTAATGACATCTCCTGCCATTGCCAGTGGTATGTGATATCTCACGCTAACTCATATGTCAATGGCAGGGACTGGAGTACGCAGGGTAGTCAGACCCGTAGATCAACATTGATCATAATCGATCAAAATCGATCCCTCCTGCATTGATCAGTATTACATATTTATAACCGTTGGAGTTTCTGAAGTCACTGAAGGAATATTGTAGTTCCTGTATTGTTTACCTATTGTGGTGGTACAATTAAGGTGTTGAAAAGCTCGCTATCCGAAATTTTACGTAACTTAAATAAAATATGTCAATGTTACCAAAACATAAGATTCTAATATTAATCAAGAGCTATCTGCTTTTTGGATTGTGTTCGAATTTATCGGAAATAAATATTAATTAGTATTGATTGTAGATACGTTTACACCAAAAATAATTCACATTAAATAAATAAATAATTTTTATTAAATTTTTAATTTAACTACTATTGTGGCGACATTAGTTTTAAGTAGTGTATAAGATCAATACTTTTGATCACGACTGTAAACTCAAATTGCTCATGAAAGAAATTAAACAATGAAATAACGTCACACTGTAAAACGCAATAACTGTACAAATTTGATCTTTATGGATCTTGTTGGCCAGCATTCTTATATTATATTAAGTATCACGCAACCACAGTTTTTGTGCTGCAATCTTACATTTTACTTCACGCTCATTTCTGTTATAGTGAATCTTACGAATCAACGGAGGGATAGCCTTCGGCAGAAACATTAGAAAAAATATTTATCTTCACAATAAGCAAGTTAAATAAAATTATTACGGAGCAAATACGGTCGTCGCAGCTAGAAGAAAAACTTTCCATATTATCTGAATTCTCACTATTTTCAGCAACCGTCACTAAAAATACAACATATACACAATACACGTTCTTTAGATTTAAGTTTTGGTCTTAGCCGATCGTTATGTCAAACCTTTATCATCGTCGACGTTAGCTAGCCTATACTTGGCCCTGTCTTTTTAAAAAAGATTGATCTTCTTGTGGACTTCAAAAACGATGACTTGTCGATCCACTAAAGAATGTGTTGCTTATTGCTGAAATCTCCACTTCTACAATTTTCACCTTAACTACTGTCGACCAAGGATCAATTGAACCTACTGTTGTCAATATCATTAATGATTTTAAGAATTAACTGCTCTGGTCATTCTTACCTCAACCATACAATGCCCCATACAAACTAGCCATATGTTAAGCAGAATTTTAAACTATGTAATTCCAAGCTATTTATCGACTATTAAACAATCCGTGGTCCTAACCTCTCCATATCGTCTAAAAGAAGAACAACGAGTGATGACTTTGGGGTGATTACCGTGCTCTGAATAACATCATTACGCCTACCTATTCCTCACTTGTAGGACTTGCCAACTATACGAATGAAAAGACTTTTCAACTGCAAACCGTTCCAATAGGATTGCGTGGTTTGGCATGTTTTACAAGCCGATTCACAGTCTGGAATGAGAGTGGACGACCGCAAGCTGGACCACGACTGCAATGGGAGTCGGACGTAATAAACGACCTTAAAAAATCGGCTGCCATGGTAATTATGTCACTGCTGCGAATGACCGTGGTGAATATTTGAAGCTGCTTAGCTTGGCCACACTCCTACATGGAGCATTACCTCCAAAAAAAAACAAATTACGAAACCCAATCCTGCGCGAAACCAAATCCAACGACTCATGCATTATTTACTCCGATACCTAAACTTTGTTTTCACCTACATTGACGACCTCCTGTTTGCTTCTTAACCTTCTGAGGAACACCTCACACGTTGTCCAACTAGCAGTAATGGTTTACGCTTATGATAAAGTACTTGGCACTTTTGTACAGCAAAAATTTGACGACAGTTGAACACTTGTGAGTTTCTTCTCTGTTAGACTAAACGAATCTTAACAGAATCACAGCGATTATAATTATGAACTTTTAACTACTCACTCTGCTACTAAGCATTTCCGCTATCTTCTTGAACCTAGCATCTTCATTCTTTTCACTGCTCATAATCCACTTATCTATACGCTTCGATGATATCAAACTTAAGTAATTAATGGAAATCGAACGCTACACTCGCTTCCCTGAAACCATTCTCGTCTCTGATATTACTACTGAACGGTTCAATCCTCTACACTAATTGGATCTCTTGCTTCCGAGTATCTTCAGCAATTGTCACTGATCTGATTGTCTGAGTGATAATTGCCGAAGATACTCAGAAGCAAGAGATCCAATTAGTGTAGAGGGTTGAAGCTACCGTTTCAGTAATAATATCAGAGACGAGAATGGTTTCAGGGAAGCAAGTGTAGCGTTCGATTCCCATTAAAGTAATTAATGGGAATCGAATGCTACACTCGCTTCCGTGAAACCATTCTCGTCTCTGATATTACTAATGAAACGGTAGCTTCAATCCTATACGCTAATTGGATCTCTTGCTTCTGAGTATCTTCGGCAATTGTCACTGATCAGAGCTTCCAATTTGAATCCCATTTTTTTCAGCGGATTGTTTAAACTTATCGATTTCGAACATAAACGAACTACAGGTTACCATCCTAAATGCAATGATCTCATTAACCACTAGAACTTTCAGAACTGTTATTATGGCCTATGGAAGAACGAACGACACGAATATTACCATCAATTTTATTAGGTTTACAATCCACTTTTCCTGAAGATTGCCAATCAGCTAAACTGGTTTAGGGTACGCAAATGCGTCTTTCTGAAAAAAAAATCCAACGCAAACACTATTTCCACTCCTCAGTCCGACATTGTTTTCATGCCAAAACTTTATTTTGATCACCTGTGTCCCTCTAATGCATCAAGGCACAATACTTCTAAAGTTTTTATTTTTAAAGACTTTGACTCTTGTTTGCATGTTTTGGTACGTACTGACTAAGTACGTAAAGCTCCACACCTGCCATAAGAATTGACCGTAAAAGTCAAAATATATTTGAGTTTTCATTGACAAATTCGACAGATGGAAAGATTCTGCATCTACTTCTGCCCTTCTCCTTCCACGCCCCTGCTAAGTCGAATAAAAAAATTAGATTCAACCCAACCATACGTCACAGATTAGACATGGTGGGTAGAACAATTAGAATATCGGCTCACTTTCTTTTTTCGTTGCCGTAAATCAATTTCTCTACATTCTTTTAGCTTTCTGTACTTATTGATCGTTACATGAGCGATGGCACCAGAGGGGGAAGCATTGTGGCGATATTCGTTATAACTAGTGTAAGAATAATAATGTTGATCGCGACTCAAACTGCTCAAATTGCACGTAAAAGAAATAAACCAATGAAATAATTTCACAACGTTAAACCCAATACCAAAACCCCCTATATTCAAAGACTGATAATTGAGTGTTTTGATTAATTTTTTAAAATTTTATTTGGAATTTTATCTTTCAAAATGACGGTATAGGTTCACGATTTTTCTGAACGAAAATATAATCAGACTTTGATTCTAAAATCAGTGTTGCGCGGCTTTAAAAAACTGTTATTTTATTAATTTGTGCATAAATATGTAAATTGTTCTTAAAGCAAAAATTGTGCTAACTTCTAATATTCTAATAGTAAAAATGCGAAGCCTCTTATAGAAAGTAAAATCATACCTTAAAATTTTTCATTAAAGAAATAACGAAAACTGCTAAGTGCTCTCCAAATTATCTCTAATATACTTATCTATAATTTCTACATAATGTCGCTTTTTGTATGGGGGTGTTGTCACACCCATAGATAAAAAAAAAAATTTTAAATTATTCAAATTAAATTGACATTTGTATCACTTCAAATTATTTTACATATTACATTTACATTTAAGATCATTTTCGTGGTTGCCATTTGTATGTAAGAAAAGAAGCTCGATGGCTCAATTGCAAGTGTGTCGAAAAACCGTTAAGTCTGTCAAAAGAATTACAATTTCATAAAAATTTGTAAATAAATTTTTTTGAGAAGCATATACTGAGAAACATTTTTTTCTAGAAACATTTGACACACAAAAGTAATAATTTTGATGACATGAAATATAATTTAGGAAATTTTTTCTGAATGATTCAACCAATTTCGACTAATAGAAACAGTGGGAAAATATTAGGTCGTGGCAAATTAAATAACGTTTTTCACAGAAGTTGAAGTTGAAATAATTTTCTCAGACGCCCGCTAAAAATTCTTTTTGGTGAAAAAAACATGAGGGCATTTTTTTTAAATTAAAACGAACACGTGCCGCAAAATCATCAAAGTTGATAAAATCGTAGATTTTTAAATATCTCATGAAATAGGGGGCGTCTGAGAAAATTTAAATTTAAATTTTAAAAATTTAAATTTAAAACCAGTCTCATGTACAATGTACATACTTCTAAAAATGTCAGTCATTTTAGTTTCTAGCCTTTTGCATCCCTAAATACAATTTCGATACTAAAACATTTTCGTTAAAGCATATTGACCGACAGGAATAAATCGAAATTCAATTCTAGCATGAGTAATTGAGTGGAAACAAAATTTAAATGCAATTTTTTCGAAAAAAAAACGTTATATTTGTTTTCCATTTTAATAAAGCGGATTACAAAGTAAATTTAATTTATCAAAACAAATTAAAATTAAATTATTACAATATTTATAGTGCATCACAAAAACCGACATATATTTTATTTTTATCAAAATAAATTTAATGAAATTTTCAGACAAATATATATATATAATATATCAATCATTATAATTCAATATTATTCGGTTAAGTGATTTTAAACACTTAACCTAATTTAATTAATTGATTTATTTTGGATGAACAAATTATTCAAAATGATTCGAATAATGTTTGCTACAAAGAGCAAGTCACGGGTTGTGCGGGTTGAACATAGATGAAAAATCAGTCCGTCAGGTTATGAGAACGTTTCTAGCGCTTTTAACTTTAAAGCAGTTGTGAACAGAATTTGAGCATAACGCATTTGTGTAATATTAGCATGAACGCCAGGACTCCACCTCATATACTGTCCCTCTTATAACTTAATCTTAGTTTATTTCAAGTCAAATTATAATTGCTAAAATTATAGACCTGAAAAATCACAGAAACAAGAATGTCGTTTTCCCGTTCGAAGACTATGATGTCTGATGGCCTGATGAGCCTAACCTAATATTTATTATATAAATATAAACGTATACACCATTTAATCTATGAACTTTAAATTATTCTTTGGCATCATAGTTTCCCTATTTGTCTGTAACATAATTATTTTGGTGATACAAATATTGTAAAATAAATTCTTACATAAAATCAGTAAGCATAACTCACCCTTATGCATTAAAATAAATTTCAAGAATGGGTCGAAACTATGAAACTTTCTTACTTCATCTTCTTCTATTATTATCATGATTATTATTATTATTATTTTTATGATTATTATTGATGCCACATACATTTTGAAATA
This sequence comes from Diogma glabrata, assembly GCA_963693315.1. Lineage (NCBI taxonomy): Eukaryota > Metazoa > Arthropoda > Insecta > Diptera > Cylindrotomidae > Diogma > Diogma glabrata. Next base: position 265,864,308 of record OY856188.1, read on the forward strand.
TGAAAATGAGCTTTGATGTGATTATTATTAATTTTAATTGATTACAAATAAAATATTTTCGTAGAAGAGTAGAAAAGTTATTTGCTTGACATCAAACAATAATTTTTTTGGATCTCTTCAACCGGTCACCATAACTAATTTTTAGCGTGTATGCACATCTGTGAAATCGTATTTTTGTTTGTTTGTTTTATTCTCTGAGAAACCGAAATTTCTTCCATAGACTTGCGTAACTTTTTCATTTGATTCAAAATTGCACAAGTATTGCGATTTTTTTTAAATCTACAAGAAAAACACCATACCACAAAAAATAATAGTTTCTCTGTCCCTGCGGTTGTGAGAGAAACAGATTTTGGAATTTAATCAATGAAAAATAAATGAAAATCAAATTATAGCGAGAAAAGTTTACAACTTCATTACAGTGATTTCAATTACAGTTTTGACATCAACTGAATATACCTAGTAAATATTTTAATAAATCATAAACATTTACCCAAAAGAGTAACCTATTATATTAATTATTAAGGGTTTCAAGAATAATATCAACTCACCCTCGAATATATATCAATTGACATGATAAACTCAAATATAATAATAAAATACCGAATTTTAGTTTATAGCAAAAATAAATATAACTATAAATAACGAATATAAAATTTTAGTTAGAATAAGGTTCGGTTTTGGTTTTTTGAATAAATTAATAAAATGTGGGAGTGTGGACTAATTAATGGTTGAATATGCTTTATGTGAATCATTGTGGTTGATTTTATGAATTTATTGCAAATTTGATCTATTTTGAATACAATATTTGAACGTTAACTAATTAGGTTTTAATAACGATAATAATTTGGAAATATGGAGGGGCTGAAATCTCACAGCTCTGAGATATCTAGACTTCGGTCTGGGTTAAGGATTTTGATATAGTTTTTGGCAAAAAACTTTTATGAGGACATGGTTTTTAGTTTTGGGCAGCGATGTATATCAAACATAACTCTTTGTTAAAGTACAAGTATTTTTTATCTCTGTTTAAAAATTTATTACAAAACTAACACGAAGCATCAATATGTTGCCGGAAAATTATAATCAAAATTCCAAAAACATTGTTAAATTAAATAAAATCAAACTTTTTCAAAAATCCAAAAATATTCCAAAAATTAGAATAAAATGAAATATTTAAACTTTTTCTAAATTCCAATAATATTTCAAAAATTAAATTCTTAAAAATTCAAACTTTTTCCAAAATTCTAAAAATATTGCAAAAATTATTACAAAATCAAAAATTGAAAATTTTTTCAAAATTCCAAAAATTATAATAAAATCAAAAATTAAAAATTTTTCAAAATTCTAAATATATTCCAAAAATTCTTACAAAATCAAAAATTAAAACTTTTTCCGAAATTCTAAAAATATTGCAAAAATTATTACAAAATCCAAAATACAAACTTTTTCAAAATTCCAAAAAAATTTCAAAAACTATAACAAATTCACAAATTTTCATGTCCAATTTCATTTTAAATTACATTTACGTCATAAAAACAGCTACATTTTTTTTTCCGAAAAATTGGCTAAAAAAATAAATGTAATCATTTTTTGACACACTTGACATTATTTTTTGACAAAGTTATAATGCCATAATTCTCTATCTTATATATTAATACACTAAAAAAAAAACTTTGTACAGCCTAAGGCTTTTTTATTCGAATTTTGATTCATTTCAAATTGTTATTGCTAACTGATATTAGTGTAACTTAGATTTTAAAGATTTTTGGGATTTTTCGGATCATAAATAAAAAAGTTATAGACGAATTAAAATGTATTTTTGAATTTAACGCTCCCCCCCCCCCTATACAATATCAAATGGAATTGCCCAAGTATATATTTTTTTTTTTCACAAAAACGATAAGCAGGCTACAGACCTTCAATCAATTTGTCAATCAATTCGGAAACGAAAATAAACGAAATAAAAATTTGTGTAAAAATCCCCTAAATTTTATTTCGTTTATTTTCGTTTTCAATTGATTGAAGGTCTGTAGCCTGCTTTAAGAGAATATAAAAAACGATTAAAAAAACACGAAACAACAAACGAAACGAAATAAGAAAATTTAGTTTATGAAATGCTTCCGTAGGGAATAAACGTATTATTTTTCTTTCATTTTAAATATTATTATTAGGGATAAACGTATTGTTTTTCTTTGTTTTTAAATATTATTATTTTTTTTTGATTTTCCTTGATTTAATTATTATTTTTCTTTGTGTTTAAATATTTTCTATTGATATAAAAAACGATTAAAAAAAACACGAAACAACAAACGAAACGAAATAAGAAATAAGAAAATTTAGTTTATGAAATGGTTTTTAAATATTATTATTTTTCTTTGATTTTCTTTGATTTGATTATTATTTTTCTTTGTTTTTAAATATTTTCTATTGATTAGAAATTAAGTAAACAATTCATAAAAATGATTTGATCTTTCTGTGCAAAGCAAGTATTTTTATATTACTTTGTTGTTGTTGTTGTGTTGTTTTATATGTTTTAGGAAGAAAGAGATACAATTTTTGAGGAAAATCAATAAAACTATTATATAAAAGTATAAGTTTTTTGTTGTGTCGGGAAATTTCAAATAAGATGAAAATTGTTGTTGTTGTTTTGCTTTTGTTAAATAAAATGATATATTTGTTGTTGTTGCGTAAGGTTTAAGTTTTAAGAAAATATAAGATTTATAAATACTAGGAGGGCTCGGCGTGCTTCGCTACGCTTATAAATAAAGTTTTTGCGTAGACATTTTGTTGACGTAGAAGCAATGATTTCAAAAAGTGGTAATGAGAAATGCTAGCATATAATTTTTAATTTTTCTTTTTAAATATATGAATGAAAAATAATCAGAACTCTAGCTGATCAGTTCGGATATATGAAAAATTGGCGATCAAATAAGTTTTCAAGTAAGCTTATTTGATCTCTAACTTATTTGATCGCTAATTTTTCATATATCCGAACTGATCAGCTAGAGTTCTGATTATTTTTTATTCATATATTTAAAAAGAAAAATTAAAAATTATATGCTAGCATATCTCATTACCACTTTTTGAAATCATTGCTTCTACGTCAACAAAATGTCTACGCAAAAACTTTATTTATAAGCGTAGCAAAGCACGCCGGGCCCTCCTAGAAATAATAATAAAATATCATGTCATACAAACTATTAATTTTATTTTTTTTTCTAAAAAAATTGGGTGAAAAATATATAAAAAACCTTTCTTTTGACACACTTGACAACATTTTTTGACAAACTTATAATGCCATAATTCTCAATAATAATAATAAAATTTCATTTCAAACAAACAATTTTATTTTTTTCCAAAAAATTGGGGAAAAAAAGAAATAAAAATCTTTTGACACACTTGAAAACATTTTTTTGACAAACTTATAATGCAATAATCTAGTTTTTGATCTCACATACCAATCCCTACCATCAAGATTTATCCAAATTTAATGTTCCTACTGGTAATCACTTAAAATGAACGTTTTTCAAGCCAAAAATATGAAAATTTGCTATTTTTGACACACATAATGATTTTTTTGACACACTTCCGGTACAGTTATCGACCACAGCGTCCTTTCGGACCTGTCCCTTGTGAATAACTATTTTTAGAAAAAAAAATTTTTGAAATCCCTCCAGCCGTTTTCCCTACAGCGTAGGTAATGACGGACGGCCGGCCGGCCTACAGACAGACACACATTTTTGTTTTGCTTTTTTAGAATGAATAGGTCCTAAAACGTCGAGAAATGCCAAAAAAAGTGGGGGTAAGAATTTCACTTTGAGCTCATGAATATAATACATAGGTCTTTCAGACCGAAGTAATTATAATCTTGGAGTGGAAATATAGTTTAAAAAAATATATGTATTTTAATGATAATGACAAACATATGTACATATCTTTGGGATTTTTTGTATTAAATTTCTAGATAGATATTAACGATATTCAGATATTAACGATGTATGAATTCATAGGATGAGAGAATATTTCGTCAACATCTAAGTCAACATTCTAATCAACATCCCAAGTCACGAGTGTAACGTCATTATTGATTGTTGTCAATCAATACGAAACTTAATATCTGACGTAAAGTCAATTTATTGCTATATTTTTGGTTAGGAAATGTAGACAATTTTGGGGGAATTTTTAATTTGGATGGGTTTTTTTGTGAACAATTAAGCTTAAGTACATATTGGAAATCACTTGAATTTTGCAATTATAACTTTTCATTTTCTCTAAAATTCCTTCAGAAAACATTTTGTTTTTTTTGTGTTTCGTGTCAGGATTCGAACTCACATTCATCAGAGACACATGTTCACAAAAAACCCATCCAAATTAAAAATTCCCCTAAAATTATCTATATTTCCTAGCCAAAAATATAGCAATAAATTGACTTTACGTCAGATATTAAGTTTCGCATTGAATGACAACAATCAATAATGACGTTACACTCGTGAGTCGTGACTTGGGATGTTGATTAGAATGTTGACTTAGATGTTGACGAAATATTCTCTCATTGTATGAATTCATACTTCGTAATATCTTGAAATTTAATACAAAAAATCCGGAGGAAAGAAATTTCGCACCGGTGCGAGATTTCTTTGATTGGGTGGACTCTCACACCCTTGGTTCGAAATTCCTCTCTTAAGACGGAATCTCGCACCCGGTGCGAAATTCTACTTTAAGGGTAGAAACTCGCACCGGTGCGAAAGTCCCTTCATTAGTGGAATCTCGCACTTAAAATCCTTTGTGAAACGCTCGCACTAGTGGAATTTCGCACCCCCAGAAACTCGAAATAACAAGGTGGAATTTCGCACGGTGCGAAATTCCACCTTGTTATTTCGAGTTTCTGGGGGTGCGAAATTCCGCTAGTGCGAGATTCCACCGGTGCGAGATTCCACTCGTGCGAGATTCCACTAGTGCGAGATTAGACCGGTGCGAGATTCCACTAATGAGGTGACTTTCGAACCGGTGCGAGTTTCTACCCTTAAAGTAGAATTTCGCGCTGGGTGCGAGATTCCATCTTAAGAGAGGAATTTCGCACCAAGGGTGCGAGAGTCCACCCACTCGAAAAATCCCAAAGAAATGCAATTTCCAATATGTAATCATAGATGAAAAATTCAACTTAAGTAAATATGAAAAATGATGAAGTTTCAATTTAGAAATTACCTAAACATCAAAATTAAAATATGGTTCGTCATCGCCCGCTGTGGCTGAGTTTTTTTTTTTTTTTTTTTTTTGTTTTTTATTTGCAGCAAACAGTTTCCCAATTACATGCTACAATAATTCATACTAAAAACTAGGTGGTACACCGCATTAAAGAATACATAAAAATAAAAACAACAAAAATAATAATAAATTAAAATAATAAAATTAAACATTTAGAAATTAATTTTTTTTTGTCAATAACACACGAGACTCAAAAGAGTTGTGTAAGACACACGGGATTTGAACATGTGTCTCTGATGAATGTGAGTTCGAATCCTGATACGAAACACAAAAAAAAAATTTTTTTTCTGAAGGAATTTTAGAGAAAATGAAAAGTTATTTCGAATTGCAAAATTCAAGTGATTTCCAATATGTACTTAAGCTTAATTGTTCGCAAAAAAAACCCATCCTGATATGTACATATGTATGTGGCATATTCTATTATATTTCAGCAGGTTGTCTAGCCTTACAGTAACCGATTTTTGTTTTTAATTTTTTCGTATACTTTATTGCATATATAACTGTTCTAGTGGAGCGGAACAGTGTAGAGCAGAGAAGAGTAGTTGGCAGCTGGGTAATTGAATAACTGTTGACTCCGAGTTGAATTGATCATATTTATTTATTACTGCTTAATTGTTTCATCTCAAGATTAATTTGTTCCATTTTAAATTCCAGTTGAATAATTTATTTATTTTATCATGCGTCGAGATGTGAATAAAATTTCTTACACAATTACTATATGCATCTAAAACACATTACGTAATTTCACAGAAACATTTAAATGCATTTATTTATATTAACAAGATATATTTTATATTGGAGGATTTATGCGAACAATAAATATTTTACATTTGGGACTTAAAAATGTTTAGAAAACTTTTTGCGTGTTATTTTTTACGAACTGTCAATTTGTTGGCTAGGCGTAACCAACGATATCTCAAAATTTAATTAAGCTAGTCTCAACCAACACTTTATTATATTTTTAAAGCTAGTTCGTCACAAATATAAGTGGACTCACATTTTTCTGTTCAACTGTATGACCTACGGTTGGACCGTTATACGGTTTTGAAATTCAGCAGGTTTTTCATTTTTGCAATTATTTTTCTGTAGTGCTCACCATAAATTGGTTTGATTTCTGTTCTTATTTATGCACTTACACGAATAGTACCAATTACAAAATAATGTGGTAACTTTGTTTTAAACAAACTGAAATTATTCACATCTAACAATGCAGGCAACTTAATTTTCTTTTTCAGCAGGAATTCTTTTTAACGTTAGGCTCACAATAATAAGAAGATAATATATATCTAATGCAACGCGGTGGGTTCGTTAATTCTTATTATTTTTATCTGTTGGAATTATAATTACTATCGAATTATTGGACTATTTATTATTGTGGAGCTAGAGTTATCGCCATTTTTAAAAGATAAAAAAAACAGATCAAAGAAAAAGATACGAAAACGTCTATGTGCGATTAAGACAAAACAATCATTTTAAAAAAAATATGTCAATCGTGTCTATTTCGCTAGTTTTTGCACCAATGTTTGTCTTTTAAAACGAGAAATAAATTTTTTAAACATGTATTAGTTAAAATAATTATGCTTGCTAGTTGCTATGATACTTTTCACACTATGATACTTGAAAAAGTAAATTTCAAAATTATACTTGATAAAACAAATTTTGTTAGGTTAAGGGCATTTTATTATTTATTTTTGGATAGCATCGGCATAAAAATTTGCGAAATAAACACGATAGATATCTTTTTTAAAAAGTGATTGTATTGTTTAATTCGCACACAGGCGTTTACCTTTGTGTCATACGAACAAATATGTCATCTATAAAATAAGGGTTTTGCTTAAATGGATTGTTCCAAAAGGCAGTTTCAAAAATTTTTGGCACAATGTTATAGAAGTTTGAAAATTTGTTATCACGGTTTTACAAATATTAAAATCGGACGTTCTAAAATCTTAATATTATAAAATGTTTTGTTGTCGTTGCTGGCAAAATAATCACTCTTTATGTTGCGTATACTTAAGGTGACCTAATATTTTGAAATTGGTAAAGGGGAAAGCCATTGGCCAGGGGAGAGTTTCTTCTTTAAAAATTTAGTCTATATGAAGCAACATAAATTTTCATGGTACGCAGAAATAGTTTTACAATATATTTGTTGTTTATACATGAAATTGGACTTTCTGAAAAGGTTAAACTTCCCCTTGCCGATGGTATATAAAGTTTTTATGGAGTGGTGGCTGTGCCATATACAGGTAAAAAACTTGGCAACATTTATTTTTGCATACCTGCTATCCTAACGGTTCTTTGGTAAAATTAATTATTAACTACTTTAGAATGATCTAAGATCTTTGAATCTGAAGGTCATACAGTTGAACAAAAAATATGTTTCCATTTAGCTAATTAGACTTTACATTATTGTTACTTCGGTCTGAAATTTATTATTAGAACATAATCACCTTGGTACTAGTAACGAAACGTGTAAGAACTTTCTTATGCAGCTTGTAATGGTTTATAGACTGGGCAACCCGGACGTAGTTTTCATAATCGTTACTTAGAACATTAAAGAGCTTTAATTGAAAGAAATTCAAAGATATATCGTTTGTTTTTGAAAATCATTTAATTTTGAATAATCATTAACAAAATTTTATTTTTAGCTTTCATAAAAACTATGCATTTTTTTTCTTCATAAAGATTTTTCAGTGTTTTCCGTCTTAATTAACTGAAATTTTGGTATTGTGAATTTCTACTTTTGCGTTATTATTGTATTTTGGATTAAGTGTATTTTTCAAGTGAGCCAATATCGTTAGTAAATAGGCGAAGTACTCTAGGGGAATATTTTTTCTTTAAGAACTGCCGATGCAACAGTAGATAATTCGTGTGTTTAATAAAATTACTGACACAGCAAATCGAATCGATTTTATTAAAAAAATCGTCTGAATTCGTTTCATCTTGTGGTAAACATTTTAAAATCAAAATACGATGTTATTCACAGCGGTAGAATTAATTGTAATCGAAATGCGATATGTACATAAAATAGTGTAAATAAAATAACAGAATTGAATTTTTGGCATTTTGGCAAGAAATAAAATATGTTTTAACCTTTTTTGAGTGGAAATAATAAAACGCATAATTTATTTTTAAGACTGTATTCAGACTGGCAATTTCAACAAACAACTGCTAAGTTTTGAAGCTATTGAGAAGTATTTTAGTTATGGATGTAATAAAGACGTCACATACTCAATAAAACCCGATAGTGTTGCTTACTAATCACGTTTACTGGATTAGGAGTTAGACCAAAATAGTTGGTTAGGAAGAAAAACGTTACAATAAATCGAATAAAATTTAAAATAATCACTTCCTTCACAATAAATTAATATTTTATGAATTCTGCTGATTTTAGATTTTATCCAATGTAAATATTCGATCCCCAGAGAGATTGGATCTCAAACTAACGTAAATTTCATACTGTGCACGTGTAATTTTTCATACAATAAAAGTTTTATTACCTTTGAATTTAATCAAAGTAAAAGTCCCTTAACAATAACAAAACGTAACTAAAACTAAATAGCAATAGAAATAATAATATAATTTAGAAATATATTTTAGTTCTATATACAACAAAAAAATTAAAATTCGAAAGCACAAAACTATTATTACTATTTCACACGAAGCTGAAATCAAATTAAAATATCAAATTTCTTTTTTATTTTAATTTTTTTATTTATTTTGTTTTTATTTTTTCATTGTTTACCCTGTGCTATGTTGTGTATTGTAATGTGTTACTTTTGTTAGTTGTTATGTTATTTCATGTAAAATTAATTGAAATTTTAGCCAAGATTTGTTGAATATTGAATATCCTTAGTCGACACAAAAATACCGACATAAAATTGATTTTGAACTTCATTTGTTTATCACTAATTACAGGGCTTATGTGGGTGGATTGGTGAGAACATATTATTTGTATAGAATTAGTTCGATTTGGAATTTAAAAACCATTTTTGTTTGGCTTGTGTTAATTTTGTTAGAATAATATTTATTGGTAACAAAAACTTTTAACTATATTGTATAATTAAAATTCACTAGAATGAAATTTGAACAGGTTTTTGAATTAATTAAGATTTTATGTAAGCAATTAAACTTAATTAACTTCGATTCTCTATCATTTGATTTTTTCCTAATTCGAAAACTTATTTGGGTTTGTCTTTTAATTAGCTCACGACCCGATCGTTTGGAAAGCAAAACTGACATTTTACAATTTTGATTAAAATATTTGGTTTAATTGTTGGCTAATTTCAATTTGAGCTTACCAGATTAAAGTTATTTGGAATTAAAATTTAAACATAAATTTAATATTTCATTGGCGCAACGCGCCTCCGGTATTTATCTCATCCATTCGGTGTAAATGAAATACTTTTCACCTCGGTGTGTAAAAAAACTGATCCAATTCATGGAACTTTATTTTTTTAATTTTACAGAAAAGTTTGGTTGTTTGTTTGTTCATTTTTACAAGTTGGATTTGTTATCGTTCATTTTAAAATGCAGTTTCGTGATTATTAAACTTAAACTAAACCGAAAAATCTAAATAAAATCACTATTAATATAGTTTTTTTTCTCATGCTATTTTATCGTCTTATTATTTTTTTTCGGTATTTTAAAATAACAAAATATTTTTAACCAATTTAGAATGTTTTAAGGCTTTTATTGTTTTTCTCGTATTTTCTGGAAAATTCGATATATTTTATAGCACGCGATTAGGATATCAGAGCATGCATACATTAATTTCGGTTTTTAGTATTTACTTTTGTTTCTTGTATTATTTTTTATTTTTTTTTCCATTATTTATATATTTTAAGTTTTTGATCATGACATTGTACGTCTAATATAAAAAAATTTGAGGTATAAATTTAAAGTTTTGAAATGTGATGGTTAAAGTATGATGTGACCTTGGCCACAAGTTTGGCTTGCTGGATTTTTAATTTATGTATGATCAAATTAGAATTAAAAAAATGTTCGTGTTTATCTTCATTATAGATTCCCTTAACTATCTAAACACCCACGATTTCTGAAGCAATATTCAAATTTTATATTTTTGGAGTAGGATGGAAAATGAATTATTGACGGGCGGCATACCTAAGGAGGCACTTCTAAACACCCTGGGCACATAAAGTAACACCTACGGAAAAAATCAAACTGGCTCAATTCGAAATATAACAGGTTTCTCCACCGGTAGTTTTACCATATAATATAACATTTAATTACTGGCATATAATATTTACTGGTGATCCTCTGTATGTAGTACAATCATATCTTCGAAGCTTTCACTGGTGTCATAAAACGAACCAAAAAGTATATCGTTGTCAAAAAGGTAAATGGGTAGTTCTACACACGAAGGAAGAAAATGGAGCTAATTACGACACGACATGTTTTTTGCGTATAAGTTCTGGCAAGTAGTTTTAGTTAAAGTTGATGACGTTCTTTCAACTTTTCTGAATGTGGCCAGTCAAAAAAAAAACAAAAAAAAATGCATGAGTCAAAATTAAAAAATATCCGTCTTAATCCTAAATTAACTCAAAATTATCTCAATATTATCTCCAAATACGAAATAAACATTTATCTAAGTCTGCCCGCTTTTAAATCTTCCAGGGGACTGATAATTTATCAGTATTTCGCTTAAAATGACAAAATTACGTCGAAAAAAAAATAAACGGATTCTATACCAAGAGATTATTTTTCCGAAGAGATTTGAATAGACATTTTAGGATTCCCTCTGCAGATTATAATGAGGCATCCTGACGGTTGAGAGCTTTTATTGATTTTTTTTATTCCTTAAATGATTTAAATTGAAATAGTTTAAAGCTTTTACAACTGTTGCTTTGACTTGCAAAAACCGTTCAATCATGGTTTCAATAGAATTTCATCTAGCCTTGCAATCCAGGAGTACTTGCACTCGTTTCTCTCCTCAATCAATTCTTTTATATACTTTTGCAAAATATTATTGCGAACTGGCGAGTTTTTAAATAATTTTGCTATTACCCTAATATTGGATATCGTTACTCGTATTTTCATATATTGACTCAATAGTAAATTGTCATGTGAGATCCCACTTAATATATTTATATACTAACACTTCCCTCCAAAATAGAATAAATTACTTCAACTTTAAGAATACTGTTCGTAAAACTAAGGGATACCGATTTAGACCGTCAACCGTTAAGTGAAAAAGAACTTCTTTTTGTTAAAATTAATATCAAATAAAATAAATTTGATTCCAAATTAAAGCGTTGTATGTTGTATGCAACATTGCAACATGTATACAAAGGATGGTTCCGGTCCGCAACAGTCATCTAAAAGTTCATTTAGTTGTAGAATTGAATCGGATTTATGGTGATTTGTTAAATCTCGAGATAATGTTTCTCAAGACATGAGAATCTCAAAAATGTGGAAATAATTCCTCGAGATTTGGGAGTTCAAGATAACAAATCTTTCTTGAGCATCTAGAGACCGGATTTTTGGAGCAGAAACTCTACTTGAAACTTTGAAAGCCATTTTATGTGTGAAATATAATTTAATTAATTCTTGTAGACTATTTCATGACCTTTTCAACAACAATGATAACCTTCTCCTAAACAAAATTTACGCAAATAAGAAATATTCCGAAGAATGAAATAATGCTTAACATAATTTTTTTATTCATTAAAATATTGTAAATTGCACTTATCATGAAATAAAAAAAAAATGAATATATAATTTTGTCGTTCTATGAAAATTTTTGCTGCTTCATATAAGACCCCCCCCCCCCCCCCCCCCCCGTCTATGGTGTCCCGCTTTGCCAATATTAAAATCTGGTCACCTTAGTTTTGGGGGCATTTTAATGCAAGAGCAGGAAGATGGCAAATTCCATCCAATAATGTATTTTAGTAGAAAACATCTGTGGTAGAATCTAAAATGCATAGTTTCGAACTAGAAACTTTAGCGGTCATTTATAGTTTAAAAAAGTTTAGGATGTATTTATTCGGATTATGTTTTGCAATCATTACAGATTGTAATTCATTAAAACAATCCTTACAGAAACGTGATTTGTGTGCCAAAACAGAAAGATGGGCATTGTTTTTAGAACAATTTGATTTTAGTATTGAGCATAGGCATGTAACGTTCGCTATTTATATCGGTATATCTTCAACTGGTCACACTGGTTTTTAATGGAAAAAGAAAGGCAGTGAGAATCGAATAATCTCTTTATTATTCAATAAAGTAAATCAATTCCGTACGTACTCCTGCTAATTTTGAAGCGTGGAACATATCTTTATAGCTGTCAGAAAACGAATTGGTCCTGGACGCGAACCTATGGGGAATATAAATTGTACTAAATGATACGCTTAACCAACAAAAGGGGCAGTAAAGTTTTACGTGTTTGGAATTGAGAAATTTAAGGTGTGGTGGAAAAGTTTTTCAGAACACACGCGCTCTTACATTTTGGACCACCGTCGCGAACAGTCGCTATTTAATTTTTTTGTTTTGTTCTTTTGTTCTTTGTATTTTTTTTTATTTTTATAATTTCTTTTTTTTGTATTAACTTATATTAATTTGTTAGTATTAAATCTTTATTGTGTGATTAATTTCTTCGCTCTTACTTTCTTGTCCTTTTTTGTTTTTGTTAAACATTTTTTTTTGTTGTATTAATTAATGTTAATTTATTTTGTATTAAGTTATTATTTTCGTGATTTAATTTATTTTTGGTTGAGCCCACTAAATAAACAAAATTTGAGTAACCTGATAGCCAGCATGGTAAGGCAAACCGCGAGTGCTAGTTTATAAAAATAATTTTTTTGATTAAGCACGTGTACCATTAACTGTAATCGAAGTGTCATCTTGAGGAATAAGAAGTATAGGTCTCACGATATAGTTGAACAACAGTCGACACTGTAAATGTCACTACTATTTCAACGTTAAAAATTTTAATATTGTATACTCAGTTCTGGTGCCAAACCAATGCACCCGGATTGTTATTATCATTAATCACACATCAGTCGACACTGTAAACGTCACTATATTTTAACTTTAAAAATTTTAAGATTATATACCCAATTCCGGTGCCAAACCAATGCACCCGGATTGTTGCTGATCTGGATAATTAATCATCAGTCGACACTGTAAACGTCACTATATTTCAACTTTAAAATTTCAATATTGTATCACCACTACGGGAGCCTGACTAGCCATCGGAGAGCGCGGCCAGTTTAAATTCAAATCAAGAGTTAGACCTCAGGTACCCACTAACTATTAGTATATACTAATCCTGGTAACCTTACTATCCTGGCTCTTTTGGACTCTGTTCAAAAGCGAGCTATACGAATTGTTGGTGATCGAGATTTAACATTAGGTCTTGATTCCCTGCAACATCGTCGCACTGTTGCTGATCTGGTTGTTTTTTATAAATATCGTCACCAGCAGTGCTCGGATGAAATCAGGTCCATAATGCCTCAGACATATGTTTTTCCCCGTTTTACACGTCAATCGGTGTGTGCGGGCGGTCGAACTGTCGAGATTACTCACTGTCATAGTAATAGAATGCAAAGAGATTTCTTTGTGCGTACATCGTACACATGGAATGCTTTGCCCGAATCAATAGTCTCGAGTGCTTTCAATCCACAAAGATTTAAAAAAAGCGTCCACCTATACCTCAAGACGCATGTTGTTGTGGGACCTACGTCTTAAAAGGTATCTATGTGTTGTTGTGACACATTTTGTAATTCCTACTACACAACACTTCTTATTAAAAAAAAAAAAAAAAAAAAAAAATACTAGTGTTTGTTTTTGTAACTACCTCCCTTCTGGACACGTACTTGACGGGCTTTTTTTGTTTGTAAAGAAATTTGAGAATATAATTTTTTTCCTAGAAAATAAATTTCTATGATTTATTGTCTTAGTGGTGTCCAGATTTAATTTGTCATCACTTTGATGTCGGGTTGAATTAAATAGTGGAATTGTAGCAGTGAGGTTGTTTCCCAATTAATCACAACATTGCAAATCTCGCGTTGTAATCATTTGTTCGGCTGTCTTTATTTGGCTTACTTTTCTTATTTTTTTTTTGGGTCCCGAAAATATCTGAGCTGGAACTCGGCAACCGATTCGAGTTAACCCGGTTTATGCTCAGAGGGAGAAAACGAAAGTTTTTTTACCACAGGCAGTCCGAAAGAAGAAAACATGTGGATGCCCTAAGCAGAACGTTTTTATATGTAGCGGAAGTTGATAAGAAAGACCATTTTATGGAAAAAATGTTTGTTTTACAACAATTGGACGAAACTATTAAACGGGCTAAAGAGCAAGTTAGAAAAGGAAAAGAGAAGGGTTACGAAATTCGCAAGGGCATAGTTTACAGAAAAGAGAAGGATAGATTACTGTTGCTAGACCCAACTGCTATGATTCAGTTATTAATCTATAAATTTCATAACGATTTAGGTCATTTTGGAGTTGACAAAGTGTGTAATCAAATAAGAAAAAAATTTTATTTTTCACATATGAGGAAAAAAGTTCAGGCACATATTGAAGCATGTGTGACGTGTATTGCATTTAATCCCAAAGTATCGAGGGTAGAAAGGCCACTGCAGAATATCGAGAAAGAACCATTTCCATTTGTAACAATAAACACAGACAATTTAGGACCGTTAGGGTTGACCAAAAAGAAAAACATGTATATTTTAGGAGTGATTGATAGTTTCACCAAATATACGAAACTATATTCTACCAAGACAACTAGTTCAAAGGAAGCTATTAAATGTTTGAATGATTATTTTAAGACTTATAGTGTACCAAACAGGTTAGTATCGGATCGTGGGACGACCTTTACATCGAAAGAGTTTTTAAAGTACGTAAATGAGAAAGGTATTAAACAAGTGTTGATAGCGACTGCTAGCCCACAGTCCAATGGTCAGATAGAGCGATATAATCGAACGATAGTTCCTTTATTAGGTGAATTGGCGAATGAAAATAATGTTGAATGGGACGAAGTCTTAAATGAGGTGGAATATTGTCTGAATAATACTTTTAATATTGCGATAAAGAATGTACCATCTTTTCTTTTACTTGGAGTAGTACAACGAACGAAACAGGAATCTCATGTTATAGAATGTATGGAGGGAATGAACAAGAAAGAGCGAAATTTAGAGAACGTAAGAGCAGAGGCGAAAATTAGCAATAAAGAATATCACGATAGGCAAATTAGAAATGTAGTAGATTACAGTATGGAGGATTTAGTAGTAGTAAGAGAAGTTAAGACAGCGGGTATGAATAATAAACTAAAGGAGAAATTTAAGGGACCGTATAGGATAATAAAGTGGTAAATAGAGACAGGTTTTTGATATAAGATTTGGAAGGATATCAGGTTAAAGGAAGAAGATTCGAAGGTATATTTAATGCATTGAATATGAGAAAGTATCTAAGTACAGGCGGTAATAAAAATGATAAAGAAGAAAATTTAAAATAATTGGGAAGAGAACTGGAGAATGAGGAGTCAGAGTATGAGGATTACGAATTTTTAGACTGTGAGTTGTATTTTGATTCATTGAAAGATTAGTTTAAGTTAAAAAAACGGAAAAAGCTTTAATTAATGCGATATAAACCGAGAAAGAATTTAATTTATAAAAAAAAGAAAAAAAACACCTTTTTTGAATTTAGAAAATGTTAAAGTAAAGTAATGGAAGTAATGGAGTTTACTCAGTAATTTGAGTAAAGTGCTAGTTTAAATGAAAAAAAGATAAATAAATTAAATATTTGAAACGTTTTTTTAAATTAAATTGATTTATATAATTTAAAAAAAAAATAAAAAAACAAATGAAACAAAATATCTATGGAGGCCATAGAATATCAGAAATGGTCGATCTGTAAGCTTGAATTATATTTAAGTTTGAATTAAATTTCAAAATGTTTGTTTTTTCTGCATACACCTTATATTATTCACACGAAAATAAGAAATAAAATAAATATTATTTATTATATATCATTTATTATTATACTACTATAGTTTCAATCTCTGTGAGATCATCAACTGGTATTGATATGCAATTCAGATATGATTGTAGATTGTAGAAGCGCCTCTAGTAGAAATAAAGCAAACTATATTAGTAGAATGTTTTATGTTTTGTTTTTGAATGTTTTATTTTTGTTTTTTAATGTGTCATAAAAACCATACGCTAAATAAAAATAAGAATGAAATTAGAAGGAATATATATAAAATTATTGAATTATATAACTTGAAGTAAAACATGGCGAAATGTATAGATTTTGTTGAGTGTCAATACCAAAAAGTTATAAAAAAATATATTTAAAGGCTGTTGTTATTAATTTATAATCATCTAAATCATAGGTATTCAATCACTATTTAAGGAAACAAAACAAAAACAAAAATATTAAATTAATTTAAAATAATTACTATAATAAAAGTTCGGCTTTGTGGAAATTATAAAACATATCTAGCTGGTTGTGAAAAATAGATATAGTACCATTATTACAGTTATTTCTTTGTGCCGTCGAACAAAAATTTAACGAATTGATTTTATAGGTATTATAATTATTTAATAAAAATTAAAACAATTTAGTTTCAATTAATTTAGTAAATTATTTGTGATATAACACCACTCCGATGAAAATCTCTCATCAAGAATAATATAAGAACTGAATCTATAAAATTATGGTGCAAATTATGAAACTTTTTGCAATCCATACAATTTTCGACCGATCTAATTTCGAACCAATGAGAAAAATTTTAAGCTTTAAAAAAGTTTATCACTCTCATCAGGGCTAGCCGACTAGATAAACTACAAGAAAATGTCAACGCTAAATATAAACGAAAAATTAGGTTACAACTCTAGCGAAGTATAAAAAACAAAAATTTACATAAACATATATTTAATAGATTCGGGGTTTTTTTTAATAAAATGTGTTGTGTACTAGGAACTACAATATGTGTCACAATAACACATAAAAACCTTTTAAGACCAAGGTCCCGCAACAACATACGTTCAAAGGTGTTGATGGACGTAGATCTTTCTTTTTTTATAGTTTTTGTTAAAGAATGGATAACTAAACAAAAAATCCTATCACCGACAAAATATGACATAGGCCAATATTTTATGATAGAATAGAGAAAATAAAAGTAAATTACAATAGCAAATTTTTACAAAAATTTGCTGAAACAAAACAAAAATGTAGATGCCAATAATCCAGCCGGTTGCATATTCCTTGATCCTGTGACGCACCGTCTTTCTTGAAGATTAAAGCCCACACATAGTTATATGAAGGCTCGTTTCTTCAAGGAAGCAAAAGCGTCTCATCATCAAGGATTATTTCACAGCTAAGATTGAGGGCACTACCGTTGACTGAATACAGTTCATCCGCCACCACCCCTAAGATGTCACCTTGGCTAGTGATATCTCACTGCTTTTGCCAGTGGTATGTGATATCTCACGTTAACTCGTATGTCAATGGCAGGGACTGGAGTACGCGGGGTTGTCACACCCGTAGATCAAAAATAAAAAAAAATTTCAAAACAATAAAAACTGATCCCTCCATGCGGATGGGGTTTAGTCAATTAGTTTCTCTTGGTAGGTTTAGTCAATTAGTTTTGGTAGTTTATCTAGTCGGCTAGCCCTGATGAGAATGACAAACTTTTTTAAAATTTTAAATTTTTCTCATTGGTTCGAAACTAGATTGGTCGAAAATTGTATGGATTGCAAAAAGTTTCATAATTTGCACCCTAATTTTTTAGATTCAGTTCTTATATTATTCTTGATGAGAGATTTCCATCGGAGTGGTGTTATATCACAAATAATTTACTAAATTAATTGAAACTAAATTGTTTTAATTTTTATTAAATAATTATAATACCTATAAAAGCAATTCGTTAAATTTTTGTTCGACGGCACAAAGAAATAACTGTAATGATGGCACTATATCTATTTTTCACAACCAGTTAAATATGTTTTATAATTTCCACAAAGCCGAACTTTTATTATAGTAATTATTTTAAATTAATTTAACATTTTTGTTTTTGAGCACAAATGACATAAAATAACCCAAAAAAACCGTCTTATTCCCAACGAATTTTTATTAAAAAAAGCCTAATTAAATTTTTACCAACAGTAATTATTTTTTGTTTTTGTAAAAAATAATATTTAAACATTTACTTATAACTTATTCGAAAACCAAAACGTTTTACCTCCAAATTTCACATCTTTTCAAAAACAAAAAGAAAACTGAAATTCATTTCCACAGTGATATTTTTAACGGTTTATTTTTAACCTCACTTTTGGTTTTGATTCACATTATATTCACTTTTCTTTTACTTTTATTACAATATTTTGTTATTCACGAAAAGATTTTCTAGTCCACTTAAAAACCACTAAATTATTGACAAATAATATGAATTATTTAATTTAAAACAACGCTTTGCGGTTTGAAAATATTGTACGTTGATTTTACTTTCGTTAAACGATAAAATAATTCCCGCCAAAATCAGTTATTATTCACAATATGTTTCTTTCGCCGACATTTTATTTACTAATTTTCTTTCCCTCTAAATTTAAACATTTCAATCGGGTTAAAAAGCTTTAAACTTTATCTTTGATTCTATAAAAATATGCTACTACCAAGATGTCACTTTTATCGTATAAGTGAGAAATTATCCAAAATCTATTGTGAATTGTGTTCACACTTGTCAGTCGTGAGTCGGAGAAGACAAAAGTATTAATATGGCGTTCGGTTTTGTTTGAATAAAAATTAAGTGATTATAATTAAAACAAAAGCAATTCTTTTAATCCTAAAATAAATATAAACTTAAAGTAATTTCATAAAAATACAAATCAAATATTTTCAAGTTTAATTCATTGAAGTTATGTCTTAAGTTACACAAATATCTCCTAGTGTTAGTTTTTTTTCTTTTTTTTGAGTAGTTTTCCAGTGCGTATAGATGTGTTTCATATAGTTTTCTTTACTTGGTTTGACACGAACTCTTCTTGTGTTATTGAAATAAATATAAAAGTCATCGAGTTGGTCTTATAACACCTTCATGTTATGTAGAAAAAAGATAATAAGTTTTTGTGTTACTGTAAAAGTAAAAGAAAAGTTTAAACAAAAAAAAATGTAAAGTGAATATAACACCAATACAGTTATAGAAAACTAGCCAGAATAAAATGATGCACATTTCCAAAACAAGATCTTTGTATATTGTGCAACGTTAGTAGAAAAGAGATGGATATATAAATAGTGAAAATTTTAAATGTACAGAAAAGATTATTCAGAATCCACCCTTATCGAATAAAGTTTGTGAATGAATTTTTTGTTTTTTAATTTCATATAAATCAGCCGGTGCGATTTCATAATTATATGTATGGAAAAACAACAGTTTACGTAAAGTGTACAACTACAGTGAAGTTATGGTTGTGGAAAATAATCAATAATTTTTATAAATGAAAAAAAAAGTTATGCAAAAAAGAATTGTCAATTGTTTTGGTTCTTAATCAAAGAAAGTTATTCTTTTTTTCTTATATCGGGAAAACGAAAAGTTATTTTTTTTGTACTTACCGTCCAAATTGAGTTTATCGCGTTTGTTTTTATTTAATTTTATTTTAATGTTTTTGTTTGAAGTTTTAATTGTTTTTGTGTGCTTTGTGCAACGAATTTTATGATTTGGAAACGAATTAATATTATCTAATTGGAATAAATTTAACAATAACGACGAAAAGGTATTTATAGTTTTTATGAGAATATTATTGGAATTTTAGTAAATAATTTTTAAAGCTAGGTTGGTCAATGGTGCAGTATACATCTTTCCAGCTCAATGAGTTCAATTATTAATTTATTAGTGTTTCTGGAGTCTCAATGTTTCTGGGTTCAAAGTTTCTTTACACGGGTTCTTTATGAAACGAAGGGATGTACTAGGATAGCAGATTAAATGAAAATAAAAAACGTGTTTCCTTTTTGTCCATGCTTTTACGTCAAGATCTTCACCAAGGTTCACCGTTCGTTTACGAAACATACGATGACGTTATCATCGCTTAGTTAGGCCCAGATAGGTGCCGTATACATTAATATTGATGTACTACCTCTGTAAGGAAAATTCCTGATTGGTAGACTATGGTCACCAATGGCATACACCTCGCAAGGACAGTCTGTACCTCGACAGTCCACCTCGCAAAGACATTTGTAAATGTCAGAAACCTGGCTTAAGTCTTATGTTTCTAACTTGGATGTTAGTGTTGATGGGTATCGCGTGCATCGTCATGATCGTCCGCGTAGACGATGGGGTCGCTCTGTTTGTTAATGAGAAGCTAAAATCTAAAAAGATTGGCACAGATGATGGTTCGGATGCAAAGGATGTCTTGGTACAGGTCCAGGTGGGTGGCATGAATGTGTTGGTTGTTGTAGCTTATCTTTGTAATGGCAATTTTTCACACCTTGAGGATATTTTGTCTTCGTATGTATCTCAGTTTCCTTTTATTGTTGTCATAGGAGATTTTAACACAAACATTTTAATACAACCAACCATGACGGATGCCCTTGAGACTTGTTCTCGTCTAGGTCTAAGCATAGTCCACAATAACGCACCTACACATCATGCTTATAACTCGTCTGTTGGGTCTTGTATTGATTTTTACCTCGTAAGAATTGATGTAACTTTACTTAGCATTAGTTGTCAATTCCGAGCGCCTGGCATCTCGGATCACCCTTTTATCTTCCAAACCCCTAATCTGCCTAAGGTCCTGGTGCCTACTAAGAAATTTTTTCACGACTACAATCACATCAACCTGGAACTTTTCTACAATGAGCTCTCGCTTACTGATCTTTCTTCTTTCTACAACAGTACAGACTCTGACACAATGCTTTTCATTCTTAATGCCTATCTACGTAATGTCTTTGAAAGATATGTGCCCGTTCGTTCCTACACGAGCAAAGCGCCTCTGTCTATCATGATTTCTCCTGAAATGGCACATGTTTTGTTATCTGCGTGACTTTTCATACAAGGCGTACCAAAAAAAATCCATCTGAGTCTGGCTGGAAGATTTTTTGAACCTACAGAAACCGGGTTAGGTCTATGGTCAGAAAAGCTAAGCTGGAGCTTGGTTCTCGTATTTTCTCCAATGTTTCTTCTACCAAGATTATGTAATCCAAGCTTAAGCATATTGGCGTGCTGAATTCCGATCCCGATCTTTCTCTTTTGAGTGAGCATGACCTGTATCGGTCCTTTTTGTCGATAAATTCATATCCCCTCTATCTCGGTTTGATATTCACCTTCCGGAAAGTCTTAATGCATTTTCTTTCCGCTCCGTCACTCATTCTTAGGTTGAGATGGCGTTTTACACTATTTCGTTGAATGCTGTGGTGTCAGATGATATTCCCTTGAAGTTTTGAAAGATTATTTTTCCGCTCATTCTGCCACATGTTTGCCATCTCCTAAACTCATTCTTATGTCATCTTCCTTCCCACTCCCTAAGAGGGCGACAAATGAGTTTCGACCAATTAGTGTCCTTCCTACATTGTCAAAGGTTCTTGAGAGACTCATTAATGATCAAATGACTCATTATGTCATTGGTGGAGTCGTTGTTACCTTGAGAAGGCTTAGTAGCCTGAATCATTTCCTGCCTGTGCATATAAAAAACCACTTGCTCATGCATTTGTCATGCCATTGTTCGATTATGGAATTGAGGCCTATTCTGGCTGTACCTTGGAGAATATCGGATTAACTAAGAAGTATTTTAACTGGGTGATTCGGTTCGTTTATGTTCTCAAAATTAGGCAACACGTATATGGCTTTGCTATAAAACTTATCGGCACATCATTCAATGATCATATTAGGATGTGACTCCTTCTTTTTTTTAAACTCTTCAAATATAAGTGTCCACTTTATTTGGTGAAATGGTTTATTTTTGGCCCGTCAACTCGCTTGTATAGAAATACCCTTCCATCCATAAGTCGTAAGACCAGTGCTTTCGCGTACTCGTTTAGAACGTCAAAGCTGTTTAATGACCTTACGCCAGAACTGAGCATACGGAAGCGATTCAACATGTCTGTTTCTAGTTTTAAATCTATATGAACTGCTCAGACACCGCCTGGTCTTAATCTAATGAATCTAAAAAAAAAAAAGAAAAATAGTCAGATTACAAAGAGGCCGTTGGCAAATAACAAAACAGGGAGCTGCTGTAAGCTACATTCACAAGGCAACGGACAGCAAAGCACACCTGTTCCTAAACCAGAAATGACCTGAGAATATTAAAAAAAAAACGGAAGGCAAGAATAAACAGTTCTATACTTAAAGCATGAAGATCGAAAACCAGAGTAAAGAAAAGAAAAAAAAAGACACTCAAGGAGAAAACATATAAGGAGTGGGGAAAAAGGAAGAGAGTAAGGGGAATAGAAAAAGGAAAGAAAAAAGGGAAAAAGAAAAGGAAGGAGGCTTTAGTAGTCCCTTGCAATATAACGGTAAGAGGATAGGAATAGTAATCAACCAGTACAAGGGCACCAGAAGCAGAAAATCAACAGCCTACAGAGCCAAAATGACTTATGACTCCTAAAAACAGCTTGAGAAAAATTAAATCTTTTCAAAGACATTGGCAAATCATTGAAAAGCTTAATGACTCTCACCACAAACGATTTCTCCCTAGAAACACAGCTTACCTGGGGTAGAACAAGATTTAATTGCCTTCTGGAGTGGCCAACCGAGAACCATCTAAGAAGAAAAGAAGGAGACTGAAACTTGATGACTCTGTAAAGTTGGCAAAGAAGACGAATTTTGACGTGATCAAGAAAAGAGGTCCCAAGGAGTTGCAAAACAAAAGTCGAGATATGGTCGCGAGATCTTAAGTTGTAAACATACCTGACGGCATAACCAAAAGTTCGAGAATGGAAGATCCAGCTTAGCTTGTCATCAAAGATAATCCCAAGATTTTTAGCTTGATTAGAGAAGGAAATAATATGCAATTAAAATTATTAAAATTGAATTAAAAAGCATTGCCTGCGATTTAACTGGATTCAGCACCAAACGGTTGTCACGGGCCCTCTCAGAAATGCACTTAAGTTCATGATTTACCTCCTCAATACAGTCATTAAGACTTGTCCGTGACCCAGCATGGAGGATCTGGACATCATCCGCAAAAAGGTGTACAGTAACAAATGAGCAAGACTTGGCAATGTCGTTGATGAAGAGTGAAAAAAGCAAGGGGCCCAGAATCGACCCCTGAGACAGTCCCTTAGTAATGGGCAGCAGATCGGAGATCTTACCATCAGAGTAGACACTTTGAAAACAACCTGTTAGATAGGAATAAATGAGGGTACAAGCATAAGATGAGAGCAGGAACTGAGGCTTGAGTTTAGAGACTAAACGAGAATGGTCAACAGAGTCAAAAGCCTTACTGAAATCCAAGAAAAGAATAATAGAAAGCAGTTTCCTGTTAATGTTGAATCTAATTTGATCAGAAACATATAACAGAGAAGTTGTTGTACTATGATGTTTACGAAAACCTGACTGTCTATAGTAGATCTACCCAAGTCTAGCAACATGGACAGATGGACGTATATAAGCTTCTCAAAGACCTCCGCCAGAACAGGTAAAATGTTGATAGGGCGGAAATCAGTGCTAACCTTTTTCGGAATCGGCAAAATTTTAGCATGCTTCCATGCCTCAGGAAAGTTCGCCACCATAATGGGGTAGTTAACCAAATGCAAAATGTGAGGAAAAATAAATGGGAAGATAAGCTTAAGGAACTTCATTGGAATGTTGTCAAACCCAACTGAATTCGAGTTAATTGCTTGAAATGTTATCAGAAGCTTTTCATATGTAATAGAACGAAAGGAGAAGGCATTCGCATCCTCAGGCAGATCAATATCAGACCGGTTAAGAGGCGGAAAGCTATTAGGTTTAACGAAAGTTCTATTGATGTGATTGAGTTTAGCTTCACTTAGGGAAAGAGCTTCCACTTGGTCAGTTAGAACTCCAGTGTTTTTGATTTTCCTCCAAAGATCCGTTGATGAATACACTCCTTTGAATATTTTGTCTCCAATAAGCAAGTTTGGCTTTACGTATCATCGCCCTAAATTTGTTCCTGAGTAAGCGAAAGACATCCCAATTCACACCTATGCCATCTAGAAGGAATTCTCGATAAACTAAAACTCGCATTGACCTCACGTGTAACATTTCAGGAAACCAAGGTTGGCAAATATCATGATATTTATATAAATATCAAAATATCCGATATATATCAGATATATATCCGATATATATCAAGTTCTGATATTTATTTTTGAATCAGTTGTTTATCTTAAATATAATACAATATGTGGCCCTTTCCACACTCCTTCATTTCTTACCTCTTCACCTATAAACTAAATTCAAATATGGCAACTTGAATTCAGTTTTTATAGGCAATTTATCAAGCCTTTCGTCTATATATTCGATTGCACAAGTCCGAGAATACGCTCGCTCACTTTGTCTTGTTTATTTTGTCAAGTTGCATTATCAATACCCATACAAGTTTGTAGAACTACTTCATTAATGGTCCATTACCGACGACCAGTAATGCAGCAATGGTCGAGTACTGGCAACTATAACTGGAACATTAACATAATGTTACTGGATAATAACTTCGAACAATAAATGACTGCCGTTCAAGGGCCAGAGAAAAAAGCCAGTAATGGCCCATACAAGGAAATAGAATTAGTCCAGTAATGGTCAATTTCTGGCGACCAAATATTTCAACAATGACTCGGTACTGGCAACCACGACTCATAGTGCTGGTAACTATGACTCGGCCACTAACATAATTTTATTTGTTGATAATTTCGACTGCCATTTATTTTCCAGAGAAAAAAACTATACTAAGCTATACATGGTTGTACACTGTACAGCTGACCCAGTAACGGACAAATAATGTTGACAAGTATTGCAGCAATGGCCGAGTACTGGCAACCATGACTGGGCCATTATAAAATATTTTAGCTTATAACATAAAAATGTCTTAAGAAAACAATTTAAAACTTATACCAACCTGGACAACTATAGGTGAAATTTTGCAAAATATATATTTCTAAAATGGATTACTCTTCTAAAATGGATTAATTACTCTAGTGAATTTTAGCCAAATGACAAAGATCGGCCAATTCATGGTTCAGTCCTGGTCCAATAACAATAGCCAATTAATGTTAACTATTGGCGTGCATTACTTGGCAATTTAAAGTAAAATAAACAGGCTATTTTTTATAAACCGTAGATCGGGTGATTCATGGATCTATAGTTATGGCTCAATAACAATAGCCAATTACTGTTTACCAGTCATGGGTCAGTGCTTGGCCATTCACAGTTAACTAAATACTGGCTATTTTAGTACTGGCATAATAATAAAAGTCGCATACTGTTAACCATTAATGGACCAGTGTTTGCCCGTATTTCAAATTCTGGAAAATCCTGCTTAAGTAGTAATTCCATTCTACCACACCATTGGTGGAGTTTCTAAACTGAGATTAAAATGCATATTTTGAAAATGGTGTAATTTCAGCTAAAAGCGCCATTACAAACGGAATGAAGTCTGAAATAATTATATTTAAGTAAGGAAGTATATGCTTCTTCTCTTTGGTGGTTCTTCAAACGCTTACCTAAAAATCAATGGTCAAGCATACATTAGCTAGGTGATAAGGTGCCTCTAAAAACATGTTTTTTAAAGAAATGTCTGCTTCGATAAAAAAGTTTCTTAACTTCTACAGGTTGCTCTAGTTTAAGATCGACTTCCAGTTTATGCCAAATTTCAACAACAACGGCAATAGTCGTTTTATATTTTGGAGTTCCGTTCAAAGCGACTGCTATGGTCTTTAGATAATAAAGCATATGTTTAGCATGCATTACAATATTTATGTCATAAGTTTAGTTATGTCAGGATCTATGTCAGCTTTATGGTCATATTTTTTGCATAGCTGAACCAGATTACCACGATTTGGCACGCGTTTTGCGGGCAGTGCTGCAACAGTTTTTCAAATTTTAGGTAGGAATAGTTAATATTTTCTTTTTTATAAATATCATGATACAT
The DNA here is from genome assembly GCA_963693315.1 of Diogma glabrata. Taxonomy (NCBI): domain Eukaryota; kingdom Metazoa; phylum Arthropoda; class Insecta; order Diptera; family Cylindrotomidae; genus Diogma; species Diogma glabrata. Next base: position 265,890,626 of record OY856188.1, read on the forward strand.
ATCAGGGAATAAATATCGTGATATATATCAATGATATATATCGGATATATATCATTGATATATATCATGCCAACCTTGCAGGAAACAGATGAATAGTAGAAACTTTATGACTCAGTATCCTTTTATACGGCATGAATTTATCCATGAGTTGACAAACAACCTCATTTAGAAAACTCAGCTTTACATCAATATCAGTACAGGAGTAGACTGGGGAAAAATTAACAGTATCAAGAAAAAACAGCAAACTTACCATATAAAAATCAATACATAAGCCCGAGAAATCATTGCAACTGTTTGAAGTCTGCGATAAGAGAGATGAAGACGCATGATGCGTAGGAAAAATATTAGAAATTATAGCCAGTCCAAGCCTGTCAGCAAAGCCATTACGAGTGGTCTGTGGATGGCCTGTCCAATCGATGCACGCGAAACATATCAATAGCAATAGCAGTGTTGGTGGTGTACTGCTTAAACCAAGCTTCCAAGACACCCACCAGATCGAGATAGTTGCTTTTAAGAAGGAATTTGAATTCTTCAAGCTTGGAGAAGTTAAGTCTAGGGTTTAAGCTCTGTGCATTAAAATGACCAATATTAGGCATAACCTTGCGACTACCTGCCATAAAAAAACGAAGGAAGCCTGGAACCACAAGAGCAAGGAGATTGTGTTGGGATAAGAGAAACACAAAAAAAAAACGAACACAAAAAAAGGCGTAAGAAAAAAATGTCGAAAACTCATAGCACTAAAAAAATACTGTAGTGAGAGAGAGGCATGAGCAGAGGCGAAAAAAAAGAAACTGAAAAATAAAGAAGCAACTATGAAAAGAGGCCACCATGGATCGCTAATCGGGCTAGAGGAAAATGTAAATTGAAGACAAATCACCATAATTAGAGGGGATACCATCCTTAGTGATAACTATTGACGCCACACCTATGCGAAAGCAGGAAATTATAATTTTTTTCTTAAGTAGTCGTGCATGCTTTGCTAGGGCTGCCAGCGTAGGTGGAAGGTTATCGTTCAAATAAATGATGAAGTGATTATTGATGCCACCAACAAGATCTGAAGAGCCTAGAATTTTTTTTCTTTTAAAATAGTTAGCCATAATGCTATCACGAATATGCGTGTGAGTTATAGTAACTACGGCCGAAGACTTAGTAGGATTTAGCCATCAGTAAGAAAAAATTAGAATTTCATCAAATTCAGGAGACAGGAAGACACATATATTTTTTTTTTTTTGAATAAAATGTGTTGTGTTATAGGGTTTACAATATGTGTCACAACAACACATAAATACCGTTTAAGACCTAGGTCCCACAACAACTGGCGTTCTAAGGTCTTAATGAACGTTTTTTTTAAACCTCTGAGACATAAGGATTCCGGCAAACTTCCGGAAAAATATGCAAAACTTTGACAAGAGTACTGCGAAGATCAAGTATAGCATTCGGAAAACCAGATATAATTATATCATTCCGTCTCTGGAACCTCAGCAGTTTCAAGTTCTCAGCTTCAAGGGATTGCAATTTAGATTCCAGTACGGCAGTAGAAGCAACAGCAGAGTCAAGGGACTCAGCATTTAGCTTAACGCTAGAAAGATCGCACTTTAGAGAGTTGACTTCAGCAGCACATTCAATTACCGAAGCTTTGATGTTTGACCATAACATAAGATACGATAAAACTATCATATGATAGTTATCATATGATAATATGATAACATAAGATTATGTACATAATTGTTTGTTGTTTCTTCTACAGTCTTGTGTGAAGCCATTTTATGCCACTTCTATATGTAAGCTCATCGATAAACCTGGTGTTTGGATCCTTTCTAAGACCGGTTTGAAGGAGCTTAGCAGTTTTCCTTATGGGTCTAAGAAGTGCAGCCGTTAATAGGATCTCTTTGCATGTATGTTTTATACCTTCTGGTGGAATAGGTAGACTGCTAAGGTAGATGTTAAAAAGTGATGGTGAGAGAACTCCACTTTGTGGTACACCGTTTTTAGAACTCTCATTTTTGATCTACTGTCTCTGAAATCGTCATATGTTTGGCGGTTTCTATAGTAGTTACACAATCTGCGCTTTATTATGCCTAACAAGTTGGTATTTAGGATGCCGTGTAGTAGTGCGACGTGGTTACTGACAAAGACAAACGCTTTTAATAAATCAAGGGCGACTAAGATTATTCTTACACGTGGCTGTTTTTGATTAGAACCATCGCTGATTTGATTTTGAATTATATGGAAGGACGGTAGTTGTGCTGTGTGCTTTTCGGAAGCCGTATTGATGTGGAGTTAGGTTGCAAGAGCTTGATATTCAAGGTAGTAGAATTGCTTCAACCAATTTAACAATATATGAAAGAATGGAGATCAACCTATATAACTTTCCTTCATCTTCGGGTTTTCCGGGTTTCAGAATAGGATTAATTTTAGCTGCTTTCCAAACATTCGGTTATCTCGAGAGTATTTAGTGATTTATTGGGTGTTTTTGTGAGGGTTCAATGTGTTTAAGCATGATAACTAATATGCCATCAGGTTCGATTGCTTTTGATGGTTTGATTTTTCTAATTGACTTCTCAACTACAACATTTATAAAAATGATTTTCTCAGTGCTGTCATCTTTAATTAAGTTTTCGCAAATGTCATAAGACTGATCTAGGCTCTTTTTAATTTTTACTTGGGTTTTCTATAAACTGTGTATAAAAGTTCGAAGCGGATTGTCTAGAATTTTCTATAATAGAAATATCATTGAAGGAAATCACGCAGGAAACCTTATTAGTTTCCGAGAGTGAGATAACTCCTTTATAAATTTCCATAGGCTTTTACTGGGTCCGAAGTTTGATTTACTCAATAGCTCTCTCCATTTGTTCCTCTTATGTTCTATAACCAATTTGTTGGCTTTTAAATAAATTCGGTCAGTAAATAATTACAATAAATAATTTTTTAACATAATTAAATTTACTAACAAATTAAAAATTGTTCATTAATAAATTATGTAAAAATAGTACATTACAAAAACATTAAATCATTATCTAAAATTATGACTCAATTAATTAAACAAATTACTAAAATCTTTCTTAATGAATAACGACACAGAAATCGAGGCGAAAACTAACCAAAATAAAGCAAAACAAACAAAAATATGCATAAGGGATAGTTAGAAAAAAAACTAGATTTTATTCCTCTTTCCTTTTGAGCGAAATAAAATAAAACAAACTAAAATCTACCACGCACAAAAATTTATTTTTAAAATAAAATTTAAATATCTGAGGGCAAAAAATAAGAAAATAAAATTTAGCTCTTTAAGTCGTTTTTTATTTTTATGCATTGTAGTTTGGAAGATGAAAACTTTTTGAGGGCAAAATAAAATAAAAATCGGAATTCATAAAATATTTATTTAAATTTATGTAAAAATATAATTCACTAAAATTAGAAACAAAATAAAAAAGGATTAAAATAAAAATTTTCAAAACTTTTAACTTCGGCATATGGCCGTTTTGTTCAAACTTTTAAATTAATAGATGAATAAAATTTTCAATTTTCAATAAAATAACTAAACAAAAAAATTTTGGATTTTTGAGATCAATTAAACTCAAGTATGGTTTGAAATTTCTCAGAAAAAAACTCCACTTCACATTTTTCGTGTTTCGGTTGGGATTCAAACCTACCTCGTCAGTGCCCGGCTCGAATACTTGGGCAGACACTCTATCGATTACGCCGTTGAGGCGATGACAATTTCAAAGTTGAAACTTCTTCATCACTTAGTTATTTTTTACTTAAGTTGAATTTTTCCACTGTCATTAGACTCCATATTATGGAAATGTTTTTACATTATATGGGATTTTTTGCATTAAATTTCTAGACAATGCTTTGTGTGAATTCATAGAATGGGGAACATTTCTATTCTAATTAACATCCTAAGTCAACAAAAAAAGTTTTCATTACCGTTTGCACAGGAAATGAACTAAAAAACAAAAAAATTAATTTGTTTAGCACAAATTTTTCCTTTAATTCATACATCAGATTAGTATTTGATAAGTAGCTCCTTTTTTTATATTATAGTTCGTTTCTAATGAAAATGAGTTAATTAATTTTTTTTATTTAAAAGTATTTTTGAAAACCTCAAGATCAAACCGCATTCTTCACTCACGAAAACGGACGATTCACGAAAATGTTTATTGGGGAAGGTTTAGTCCCCCATTTCCGTAAAACAATAATTTGTTATGAACTTTGTACACTGGTTTCAAAACCAAGATTCTGATCTCTAAGAAACACTCTATATGCTTGTCACCTTAAGTTACAATTGCAAGTAAGCAAGTTGTCATCTTCGATTAATAGACAAGCAAAGAAGATCGACTTATTAAAACATCGGGAAACGCTGAATAGATATCAACAAATAGTGAAATAACATTGAAGAGCGTGGCGTTTCTTCGGAGATGCCATTGAACATTTAAAAAGAGTGGCAAATCTAGACTCTTGGTTATGCAGATTATATTGCACTTCTCGGATTTAGACTAAGCAATATAAAGAAAAGTCTAGGACAAAGTACTTGAAAAAAAAAACAACAGCTTTTAACAACATCCAAGAACTTATCACCATTCACCCGTAAATCTGGATAGTTTGGATACGGACGATTATATGGAGTGGGCCTTGGAAAACGAGAGAGAGAGAGAGAGAGAGGGGAGAGAGAGTTATAATTGATGTATTAGGAATATTCTAGTTAAGAATGAGGAATTACGTTCAACGACTTTTTTTGATTTTTATATCTTATCTAATCTATGTAGTTTTATTTAAGTGTGTAATAATACAGTTTCCTTACATTAATAAAGTAAACGTAATCACACAATATTTGACTACATTCAGATAGCAAAACAGGATATGGTCGAGAAACAAAATAGTAACTTAACTTTATTACATAATAGTTATACAATTTCAATAAACATATGTTTACATTAAAACATCCAGATAAAATCTGTGGCAACCACAACTTGGTAGAAGAAAATTTAATACAAATGAAATGTTTGAAACCGAAAACCAACAAAATAAATACAGGTCAACCAACAAAGTTGCTATAGAAATTATTGCTTGTTAAATCTCAAAGTAAATTTATTATTATTAATAAACTAATTCAAAACATAGTTTTTCTATCAAACATTTCTATTTTTCGTATGAAATTTTATTTTCCTGTTTTAAAATTTCATACAAAATATATTGGCGATGCTGATGCATATGCTGACTTCACTACAGCTCTGGAAACAAAATGTTTTGGATACATAGTGAGTTATATCCTTTCAATACTTCAACTAATGGCTAACAAATCTAAGGGATCTAGCCTTGTCAGAATAGGTATAAAAGCAGATAGATGACTTACTGCGTGTATTGCAACCAGTTTAAGTGTATTATTAGGAAGCAAAAAATTAATCGGGGGGCTAGTGTCTTTGAGTCTATTCTCGAAAGAGTTGTGAGATAGAGACTGAGAGCGTCTAATTTGACTCATTAACTTAGAAGAATCAGCTAATTGTTATTATTTTCGTAGCATAGTGTCCCCTATGAGCGAATTTGCCCTCATGTCAATATCGTCCATAGCTGTCAGGCTAGATGGTACCACTTTAAATCTCCTTAAGTTAATTTTTCTGAATTTCAGACGCCCTTGCTCATTGATACAATGCATCATTAATACAATTCTCATGACGTCTTCCTATCCTGTAAATTGGAAACAAACCCTACTCCTCTAAAACGACCCATTAGTATACTCCCTGTGCTCTCTAAAGTCCTGGAGAAAATCTTGTAAAGTCAGATTGTTGAGTAAGTACTATAGGAATTATCTATTCTATGATAGGTAATTCCGGTTCCGTAAAGATTTTAGTACTATCTCCATACGCCTTGATGTGACGGCAACTATTAGTCGTAATATTGACAAGCAGAAAGTCTCGATTTTGCTACTTCTTAATATCAGAAAACGTTTGAGTCGATTGACCACAGTCTGTTTGTTGGTAAGCTTAAGAGACTGTTTGGTTTCTCCAATAGTTCTTGTAATCCCATTTTTTCATATATGGATAGTCGTGCTCAGTCTGTATGCCCGGAGGATTAAGTTCTGGGTTTTGTCGCATTACGAAAGGTTTTTCCCCAAGGTTCCATTCTGGGTCCTTTGTTATTTTCAATGATCTTCCTTGTTCTATTTATTTCTCCTTGCCAAATTTATTTGCAGATGACGTTCTGTTGCTGCACTCCCCATTTCTACTTTCTCGCAATGCATTGATGAAGTTAATGCTGACCGTTTTCGTGTTTCATATTGGGCCAAGCGGAATAACTTAATTCTTACCCCCTCTTAGTTTCAAGTTTTTAATGGTTCGACTGATACCTCCAACGTTGTCTTATTGGCTGGTGTAGTACTTCCATTACAGACACAGGTGAAAAGCTTAGTGTTAATTGTTGATTGCAACTGGGATGGGAAGCCTATGTTAGTAGAGTGATTCGCAAAGTGACCATTTACCTTCCGTTAACTCTATAGCTTAAATTCTTATCTTCGGGCTGTACAAACTGCTGTGGCGTTTAATGCGTAGCTGGCTGGTTTTTATTTATTTACAAAATTGCGTGGCTAACTTCACTCGAAAATTCGTTCTAGCGGATGTAAATCCGTTGGTGGTATGGTATATTGGTGGTATGGAGTATCACAAAGAGCACAATATAGCACAACCTTTGTTTTCTTTTTTTTTTTTTTTTTTCAAAATAGAGACGTACAGCTAACTTCTACTGAAAAAAACCGTTTTTTCCCTCTTCAAGAATGCCATCTTTCATTAGTGATAGAACAAGGGTGGGCACGCATGAGGTCAATAAGAGCCATTTTCCGGTTTTTTATTTTTTAAAGAGCCACCACAGTATTTAAGCACACAATTTCTTCATTTCATTAATATGAAACATAGACTTAACACGAACACTTTTGGTTAAATCTTTAAAATTTGATGTATAATTTGTTAAAACTGTTCGCAACATCTGTGAGATGCTGATTGGTCAACTGTGAACGATATTTCGACTTTACGAACTTCATTGTGCAGTAACTCTGTCTAATAACTCCAGTTCCCCAGCTGCTTTTACAACAGAAATTGGAAACCCATCTTCAATAATAAAAAAGTCGGACAAGTGCGAATAAAATTCGCTCGCCAAGGGTTCCGTGAATGTAAAAGAACACAATATCAAAAATAAATGACATAAAGTTATGTTGTAAAGTCTTTATATCGCCAGACTATGGACGCATAACAGAATAAATGTTTAATCGTAAACGTCTATAGTAAATGTCAATCACATCTACATTGATCAAAAATGTTACTTGAGGTTAAATCTTATCCATAGCTGTTTATGTTAGCTAAAGAAAGATTTAACCAGTATTTTAACGGTCTAAATTGGGAATATTTGTTCTATAAATCAGCGTCGAAATATAGGGTGGTAAACATACACTTAAAATAACACTTTTTTTCATCAATAACTAACTCATCCACACCCATCCCCTAAACACACAGAAATATAATTATTTGAGAGTTCGCTATAATTTTCGTTCAAAATATAGCAAACTTCCTGTCTCCATGAATTTTTTTCAATTTTTTCTGTCAATCAGTGTCGAAACGTAAGGGGGGGGGAACGGTCAGGAACTTGCACATTTTTTAGAATAACTCAAAAACGGTGTACCGGAAAATTCTAAAAAAAATTGCAATATTTTGGAAATTTGGTGCTCTTTCAAATGATACCCCACTCGTTTGGGTCAAAAAAAGTTTTTTTTACCCCCCTTACACCCGTCCCCTAAACACACAGAAATATAATTATTTGAGAGTTCGCTATAATTTTCGTTCAAAATATAGCCAATTTCCTGTCTCTATAAATTTTTTCAATTTTTTCTGTCAATCAGTGTCGAAACGTAAGGGGGGGGGAACGGTCAGGAACTTGCACCTTTTTTAGAATAACTCAAAAACGGTGTACCGGAAAATTCTAAAAAAATCTGCAATGTTTTGGAAATTTTGTGTTCTTTCAAATGACACCCCACTCGCTTGGGTCAAAAAAAGTTTTTTTTTACCCTCTTTACACCCGTCCCCTAAACACACAGAAATATAATTATTTGAGAGTTCGCTATAATTTTCGTTCAAAATATAGCAAATTTCCTATCTCTATGAATTTTTTCAATTTTTTCTGTCAATCGGTGTCGAAACGTAGGGGGGGGGGGGGAACGGTGTGGAATGTGCACATTTTTTAGAATAACTCAAAAACGGTGTACCGCAAAATTCTAAAAAAAATTGCAACGTGTTGGAAATTTGGTGTTCTTTCAAATGATACCCCACTCGCTTGGGTCAAAAAAAGTTTTTTTTACCCTCTTTACACCCATCCCCTAAATAAGCAGAAATATAATTATTTGAGAGTTCGCTATAATTTTCATTCAAAATATAGCCAATTTCCTGTCTCTATGAATTTTTTCAATTTTTTCTGTCAATCAGTGTCGAAACGTAGGGGGGGGGGGGAACGGTCTGGAATTTGCACGTTTTTTAGAATAACTCAAAAACTGTGTACCGGAAAATTCTAAAAAAAACTGCAATGTTTTGGAAATTTGCTGCTCTTTCAAATGATACCCCAATCGCTTGGGTCAAAAAAAGTTTTTTTTACCCTCCTTACACCCATCCCCTAAATACACAGAAATATAATTATTTGAGAGTTCGCTATAATTTTCGTTCAAAATATAGCCAATTTCCTGTCTCTATGAATTTTTTCAATTTTTTCTGTCAATCAGTGTCCAAACGTAGGGGGGGGGGGACGGTCTGGAATTTGCACATTTTTTAGAATAACTCAAAAACTGTGTACCACAAAATTCTAAAAAAAATTTCAAAGTGTCTCAAATTCGGTCCTCTTTCAAATGACACCCTACTCGCTTGGGTCAAAAAAGTTTTTTTTCACCCTTCCCCACCCCAATTCCTTAAAAACACAAAAATATATTTATTTGAGGGTTCGCTATATTTTTCGTTTAGAGTTTATCAAACTTCCTGTCTCTGTGAATTTTTTCAAATTTTTCTGTTAATTAGGCTCGAAATGCAAGGGGGGGACCAACTTTTTGTGTCACTTTATTGATAATAATTCAAAAACCATGCATTGCAAAATTCTAAAAAAAATGGCAATATTTCTAAAATCAAGTGCTCTTTCAAATGACACCCCACATGACCTGGTTTTAAATGATGTTTTTACCCCTTAACATTCCCACCCCTTTAATAAATATAGTTATGAGTGTCTGCCACTTTTCTATATTTTTCATTAAAAACCTCCTCAATTTTCTATCATTCCAAATATATTTCAAGATTTTCGATGAAGTAGGGTCGGAGTTAATCGGGGCAATAAAACATCCCGAAAACGTCATTTTTCAAAATTATACAAAAAATGGTGAGGTGTAAAATTCCAAAATATATTTTTAAATAATGCTGAAATGAAGCCCTTTCATATGATACCCTACTCGTCTCGCTAAAAAAGTGTATGTTTTCAAAGGCTTTACATCGTACCTCCTTAAAACAAACGAACACAACTGTATTTATTTTTTAACCCGCCATCTTGTGTGGATAGGTTAGTTTTATAAGCACCTCAAATTTTAAGTTCATCGGATTAATGGTTCACGAGATAATCGAAATAATGTGAAAAACACGTTGTACTCTCACCAATAGTGTTCCGTATAAAAAACGGAACCCTAAAAAGTCAGGCAAGTACGAATATAATTCGCTCGCTGAGGGTTCCGTGTATATAATATTTGAGAAAAAACAGTTTTTGTTAGTATAGTTTCACATTTATTTGAAATTATAACTAGTAAACATTTTTAGTATCGATTTAGCAAAATCCCTACACCCGTGAATTTTTAAAAATTTTTCTTTTGTATTATTCGTAGATAGAACCAACAAAAATTTTCAATTTTTAAAATAAGTCGAAAACTGTGCTTTCGAAAATTACAAAAAAAACTGTTTTGCACTACAAAAAAATCACCTTTCATATGACACCCACATGCCATGATCAAAAATATTTTTTTTCAAAACTTCTACTTTAAAGTTTAAACCCCCTCTAATGAACATGTGAAATTATAACAACCAAAAAAAAATTTCGATTTAGCAAAATCCATACAATCATGAATTTTTTTAAATTCTTTCTTTTGTAAAGTTCGAAGTTAAGGGGGGGGAGGGACAAAAATAATTTTCACATTTTTGAAAATAAATCAAAAACTGTGCTTTCGAAAATTACAAAAAAAACTCTTTTGCACAACAAAAAAAAATCACCTTTCATATGACACCCCACATGCCATGATCAAAAATATTTTTTTTTCAAAATTTCTACTTTAAACCCTCTCTAATGAACATTAGAAATTATAACGAACAAAAAAAGCTTTTGTTTCGATTTAGCAAAATCCCTACATCCATGAATTTTTTTAAATATTTTCTTTTGTAATGTTCGAAGTTAAGGGGGGACAATAAAAAACCACTCGTTTTTGGTAATAACTCAAAAACTAAACAGTCAAAAAGTCAATGAAAATTGTTTTTGAAATACTTCCATTTTTTTCGATTTTTCTAAACCAAACTCGATTCCTTAAGAAAAACTTTTGTTTTACTATCTCCTTATCTATGATGGATATAGATAAAAACAAATATTTGAATTTTTTTGTTATCATCAGGTATGGGACAACACATTTAATAACTGTAGAAAATTTCAAGTTGATAGCACTTATAGTTTGTGAGTAAATTGATTATGTAGAAATTCGGACGGACACCGAAGTCTCACCAATAGGGTACCGTTTTTACTTTTTAGGAACCCTAAAAATCTGACAAAAAATTTTTGTTTTACTTGCTTTTCTCTCTTGGTTTAAGGAAAATGCCTTCTAAAAAATAATTTTGAAGAGAAAAAAAAATGACAAAAACCAAAAGAAAATTTCGTTATTTTCTATTTTGTACGAAAGTAAAATTTGCCACTATTAAGTAAATACCACTCCAACAAGAAAATTTCTTAAAAAAATTCTGAACTCAAAAATCCTGCTGATAAAAATTCTGAAATATGTAATTCGATATCAATTTTCAATGAGAGCCGCAGTTACTCGATTAAGAGACGAATGCGGCTCTAAGAGCCGCATTTGTCTACCGTTGTAGGAAGTTCTTAGTGAGTAGCACATCTAGCCCGACTGTAGAGCGATACAGCACAACCTATCTTTTATAGAAATATAAAACTAAAAAACTACTCATCAAAAGAAGAGTGAATAAGAGTGTGGAGCAAACTTCCTGGAATTGATTGCGTCCTTATCGAAAAAACTTTTGGATGGTATGATGTGGCCGACGATCGTGGTCCGGGTGTTTCCGAGTCGTTTCGTTGCTGAGAAACCATCGTCCCGAAAACCGATCTGGAACGTAAACGACGACCGCGTATTATTATTAGAACTGACACAATGCAGTATTCTGACTCAGCAGCGAATCAGATCATTATTCTAAAAAAAAGAATATTTCAAAATAATTTTAAAAATGACATGGTGATTAAAATTTTTTGCTATGTATGCTTAAAGAACAATGCTACCAACGCAAATCTAAAATTTATACTCAATTACATTCAAATTAGTTGAGTTATTAAAATTTTATAGAAAAAGTTCTGCTGGTAATGAGGTACGTGATTTCTTCTCTTGGTTTTGCATGTAGACCATCAGAATAATTTACAATTTATGATCGAACCCCAAAATTTTGATTCTCCATCAACAAATTTTAAATCAAATTTTTTTAATCGGTTTATATTGTTTTTTTTTGTGGTCTCAGATAGACAGATATGTTCTGGTCATTTAGATTTCTTCCGGTAAAGCCTAAAACATCGAGAAACCCTAAATAAAGTTAGGTTAAGATTTTAAAAACTATCTCTTAAATCTAATACTCAGGAAGTGTTTCCAAACTGATATACTTAATCAGAAAATTTGGTTTTAATCATATCCTTAATCCACTTAAAATTATACTCTATTGAAATTTAATCGTAATCAAATCTAACAAAAACATTACATATCAGGAACTAAATAATTAAACCATAATAGAAAAATAACGTAAAATCATACCACCATGTAGGTAAAATTTATACAATTTCAATGATGACTATTAGTATTTATTAAGATAATAATAACAATAAGTAAAATTTTTATTAAATATAAATTAGTGCATAACAAATAATTAGCGAGACGTGACATTATTATTAGACGAAAATTTCATTTAGTTTTATAAATTATAGCATATACGTTGGTAGAATTAGAGACTAATACAAATTTAAAAAAAATAACTTAAAGAAATTATCGATTGACCATTGAGTAAAATTGCATGTAAATGGTTATTACTTATTAGTTACCCAATACAAAAAATATGGAGGGGCTGAAATCTCGAGCTCTGAAATATCAAGACTTCGGTTTTGGTTACGGATTTTATGTAGTTTTATTTTATATAGTTTTCGGCATAAAACTTTTATGAGGACATTGTTTTTAGTTTGGGCAGCGATGTATATCAAACATAACTCTTTGTTAAAGTACAAGTATTTTTTTATCTCTGTTTAGAAATTTATTACAAAACTCATACGAAACATCTATACGTTGCCGGAAAATCATAACAGATCATAAATTCACATAATTTAGAGAAAAGATGATACACTCAGCAAACTACTCAAAAACCTCTCAATTTAGCGTTTCGAGAAAATATTACAAAATTACAAAATCACAAATTCATATTTCTCTCAAAATTCCAAAAATATTGTAAAAATTAAATAAAATCAAACTTTTTTCAAAATTCTAAAAATATTGCAAAAATTATTACAAAATCAAAAATTCAAACTTTTTCCAAAATTCCAAAAATATTTCAAAAAACAAATTCAAAAATTTCCATGTCACATGTACGTCATACAACAGCTAAATTTTTTTTTCCAAAAAATTGGCTAAAAAAATAAATGAAATCATTTCTTTTGACATACTTGACAATATTTTTTAGACAAACTTATAATGCAATAAAATTCTCAATAATAATAATAATATCATTTTCATTTCATACAAATAACTAATTTTATTATTTTCTAAAAAAATAAATGAAAATCATTCTTTTGACACACTTGACAACATTTTTTTGACAAACTTATAATGCAATAATCTAGATTTTGGTCTCACATACCAATCCCGACCATCAAGATTTGTCCAAATTCAATGTTCCTACTCGTAATCACTTAAAATGAACGTTTTTTAAGCAAATACGCAAATTTCCTTGTTTTGACACACTTGACGATTTTTTCGACACACTTCCGGGACAGCTATCGAACACATCGTCCTTTCGGCTCTTCCCATTGAGTATACTTATTTTTAGAAACAAAAATTTTTGAAATCCCTTCAGCCGTTTTCTAGATTTCGTCGGTTGTGACGGCATTTTTACATTTGACACAGACGGACGGACATACATTTGTTTTGCTTTTTTAGAATCAGTAGGTCCTAAAACGTCGAGAAATGCCAAAAAATTGGGGGAAGAATTTCACTTTTGCTCATGAATGCAATACTTAGGTTTTTTTTCAACCGAAGTAATTATCTTCTTTTAAATTTGCACCTTAACCATATGCTTGAATTGTTGACATTGTGGTTGATTGATACTTAAAATAGATATAAACGTAAATGTTAACCAACTGTTTGATAAAGAAGGGAAGAATTTTTATGACAGTAAATAAAAATAAAATTTACGATAATTTAAACTAAATTAAACAAAGCCACCACAAGTAGGAAGGAAAAAAGAAGTCATACAAAATAAATGTTTCTAAGTAACTAGCTTAGGTTTTTGTTTTCCTGTATATTGTTTACAATACTTTTGATTTTTAGATTTTATTTTAGAATATACTATCTAGAAAGTTTTTTGTTCGAGTAGGATTTATTTATACCAATTCATGAATAAGTTATGTTTCTAATTATCCAGATAAACGCTTGTTTTGGTATATCTCACTCCACTTTTATAAACCTTTGTCTGAAGTTTGAAAGAAATTAAATTATTCAAAAGTTATAATTACTTTTAACTTGTGAAACCAACAAAAATGTTCTTTGGTTACGCAACTGGTATCTGCCACCTAATCTTTTTGAAGGATCTAGTATAATGGAGTCTATTCAGTAAAATCTATCAAAAATTTCTGGTATTCTTCTATTTATTTCACCACATTTGAAAATTGTGTGAAGTAATGGAATCTATCGAATAAAAAAAAAGAACAAAATAGTGGGGGTATCTCCCGAACAGCCGTACGTTTGAACCTCATATAACTTTTTATCTTGACTCTCAATCTTATATGGATTTATATAGATTTGGTACATAAGGATTTAGTACTGTTTCGTTTCCAATATTTCTGCATACCTACATCCGGTTTGTCACTTCCGATTAAAAAGTTTTCAGGTGTTTATCCCTACTGTAACCTCAGTTACAAATCAATTTTCATAAAACGTTGGTAAAAGGGGTCAATCAATATGAGAAACATTTTATTTGCTTTTGGGATACATTGGATAAACGGTTGTTCCACCATACAACAGGTAATTTTTTCCACAACATTCGCTCGTGAATAAATTTTGAATACACTTTGACAAATGATGCAAATATATATGGCAAGGAGTTGATTAGTTTATAAGCATTATTGAACACTGCGGTGGGGGTTCGGGTCCTTTGAGCACCTGTTTTTTTGTAAGCTCTATAACATATGTACCTGACAATCGAATTGAATAAAAATGCTACATAATCATTTAGTACGGTTCACAACAGATCTGCATCCCAACCTCCGGTTTTTCACTTCCGTAAACGAAATTTTTTCACATTTTTTCAGTGTCTCGCTCTTAAGAAGAGCAAGGGCGAAAACTTTGTTTTACTTTGTTTTGGAAACTTTGAAATTCTTATGGAAGAAAATTTATTACAACGTTCCAAAACCCAAAACCATAAACAAATTAGCGGAGTTTTGTTATAATTTTTGAATTGATCTTTAGCATCATTCTTTATTTGATCTCCATCGTAATTTTTAATGTTCTTATTTTTTACCGAACCGATTTTTCGATTAAAAAACGTAAATGTAAGATAAATATTAACAAAATTGTGTTGTGGAAAATCAGTCTATAGTCCCGGGTAGGAGCTGCCAATATTAAACACGGAACCAATCTTGGGCCCGTATTGGCGAGCCAAGCCTTGGTTAGATAACATTGGTTTCAGTCTGGGCCAGTTGTAAATGCCTATGACTGAACTAAGACTTAGTTTATTATATTACGCGTTATTACCCAGTCTAATGCATTGTAAACGTGTGCAAGCCATATTATTTTGACCTTTATTTTTATATATGTTAGTCTTTCCACAACCTCTTTCCACACACTCAAAGGAGGTCTTGTCTTAGCCCGAGGCAGGCTTAGCCCGAGCTGGACTTGGCCCCAGGACATCAGTCCAAACTTGGCCCAGGCTTGGGCCTTTTGAAAAGGTTAAGTCTGGCCCAAACCCCAAAAGCTGTGCCGCAGGCTTGACCCTTTAGCTTTCTGTTCTGTTCGAACGTTTTGCTATTAATTTGTACTCATAAAATTTTAACCTAAGCAAAATAACATGAAGCTTGGGAAAATTCATATTAAATGACAATTTTTTCTAATACAAAAATTTACAAAATGTTAAAAATTAAACTTTTCCATTACGAATATAAATATCACCCATTGCATGCCCATTGCCGACAAAGCAAGCAAATTGTTGATAACAGGCAGGAAATAAAAAAAATTAAAAACTCGTTATAAATTATTTTTATAAAATTCAGTTATATCTGTTGTGACACATCCATTATAGAAAGTCTAATTACTTGACAAACTTCAAAACTCGAATTTTTCGAGCTCTTTATAGTTAGGACTGAAGTAAACTCTAGTACTAGAATTTTGCATACGATTTAAAATAAAATTAATAAGTGAGTAAAAGTAATTTCTTTACTGGCATTTTCCCCCTAATACCGTTACAGATTAGCTGTAATATCCCGAACAGAGTTGGATCTGTGAGTACTAGTGGATTGCTGATGTTGGTTGTAGTGCTATTAATCGCTATATCTCTGTTGTTGGTTGTGTAAGAAGACCAGTCATTTGCAAATGGCAATATATGCCCCTTAAGCGAAATAACATCTGGATTGTATGGGGTGGCGAAAGTTAACGATCAGGCAGTTCCGAATAGTTTCGTGCTGAAAAGCCATCATCTTGGAAACCTTCAGTTTATGTAAGGTTCTTTGGCGATACATATATTACCAATTATAGTATATATTTCTTCCTTGCCTATCATATGGTTGGTTTTGTGATCACCCACTTAAGCTAACAATTGTCTCTGTTACATAAAATGATACAATCTTAGAAAATAACTAATGCATAAGTACTGAATATATTTTAAATTTAAACTTTGTTTACATATTGCAAATTCAGTTAAATTTTTTAAGAAAATTTAACCAAATTCCGTTATCGTAACACATTTTCTCCAGACATTGAATAATAAGTTATATTTATAATAATTTTATTTAACTACATATTACACATCATCTGCAGCAAATACTTTATCTATAATTTAAATAACTCTACGATTGTTGGTATAGATAAATAACAGATTTACTAAAATTCTTTGAAAAGAATTTTATTTAAATTTATATAACTATTGTTCATTAAAAGCAAATGTTTAACTGTTTATGACAAAGCCACTATTAGATAATGTTTAAGATAACATATGCTAGTAACCCAATATAAAATATGTAAATGAAGAAATATAACTCAACTACAATGCACCATGATATGACACATATGCGGGAAGATTATCTAATATGAACCCAATATTTTTTCCTTGACCGATAATTGCATGAATAATATAATAAGCCACCACAAATTTTCTTAGTCATATAATAAAATGTAAACAATTTTAAATGAATTAATTAAACTGAAAAATAACTGTAAGTAATTGAAAATAAAAAATCAAATCTTACTGCTGTGAAACTTAATTTATAATATTATATCTACTGAGTCATTTATTTTTTAATGGAATAGTGATTGAACAATTTTATTAGTGTCTAACTTTTTAACTCAGAGTTTGATTATTGATTTTGGATGATGAATATAGATAATTCGTTACAATCTGCTATCAGATCTAAAAGCCAAGTTTCTAAATACTCAACATTAGACTACTTCTAGTTCTTTGATGTTTGTTTCAACAGATACACTTCTTACTCTAAAATTTTCAAATTTAACACGTAAATTTTCTATCGTGTTTTAGTCAACTCATCCAAAACTGATACACATATATATTTTTAAACAAATATTTGTTTTTACTCTATATATAAACAAGTGATTTCGTTAGTTAGTCTCTCTAGAATTTCGTTATAAATACATACATTTAAAATCTTGTTTGTTCTTTAAAAATAACCACAAACTAATAAGTACAACATAATTATACAAAAAATGTTTATTCCAAATTTAGTTTAGTTGTTTTGAAAATGCAAATCAAAGTCTAAAAATAACAAATTTCACTCAATTTAACGTCATGCAGGAATAAATGGTGGACTGCAGATTTATTTTAATTTTACGCCGGCGGATCAGTTTTTATTGGAGTTTAAGTTTTTGATCTGCTGGTATGACAACTCCCTGTACTCCATGTCCCTGCTATTGAAACATGTGTTATTGTGCGATATCACATACCACTTTCAATAGCAATGAGGTATTACTAGCCAATGTAATATCTTAGGAGAGCTGGCGAATGAACTCTATTCCAACGGCAGCTTCATCAATCTTAGTTTTGGAGTATTCCTTGAAGATGCCAAGGCATAGCTTGCTCGAAGAAACGAGTCATTGAAGAAAAAGGTGCGTCACATTCCTGATTAGCATTATATGTAAGAGTTCAGATCTGGACCGGTACGGCTTTCCCAACCACTGATAGGAATCGGATGGGACACACTGAACAGGCCCTGATCAGTAATGTAACGCTTCAAACTATGTAACAGCAATGGACCGGAAAGTCAATGGCCTCCGTATTTTGGAATGCCCATGGAATAATATTTATCGGCTATCTTGAAAACGGTAAAACCATAACTGGCGCAATTTCGCTTGCGCAACTAGCGACATCAACACCGTTAGCTACGCAAGCGAAATCGGATTTGAACTGGTTTCTCAGCCACCGTATCGCCCAGACCTGGTCCCCAGTGACTTTTACCTGTTTCCAAACCTGAAAAGATGGCTCACCGGTAAGTTATTGCACTCAAAATAAGCCTATTTTAGAGAAAAAAAAATTTTATAAAATTATATTAACTCTATATTTAACCAAATGAAATTTATGCTCAGATCAGGACATATAGGGCAAACCTTAATTGGAAAATCATATATGATTCTGATCCGCTCTGGTCCGGAATTTACTTCTAGAGATGAGATAGGTCTTCGGAGTCCAGGCCGGATATGGCGCGCCCTGGTATTGAAATCACGTCCTGAATAAATTGCTAGTTGGGTTGTTGATCATTAGTAAAACTGCACATTAATATTCCAACGTTTCTCAGAATTTGATTTTCGGTGCCCCGAGATTCATAAATTTTGAATTCTGGGATCCCGGGCTTTAAAATTCATGAAACCCAGTAACCAATAATCCATTAGTTCCATCCATTAAACTAGTTGCCAATAATCCAACTAGTGGCACATTCCTTGATCATGTGACGCACTGTTTTCCTAAATGATTAAAACCCAAACATAGAGTTTTATGAAAACTCGTTTTTTTCAAAAAAGCAATAGTGCGCCATCATCAAGGAATATTCAATAACTAAGATAGAGATTGCTACCGTTGATTAAATGTTTTTTCCGTCAGAAAAATACCACCTTAGCTAATGATATCTCACGGCTATCGCCAGTGGTATCTCACTTTAACTCATACGACAATAGCAGGACCTGAAGAAGCAGAGTTGTCACACCCGTAGATCAAAATTTTAAAAAAAATTGAAGTCATTAGACAATGCGCCAGGTAAAGTTAATAATATTTTTGGTTTTTGTTCTTGTCGGGGTTCCACTTAACAACAATGGTTAGAATGCGGTCTGTCTATCTATCGATTTTCTCGTTCACTAAAACTTCTATTCGTCTGAACTCTGAGATGAGTATAAAATTATTTATTTTCAAACAATATAGAGTTTCTTTAAGGGCTATGTGTGATGTGTGGCCATTTAAAAAATAATCTAGTCAAGTGTCATAACTATATTACCAAGTCAACTCAAGTACCATATGAAAGAGTGTAAGCCTATTATTTTTTTAAAATTTCTTGGAGAGTTTCAGAATCATTTTCTCTTAAATCTTATAAATTGCTCTTTTTCCATATTTTTTTCTTAGTTGTAACATAAAGGGGTAAAAAATCTTAAAAAAATTTACAAATAAAGTGAGAATTTGATAGATTTTCAACCAAGAATATAGTAGTGAGTCAGGCATTAGCTGCAGTACTAATGTGTCCTGTTTTTTAAAGAAAATGAGAGAAAAGTTATTAAACTATTTTTACCCTGTCAAGTGCGTTGTCCATTTATAACCATTTTGTACTGTCCAGCCAGACTTTGATTGTGTTAAAAATGTATGTGTTCGACATTAAGCGCCACATGCTTTTCTCTTATTTCCAAACTTATTAGACAAAATATGAACGAAAATTTATGATGCTTCCCTGTAAATTACTTGGGGACTTTTTTTGAGGTTCTAATTTTTTGAAAGAACCATTGTTGTTTCAAATTTTTTCCCAATTATATACACTGGCACCATTCTTGTCGACGGAACTTTGAGTTTGCTTTGCTTGCTTTGCAATTAAATTTTGTTTTTTAGCGATCGAAGATTCATTCAGCAGCATTTGAAATTAAATTTTTGCATGAAAATCAGAACGTTTCGACGCCTTCAAAGTTAATTTCTGATTTCTTTAATATTTCGGTAAAACGGCTTTGATTCCTTTCTGTTTTAGCGATGCGATATTTAGAGTTTATGTGGTTTGAGTTTTCCAATTCTGTGCTTGGAAAGTGAGTCATACATATTAGCAATTGCTAGAAAATCGAATTGTCCGATTCATGCATTTCTAATGGTTCGTTCATTAAGAACGCTAGGAGAAACGTACTTATATTAATTATAAATTCAGAGTTAAAAATGCTTACATATAACATATAAAAATACAACATTCCCAAATACAGGAGGAAAAATAAAAAATATCGTTCTTACCCCTAAATCGAATTAAATATCTTTTCTCAAATACTCACAAACTTAATTTTTGCTTCAAATTTGATGCTTTTCTTCATCTCCGTAGGTACCCTCTGGATTATAACCAATCCGGTTTCAAGCATATTCAACGGCTACACATTTACGTATTAGTAAGTTTATATTTGAAAAATCCTCGCCAGCTACAGTAACTTGCAACCCAAGTCGCATGTTGTGTTTAATGATGTTCATTAATCCTCCATCTTGCAGGGGTACTTTAAGGCCAAGAGAGAGGGTCAACAAATCATTATAGAAGTCCATAAAACCCTCGCGAAATTTTTGTTTCCGGGTTTCTAGGGACTGTTTAATGTCACTGTCTGTTCGTCTATCCTGAAAGCGATCTATTAATGCTTGTCGAAGTTGTGAGAATTAAAAGGAGAATATAAATTAAAAAAAAATTGCTTTTCCGAATGTTTTGTTCAATTTTGCAAGTATTGTTATTAAAATAAATAAAAAGGATGACAGAAAAGTACTGATTTTCTTTTTCTGCATATCGAATTAAAGAAAATAAAAATATAATCGACTACAAAGGAGTGAATTAAAAAAAGTAGAAATTTTGCTCTTACGAATAAAAACGATATTCCAAAATAAAAATTTTAATTTACAAATACTATTTTGAGAAGTGAAAAAAGCGCTCGAATAAAATAAAATTATACACTGTGTATACTTAATTTCGAGTGTTTCCGGCAAGATACCATCGGTATGGAAGCATTATACACCTATCCCACGCTTTACACGGCACTCATTTAACACGTTTTCGACTTTACACGGTTTTTGAAATCAAAATTTCCAAAAAAAAAAGTTCAAAAAAAAGACAAATTTTGGTATTACACGCACTTATATCTACTTTATTTTAATTAAACCTTCTGGTATACCATATACATATAGGTTGTAATTAAAACAAGAAAACAAGAAACTTGTAACAAAAAACGCATTTGAGTGTTCAAAGCAAAATTTTGAAAATACATGTTGATGTAAATCAGCAAAGGTTTGTAAGAGATTCTCTATGTAAATCAGTTGATTTTAAGCAATATATCGTTATTAGCTAGATACAAAATACGTGTGTATCAATGGTCATAGTTAATTTGTAAGTAAATAATTATATCTGTTGACATACGAGTTAACGTGAGATATTATACAACACTGGCAATCAAGGTTGGCATGATATATATCAATGATATATATCCGATATATATCATTGATATATATCACGATATTTATGCCCTGATATATATCATGATATTTATAAAAAGAAATAATTAACATTTTTTTTCTTAAAGTTAGAAAATCTGTTAACAGTCGCAGCACTGCCCGCAAAACGCATGCCAAATCGAAGTAACCTGGTTAAGCTATGCCAAGACCATAAAGCTGACATAGATCCTAACATAACTAAACTTATGACATAAGTATTGTAATAAATTGTAAACATATGCTTTGTTATCTAAAGACAATAGCAGTCGCTTTAGACAGACCTCAAAGAGATAAAACATCTATTGCCGTTGTAGTTGAAATTTGGCATAAACTAGAAGTCTTAAACTATCGATGCCATCTTAAACTAAAGCAACCTTTAGAAGTTAAGAAATTTTTTTATCGGAGTGACATGGCTTTAAATACACCTCATTACCTATCCAATTTACGCTTGACCATCGATTTTTAGGTAAACGTTTGAACATCCACCAAAGAGAAGAAACATCTACTCTTATTTAAATATAATTATTTCAGACTTCATTCCATTTGTAATGGCGCTTTTAACTGAATCTACAACATTTCCAAAATTTGTATTTCAATCTCAGTTTATAAATACACCACCAATGGTGTGGTGGAATGGAATGACTACTTGGATGACTTTTTTTTCTTTAGACAATTTTACTTTATTTTAACTTTTTTGTATTTACTTTATTTACGTATGATATTTTATATTTTATTGGCCCTGTCATGGTTGCTAGTACTCGGCTATTGCTGCAATACTGGTCATCATTATTGAACTGTTACTGGGTCAGCTGTACAACCTTGTATCATTGCTGTTTTTTCTCTGGCAAATGAATGGCAGCCATATATTGTCCGAAGTTTTTAACAAGTAAAATTATGTTAATGGCCGAGTAATAGTTGCCAGTACTATTTTTTTTTTATAAAATGTGTTGTGTAGCAGACATAGAGATGTTAAAATACGGTATTTTATTTTTTTTGTATAATACAGCGTATTATACATTGTATAATACAAAATAAAATACCGTACATTCTGTACAAAAGTGCATTAGCCGACATACAGTGTTAGTGGTATAACAACAAAAAATTACTTCCATCACCATTTTCTATCACAACTAATTCATTTTCTTCTAAATAACTGCCCCGACATTTGGATTTCTTATCGTTATCTTTATTTATATTTTTTAAACCAATGCTAATAAGATCTATTTATTCATCTGATTCTGCTTGGTTTCAATATTAACCACTTTCATTCGTGCCGAGCTATTGTATTTATGTTTTTTTAAATTAAAGACTTATTATTTCCCATCGGTAAACTGTTGAAGATTTAAATTATGATTTTTCACATAAACAAGTTTATGCCTCGTTGATTTGTAAGACAAATACTTCTTGCAGTATGAGTTAGGCCGCTGATTGAAAAAGAGTTTTCTATTACAGTGGAATATGCGGAACGATGCAAGATTCCGAAGAGCCACAAACTCTTTGCCACTAAGTTAAACAACCAATATAGCTACCATCGGTTTCAGAATGTGAGTTTTGAGATTTGGGTGTTTTA
The DNA here is from genome assembly GCA_963693315.1 of Diogma glabrata. NCBI lineage: Eukaryota > Metazoa > Arthropoda > Insecta > Diptera > Cylindrotomidae > Diogma > Diogma glabrata. The sequence continues at coordinate 265,913,630 of OY856188.1, forward strand.
GTTAATCAATTTGAATGTATAGAAAGAGGAAAGAGGACTACTCAAAGATGTAAAATTGAATGACAGTCTATGAGTCCATAGCTCATAATGAGTTAAACGAAATGAGTTCATGGCTCATAATTTTGATTTGCTGCATAAAAAAATTCCCTATAACGGTTAATAGTAATGGTGTAGCATTCGATGTTTGAAATTTATGTTCTGTTGATATTACAACAATTTTGTTGCCATAGAAATTTGCGAATCACAAAGAATGCGTTTCTAACTGTTAGTAACAAGGGGCAATAACTCATTAATTTCTTCTGTGTCGTTCATATATTCAAGAACCAGTAGTATATATTTTTGCAGTTATAGATTCTTCAAGTGATCCACGCGAAATCTCAATAAAATGGCAGAATACTAATTCGCGCCACCACAATAGAAAAAAATTTTATAATAAAATACCTTGTATTTTACTACGTTTTGGACAATACGGTATTTTACGTATAATACCGCGTATTATACAATAGTATTAAACACTTTTACATCACTAAGCAGACATTACAATATGTGTCACTACAACACATCAAAACCTTTTAAGACCAACCCACAACAACATGCGTTCTAAGGTGTTGATGGAAGCAACTTTGTTTTTTTTTTGTATTTTTTTATATTTTTTTTATAGATGGAATAACTAAACAATAAATCCTATCACATATAAAATATGACATAGGCCAATAGTTCATGATTCTATTCTAGAAAAAATAAAATAAATTAAAAGGTAAACAGCGAATTTGTTTTAACAATTTGCAGGAACAAAACTAAAATGTGGTTGCCAATAATCCAGCTAGTGGCATATTCATGCGACGCACTTCCTTCCTCAATGATTAAAGCCCATACAAAGAGTTATATGAAGGCTCGATTCTTTGAGTAAGCAATCATCATCAGGTAATGCGTGGCATCAACAGGTAATGCTCAATAACTATGATTGAGGGTGCTACCGTTGACCGAATAGGGTTCATCCACCAGCACCCCTAAGATATCACCTTGGCTAGTTAGTGATATCTTACTACTCTTGTCAGTGGTATGTGATATTTCACGTTAGCTCGTATGTCAATAGCAGGGACTGGAGTCAACGGAGTTGTCACACCCGTAGATCAAAAATAAAAAAATTTATTATATAAAAAATTGATCCCTCCATGCGACTCTATGGGTGATGGTTGCCAGTACCCGGCCATTGTTGAATTACTCGTCCCAAGTAATTGACCATTACTGGACCAGTTGTATAACCTTGCATGGGCCATTGCTGGCTTTATTCTCTGGCCCTTGAATGGCAGTCATTTATTATTTGAAGTTATCATCCAGTAACATTACGTTTATGGTCCAATTATGTACTCGGCCATTACTGCATTACTGGGCCCCAGTAATGAACTGTTACTGGACCAGTTGTACGACTTTGTATGGGTATTGATGAAGCAACTTAGCTAAATAAATAAGACAAAGCGAGCAAGGGTATTCGTAATTTGGAATTGTGCAATCGAAGAAATAAAGAAATACGCTTGATTGCCTATACATTAAATTAGAGTTGCCATTTTGAATTTAATTTATAGGCAAATAGGTAAGAAACGAGGGCGTGATGCGTTGCACTGCATACAAGTGTGGAAAGGGCCATATATTGTATAATATTTAAGATAACCAACTTATTCAAAAATAAATATCAGAACTTGATATATATCGGATATATATCTGATATATATCGGATATTTTGATATTTATATAAATATCATGATATTTGCCAACCTTGCTGGCAATAGCAGTGAGATCTTACTCTATCCTATAATGAAATATTGGGGTCTGTCATATTTTATTAAATGATTGGATTTATTGTTTAGTTATCAATTCAAAAAAATTTAAAGAACACAAACAATTAAAATTAGCGTCCATCAACATCGTTGAACGCACGTTGTTGCGGTGACCGTGATGTTAACAGTTTTTATTTGTTGTTTTGATACATATTGTAATTCCTACTACACAACACATTTTATTTAAAAAAAAATGAAAACAATGGAATATAAATTAATGATATGGCTTGAAGACCAATATCAAAGACGTATTCCAATTGGTACCAATATCATAACTAGTAAGACTTTAAAATTTTTGGAATGTGAAACAGTCCATTTACTCTACACTCCATCTACTCAAATAAAATGCCTTTTAAGTTTTATTGCAGGTCATGGTTGGTTCGAAATATATAAACACGAGCATTTTTTGCAAAAATTTAAAATTAAAAAGCGCATCTACTGATTTAGATACAGCACAACAGTATGTACCCACTAAAAAAGACTGAAATTAAATCCGGTACATCTTACTGTCGTGCAGCCAAATTCTGTAACTGTGAAGCGGTGAAGCGTTAAAAATTCCTTCGTTTCTGTTCATTCAAAAACTTATTACTTCACTGCTTCACAATTACAGAATTTGGCTGCTGATCAGGTTTTCAATACTAAAGAGTGATAAGGCTTAGGTGGCAAAGCCTCCAGGTAAAAAGGAATTAACAAATCTTTCCATTTATTGGAATGCCAATACAAAAGCTTGGGTTAAAGCCACATTGTTCATTGATTTGTCTCATATCTCTTACGTACCAGAAGTAAAATAGTATTTAATCAAAATAATATTCAAGGTTCTTCTTTTACTGGACAATGCTCCATGTCATCCTCAAGATTTGCAGCTTACAAATGGATAAATTGTATTTCTACCCAAAATTAAAACTTCTTAATTGCAACCATTATACCAGAAGATAATAAATAATGCAACTACTTTCAACAACATGATCCGAATATTGAACTAGCTCTCCGATTTCTGCGAACTCTCAACGAATTTTTAAGTCAATATGAAGATGTTTGCAAGATTTAGCTAAAAAGAAAGCACAGTTATTAATTACAGATTTAACTTCCAAGTCGCACCGAACTGAATCAAGTTAAGTTAGGTTTGATTTAGGTCAACATGCTAGTATGTGCATGTATAATTGCTTTTTATTTTTCTATGAACTTCTTATTGGTTATGTTGCATGTTTCTTTTTGAAAATCAATTTAACTGTTATGTCGATATCTTATGTGATTAAACTGGTACTTTTATGTTTTACCGAATCTGTTTGTCGCCCAAGAAAGGACCAAAAACCCACGTTTTTCGTTTAACACGGTTTTCCATACAAAATTTATATTTTCGATTAACACGTTTTTATCAGTGTAGTGTAGTGTAGTGTATTATTGAAAGTCTCTTGGCGTTGGGTCTTAGCTTTAGTAGATTAATGGACAATCAGAGGAAAACAAATATCAAATTATAATCGAAACGGATGATCACTACTGCTATGGTAAGTCCTACCTAGAGCGTGGGTTGGTTGGCTTTTACTACCAAGCCAGCATTACATCTTCCCATCTGATTTCAATGAAATCCTGAAAATTTTGAGCGTGATACCAGTAGCAAAAATAAAAGCAAATTCGGTGTTTGATTGGTAAGAGTTACGACTATACTATTAGAATAAACATATATTTACACACTTATTTGTTGTTATAGTTTTAGTCAATTAGCCGAATAACTCAAAAAGTAAGGGTTTTAGCGAAAAAATTATTCCGACTTAAAATGTAGAGGTCCACACCAAAACGCTACATTTCCATTTTCTTTAAAAAATAAATTGTGTACTTAAACCGGCTCCCATTACTGAATTAGATCGAAAACTCGAAAATTTGTCTATGCTGAAATTAGAATTGTTTTTCCCCTTTGTAGAATAGAGCTTGCTTTAGACATAATGTAATCAATGTAAGGATTACACTTAAACTGCGTTGAAAAAATGTAATAACGGAAATGTATCGTTTTGGTGTGGCAGTACCTCCTCAAATGCACCTTATAAAAAAAGAAAAATAATGGTGGGTTTATGCTGTCTAGACCCAATACAATAATAATAGCTTGTTCCCGGGTAAGAAAAAGCTAAGGGGACATGCCTGAGCCAGGCTCGTGCCATAGCTGTTGGTGGTTGGGCCAGGCTTAACATTTTCAAACGGCCCAAGCGTGGGTCAAGCTTGGCCTGGGAGCGTATCATTTCAAATTTTGCGTATCATTAATAGTTTTTAAGTTATTTAGAAAAAAGGCAATTTTTTCAAAATTCCCAAATTTCAATGCTCTCTTTACTTCAAGTTCAATCTATTTAAAAACTAAGCACTGAAAGCTATTCAAACTTCTAGAGCATATTACAATTACATTAATAAAGTACCGTACGAATTGGTACCAATTATTTTTAATTCGGATAATAATTAAGAGAGGATTTTCACTTTTTTCGTCGCCGAAAAAAATAGGAACCAACTTTTTTTTCGTCATAACTCGCTTAGCAAAACTAAAACTCCTAGGAACTTTTATAAAAACTAAGAATATAAAGGTATTTAACCAATTTAAAAATGTTCTGCAAGTTTATTTATGTTACGCTGAAAATTTCAATTTTGACTTTTGATTTGACGAATAAGAACCAAACTTCAGCAAGTTGTTACTCCGTTTGTATTAGGTCTACAGACACCATAAACCCACCAAAGAAATGGTTTTTAAGGTAATTTTATAAGCTACAAGTCAGAATAATTTTTTCGATAAAATACTTACTTTTTGAGTTAGTCGGTAATAAACCGTCTGAAAACGTGTTTTTTTTGTTGAAAAATTGAAACGTTCACTCGCGAATAAGTCGGAAAGTATTGACTTTCAGCAAAAACTTTAGATAACAAAAGTCGCTTAGATTAATCTATCAATTCCTGGACCTAGTTTTAATGAATAATTTTTCGTCCCCGAGAAGGTGTGGCATCCACCTCCTGGAGGGTGCTGCGGACACATTGTTAACTTTGAAGTAGAGGGTAATTAGAACCTGAATCCAAATGTTTGTGCAAATTGGTGCTGTTTGTAAGGATTATATGGGAAAATGGTCATTGATTAGACTATTTATGTTGGTTTGAATCTTATCTCTAGCGGTTTATGGTGCGGTGGTTAAATAAAGATTCAATAAAGTCAAATCGCTTAGTATTTTGACCTCACACACGGTTTTTAAAATTATTCAGGAATTCTTTTCAAATCTTTCGATTTCGTATCACTCATCTTGACACCTCTAAAATCGTGTTTGTTATTTATCCCTTACCGAAACCCATAAAAGGCAGATAAAAACAAACGGTTAAAGTAAATATGTAAAAAACGCAATCGTGCGAGATGCACTGCATATAGTGTCCTTTTTCCGTCTCATAAGCTCATGTTTTTTTGGCATTGAACCCACAAAAAATTCAGTCAAAATGCCAACTTCCTAGAACAAACCTTTGAACGCTTCAAACCGAGTTTGTTTGCCATATTTGTACTGCCGGTTTTTTACTTCCGATAAAAATTTGTTTGCATTTTTTTTCAGTGTCTTTATTCACACTACAGCCTACAATAATGAAGTGATTATGTTATGATTAACTTATAAAAAAGTTTTGGGAGAGAATGATCAACTTTGGGGAAACATTGATCAAAGTGGCAAAAGGTCCACCATATACACTGCAGCCTTTTCTCGCTTTGTTTTTAAAATTTGTTGGGAGCACACAGACTTCGTTCATTAATCAATTTTGATGAAAATTTAACAAAAGATTGAAATTTAAATGACAAAGAACTAATTAGTTTTTGGGCGATATTTGGATACGTGGTGTCGTACAACAGAATTTTTTATGTCTACGGATACTACAGCTTTCTTTAATGTTTTTATAATTACAATTACGTGAAATCAATAAAATCGGTTAGCTATTAATTGAAGTATTTTATAGATATAAGCTCACTCTAGATCCAGAACATTTTGTTTCCAGACTTATGGTGAAGTTAGCCTATATGCATCAGCGCCGCAATATTTTTTTTGTTGCAAATGTTTACTGTGAAGACTTTAATTTGTTATTATCTAGGGAGCAAATGTATTTAAATTTGATCACATGTAACCGAAGTATTGCATTTCGGCGGACAGCGAAATGATTTTTCTAGTCTACCTTATCGCTATCATGATTTCGCGGGAACGGATATACGTACAAACCGACAAAGATGCATTGTTAAGTAACAATAGTATATTTTTATGACAGTCTTATTTCCGTTTTAAACTTTTATAAATATAACGTCGTCGTTCTGAAACTGAAAGTAATCCCTATAAACATAATGTTCACATTTTCATTCGAAATTTAACTTCAAATCTTTTTCTATATACTCTAGAAGCGATATGAAACAAACGTTTTTCAAAAAGTTAATGCGAATATTTCGAAAATATAATGAACTTTTCGGATTTTATTAAAATATTCATATTTTTTAAGACTGGAAGTTTGACATTCCAGAAGTGTTTGGTTTTTCTAAAGCCAATGAGATAGAGAGAGTCCAAGTATATAACTTATTATTATAATGTTCTTATAATGATAAAATATTCGTAACTTTAAAAAATTCACATATTTGTCCGGATATTTGTTACAGCTTGCATTGAATCTTTGATTTTTACTCTATTCTATATTTTTGGTGCTATACCAACGTTTTATGTCCCCCATAATTGTGATTCATGCAAAGACAATACTAACGAAAATATCTATTTTGAATATGAGATATTTTATTTTGGTACTCAGTTATCCATAAAATTATAAAATTTACTTTCTTCGTATTTAAACAGCTAATGTTTGTTGTATGTTCAAATCTTATCAATCAAATGTCATTTACACTTACATTTCAAAAAATCTCAAAATATATTATTTATTTTATTTTCAGTTTGAAATTGGTTGGTTTCATCAAATCATGAAGATTATCAACAAAAAAAATCTCTTTTCACAAAAACTCCCCATTTTATTTTTATATAATTTTATGTGTTTATGAATATCGCTTTTGCTTCATATCTTAACAATGAAAGGCATGAAAATATTTTCTATAATTCAAAAACAGTTTTAATTTCAATGGATAAAATTTTACTGTCACCAAATGTTTAGCCAGAAGGAAACCACCTTTTTAAAGTAATTTATTTGTAATTCCTTCCAGTGATTTCTGAAGTTTTAAAAATTTGCTTACCCGTGGATGATCAAGTGCTAGCGTAGACATAGCGTTATCGTAGCTCGTAATTCAATCTATGCATGTCTGCCGCGTGTTGAATTTCATTTTCTCGCTACATCTGAACAATTTCATAATTAACATACATACATACAAATCATCAAACATGGGTAGCCCATGAAATTTTATAAAATATCATAGGTCACCTATGTCAAAGTGTCTATTTATTAATTCATTTTCCTCAATCATTTATTTTTATACAAGCAATGAACTTGCAGATATTATTTATTGATTATATTATATTAATTTTATTTTTATAAGTTTATGTGCGTAAAATTTGTATATCCAACCAACAAAGTTTTAAAAAAGTTTTACTATAAAAAAACTAATAAACAATATACATATCTGATTACAAAATCGTGTAAGTGAATTTAAATGCATGACTAAATTATTAATTATTTATTTTAGTAATTGTGGAAAGTGTGTTCCATACAACATTAGAATATGTATTTTAAAACTTATTGTGTGAACTTGATACGCACGGAATATATGAATTTTAATTAAGACTCATTAGAAAGGTGGAGATTGATCCCACAACAAAGGGTATATGTGAAATACGTATAGAACTCAATTTCATATCATATCATATGACATAGTAGGCGCTCGACGATTTAGCTATTTGCACTAACCGACCGACGAGAACATCGGGAATTGAATTTTACAAGACACAAGATTTCATTAAAATAAATTCACAGTTATTTTTTTAAATGCATGTTATGTATGGGATAGTACATCGAGAATTTGACTTCCTTCCTGGATTCTCTTCTTCAATGCTCGGATGGTTGTAGGCTAGTTGGCATTGACCTTTGATTTCAAATAACAGAATAAAAAATCCAGTGGTGTAAGATCACATCATCTAAAGAGCCAATGCTGATCACCGAAACGAGAGAGTACACGACCAAAAAATATCTCATTCAGTAACTGAATATTTGGAAAATTATACCTGTTTGGCATTTAGCACCATGTTGCAACCTCGTGTCGTCCAATTAAATATCATCCAATATAGAAAGATTTCAAAACTACAAGTGATATCGAGCACCAGTAACAATCACTCCATCTCCCAACTCAAAATCCCCACCCTCAAACTTTTTTATTATTTTTAGAATATCGTTCAACAATGAAAACGCATTGTTCTCTCGGGTAAGTGTCAAATTGTTTTTTCTTGGTTTAACTTTACCACACAAATCTTACATAAATTTTGAGACACCCATTTTAAATCGATTTGAAAACGATTCTGATGTAAGTTGACCTATCGCTTTATTTGGAAAATCATTCCTTCAACCAGTCGTTTTTTAGCAACAACAATTCATTATAATTTCTTTATTCTATCTTTTACCAGATACAAAATTGTAGGCAGACAAATGTTTACTTTTATTATACAGATTAAATAAAATAAGTAACAGTGTAAATATAACAAGATTCAAGTTAAACAGATATACATATATACATATATTGTTTGTGTTGACTCGTTATTTAAATATTAGTATATATTTTATTTACAAACAAAAATTAAGTAAATATTAAATTTGCTGATGTACATAATAAAAAAAATTAACTGATAATAAATCACGGTCAAGGTGGCTTTAGAGAAATAGAAACGCAAGCTTTCATTCATTGACAATCAAAATTGATTAATTTTTTAGTAGAAAGAATGAAATCGTCATGAATCATAAGCAAAAAAAAAAAAAATTTTCACTCCATACCAATTGCTCCATGTTTACAAGTCCTATATTCGTCCCTGTATGGAGTACTGTTGTCAAGTTTAGGGTGCTGCTTCTGTTACCATCTTGGCTCTCTTGGACTCTGTTCAAAAGCGGGCTATACGAATTGTGGGTGATCGGGCTTTCACATCAAAACTAGATTCCCTACAACATCGTCGCACTGTTGCTGACCTCGTTGTTTTTTTACAAATATCGTCATCAACAGTGCTCAGATGAAATCAGCAGCATCATGCCTCAAACTTATTCTTACCCCCGTTCCACTTGGCAATCGGCTACCGCAACCAGTCAAACGGTCGAGATCCCGCGCTGTCATACTGGCAGAACGCAGAAAGACTTCTTTGTCCGAACTACATACAAATGGAATAGTTTGCCGGAATCCTTATTCTCAGATGACTTCACTTCAGGTTTAAAAAAAGCGTTCAACAAGACCTTAGAACGCCAGTTGTTGTGGGACCTAGGTCTTAAAAGGTACTTATGTGTTGTTGTGACACATATTGTAAACCCTATAACAACACATAACAACACATTTTATTCAAAAAAAAAATGATGAATTAGTTTTGGTTTTAAGTTTTTAGTTTTGGTGGCTGACACCAAGTAGCAACGCTTTGCTTGGTCTTTTTGTAAATGTATAATGCCACTTTGTGAATAAAGTTTTAATAATAACAGTTCCTGTGGAAATAGCGCCATTTGTATAGAAACGCTTTCCGAACCATCCAATTCTTCATTGGCAGTCTCATTGAGAATGTGAAGGGATTTCATAAGTTGTTAGGTTTTCCCATCTGAAATTGAATATTGTTCAAACAACAAATAATACGAAGAGTATTGAGTGAATTTATTCTTGCGAGCGACTCGCAAAGAATAAGCTATCTCCCCAAGATGAGAATAACATGTTGTGTGTTGACCCTTCACGTACGCTCGTATAGCAGCAAGGACAATCTATTCAAGCGTTACTCAGCTCACTGTAGACTACATTTCTAACATTCTGAATATTGAAATCCGATAACAAGTTCTGAAATTATTAACTTAACCATTGTTTACCATTGTCGCTGTGTAAGTCACTATGGTACCCCATAAGTTAAAAACACATCGATCTTCAGGAAGACGTTCAACTTAGGTGAGATTGCGTTCCCAAGAGGTTTGAGTAATACAAACTTAGTGAAATGATCAAGGACAATTAATATCACCGTATGCCCGAATTTCGATCGAGGATATGGTCCCAAAAATTTATATAGAGTATCTGACACGAACGTTTTGTTACGAACTGAGATGACATCGGTGGACACAAAATCTGGTTCAAGGCCTGTGTCGGTTTGCGAGGATCACAAGACATAACATAATTGTGAACTTGTGACGCCATGCCAGACTAATAGTATAGACATCAGGCCTATACTAATGGCTCCATGAGCAGCAGTACTATCATCATTATGCGTATCTTGTGTATTTTGATAATTTCGGCTGTTAAAGGTTTTACTACGCAGAGCTTCCTCACAGGTAAATCATTCGGTATCGCAACAAGTTTTGGTTATACACGGATATTCAACTTGCCATCCAAATTTTTCACCGAACAAAAATCTTTGGGTGACATTTGGATTTTAGCTATCATCTCAGTGTAGTGTTTGTGTTGATAACCTTCATCGTCAATTATCGTAATGTGTTAGTGCTCCGGGAAATTCCTCGTGTGTATCGTCGTATGGACGAGATAAACCGTCAGACACTATGTTGTGGGCCCTCTCTTGATAGATAATTGTAAAGTCCATATGTTGGAGCTTTAGGCTCCACCGAGCCAGTCGGCCCCTCAAGTCGTTCTGTGACGGCTTCTGAAGTGGCTTCTGATTTTCGTGGTCGGTTACGATAGTAAATCGATAACCATCAACATAGGCCCTGAATTTCCTGACACTTAGAATTGCTGCAAAACTCTCAAGCTCTGAATCTAAATAGTTTTGTTGAGTTTTGTTTAGCTTCTTCGACATGAAGGCTATCGAACACTCTTGTAGCTCGTTATCAACTTAATATAAGACACTACCGACCCCTGTCAGGCTAGCGTCACACCGAATGAAGAAATCTTTATTATAATCTAGATTAATTAGAACTGGAGCTGAAGTCAACAGAATTTACCTTATTTTAATTTTGATATCTTTGCAATTTTTCTTTTTGTTTTTTCCTTCGTTTATTTTACGAGTTTTATTTTTGTTTTTTATTTTTATGTTTTATTAATAACATAGAATGGGATCAAAAGTTACACTTTAAGCTGAGGATTTTTATCTTGGCTACAGTGTGCTCCCAAGATAATGCGAGACCTCATACAAGTTTGTTAAATCATCAAAAGGTTTTGCAGCTTGGATAAGGTTACTGCCACACTCACTAATTCTCCAGATCTGGTACTTTCTGATTATTGTTTGTTCCGGTCCGTACAAAATTTGTTGGACGTCAAAATCATCTGAATCAGTTTTTTGAAAGTAAAGATCAGAAGTTTTTTGAGCGTGGAATCATGAGACTTTCAGAAAGATGGCAAAAGGTATTGTACCAGAGTGGACAATATATAATTGAATAAAATATTTAATCATTTATTTATTTATTTATTTTATTGATTCAAAGAAACTAGTATACAGACTTAATATGTCCAATTACATACTAGTTTTTATTTAGATACAATACAATACAATTATTATTTCTAGTTATATAAATTTTGAGTATTAATATTGTTTATATGTGTAAGTTAAATTAGTTTGTTGCAATTTATTGTATTTCAAAATGCTTGTATTTTGTTGTATTTCAAAATAATAATATATAAAATTTATATTTTGATACTTAATTAAATAAACTATAATTTTCATTTGTTTGCCCTATATTGTAAAAAAAAAACACAAATTAGCTTTCAATTTTACTTTTAAATACGGACTGTGAAAACGAAAACAAACTTATGTTATTGAACAATCGGTTGTGCGAACTTGGAAGTCTTACCAACGGAGAATGAATTCTATGATTTTTTTTAGAATGTTGAATTTGAAAGACGGATGGTGCTCTTATGTCGTATCGAGAATTATTTTTGAAAGAAAATATTGGAAGTAAATCCGATTCGATTTTGTTAACAATTTTAAAAAGAGTCATTTCATCTGCTATTACACGTCTTTTTTCCAGAGAGGTCATGTTATATCTGACAAGACGGTTCGTATAAGATTCTTTGACTAGTTTTAATTTGAAATTGAGGAATCTTGTAAATTTCTTCTGTACTTTTTCAATATTCAGTACATGAATTTGATATTGAGGATTCCAAATCACAGATAAGTATTCTAATTTAGAGCGAACAATTGCATTAAAGATCGATATAAACGATTTGGAGTTAGAAAAATTACCGCATACCCTCAGCACGAAACCTAACAATTTTAGAGAATGGTTAACAACGTGCTGTATTTGAATGTTGAATTTTAAATTAGAATCTACGATGATACCAAGATCTCGCACATGCTCCATGACAGTTAACTTAATGTTGTTAATTTCGTAAATTTGATTTATGTAAAAAGATCTCGGTTTTATTTTTAAAGAAACACATTTGTTGACATTCAGAAACATTCCGTTGTCAACACACCATCGGTATAGAAGATTTAGATCTTGCTGGAGCAGATTGCAGTCGTCGAGTGATTTGATTGATTGAAAAATTTTCAGATCATCAGCGAATAGTAGAACTTTGCATTTTAAGACCCCAACTACATCATCAATGAACAAAAGGAATAGCAAAGGCCCCAAAATTGAGCCTTGCGGAACACCAGATGATGGAACAATATTGAATGATTTGCAATTGTTTATTTGTATAAACTGAGTTCTTTGTTTTAAATAAGACTCAAACCATTTCAGAAACTCATGACTGAGTCCAAAACGTTTGAGCTTTCGCAACAATAGATCATGGTCGACCTTATCGAATGCTTTTGAGAAATCAGTGTACACAACGTCCACTCCATAGCCAGAATCAATTGAATCGTAAACATATTCTGTAAAGTCGAGAAGATTAGTTAAAGTCGATCGACCGCGGTAAAATCCGTGTTGTTTTTTCGAAATTAGATTACTGGTGTGAGTAAACAATACATTGTGTATTATTTTTTCAAATATTTTACTGCAGCAGTTCAACAACGAGATTGGTCTGTAGTTGGTCACATCAGTGGTATCACCAGATTTGAAAATTGGCAAAACTTTAGCACATTTCCATTGGGAAGGAAAAATTCCTTCAGTAAGAGATTTGTTAAAAATGATTAAAAGGTAAAAAAAACCTAAATCGAAAGCAATGTACTTGTATTGAAGTGTAGGGCACTAATTACAATGTCGCTATGATCCAAAATTTCTATGATCTTGAAAAAGATGTCATGTCCCGAACAATTCAACACTAGGAAAAGGTAGATGGCCTCTATCACCCCCATGTGAACTTCAGGAATTTCTTCATTCCAGAAAAATTTCTTTAACGTAACTTCATGATCGACATACGGATAAATGGAATAAAAATATGGAAACAGATTACAGAAACTTATTATATGACAATTCGCTAAAGCATTACTTCGCTTACTCTCTGATTAAGAACCGAAACATTATGTAAAAATGCCTGCTGGTTCGTTATTAATTCAACGATTAAAAGGTTCCGTGACTGATTCGACATTTCAACCTCAAGTTCTTTTATCACTTGCACTAATCCACTTTTTGTTTTGAAGTATAAATATTCCAGTAAATTTTGAAGTGTGTATTTCATATGTATGTGACTCCAATTACTTTTTTCAAGTAAAAATACTCTTGCCATTCCTCTTTGAGCAATTCAATGCTAGATTTCTCAATTTGTAAAGTTGTATTTTCATCAATCAGTGTCGCAATTGTTTTCGTTTTTTCTTGGAATCAACATACAATAAATTGCATCGCTCGTGCGGACACATTGTGTTCAACACTCCACAATTCACAAAACTGGGGGTGGAAATCTTTGTTTTTGGATATCCGGTTCGAAGGACCAATGAATTATTGCTTAGATGTTCTATATAAAGTTGAAGTAATTTAAAATATAAAAAAAATTAATATAAATTCCAATTTATTAATTTTTAATTATTGTAGGTCTTGAAACAATCAGTTCAAGTAGCACTACGACCTGAAGGTCTATTGTGCTTACCCTGGTTGTTTTCTTAGTCAGTTGTTGTCGATGCCGTTACTGGAAGTTTACCGACATAAGGCCCGGCGCAAAAACCCCGGCGACAAAATCCCCTGAGGACGTAAGGCCCGGCGACAAAATCCCCTGAAGACATAAAGCCCGGCGACAAAATCCCCATAAACAAGAATCCCAAGAACAAGAATCCCACTTTCACCGCCAAAAGCCCCGATTTATATGCTTTTAATTTTTTGGTTTTTAAGAAGATAGCCCCTCCCCCCGGGAGTGGCTATCTTTGATCGAAGGTCGCAGAAGCGAGTCAAATAAAATTAATATAAAAACTAAGAATTATAGAACCCTATTCATAATTTTGACTAAGGAAAGGAAATTGAAAATTTTATAAGGGGAATAACAAAGAGGGGAAGTGCGCGGGTGGGGGGTGCTATATTTGATCGAAGGTCTGCAAGGTCGCAGAAGCGAGTCAAATAAAATTAATATAGAAACGAATAATTATACAACCCTATTCATCATGTTGGGGATGTGGACTGTAAAATTGTCCAAACCAAATAAAAATTATAAATTTAATAAATAAATATTCATCATGTTGACTAAGGAAATTGAAAATTTCAGAAGTGGCAAAAAATGAATTAAAAAATTGCCAATATTCTTTAAAAATGTTACAAAAAATAATTAATAATTAAATTTTTGAGTAGATGTATGTGTGTGAAAGTCTCAATTAAAAAAACAGTTTAAAACCAAATAGAATTAAAAGCATATAAATCGGTTCGTTTGGCGGTGAAAGTGAGAGGCGGAGTACATCGGGCTTAAGCATGCTTTATCATATTTTGAAACTAAATAAAATATTATTTTTCAATTTTTTGCATGGTTTTTTGTCCCGGGCATTTTTGTCGCCGCGGGGATTTTATAAAATTCTTGTTTTCTATATTAATTATATAATTTTCTATATTAGTTATATAATTCTTGGTTTCTATATTAATTTTATTTGACTCGCTTCTGCGACCTTGCAGACCTTCGATCAAATATAGCCCTCCCCCACTCCCCACCTCCACCAACCCCACCTCACAATTTTGAGAGATGGCAATTTTCTTGTCCCTGGCGTTTTGTCGCCGCGGGGATTTTATATAATTCTTGTTGTCTATATTAATTATATAATTTTCTATATTAGTTGCTACATAGTTCTTGGTTTCTATATTAATTTTATTTGACTCGCTTCTGCGACCTTGCAGAACTTTGATCAAAGATAGACCCCTACCCAATCCTCCTCCCCTCAACCCCACTCCACACTCCCACCTCACAACTTTAAGAGAGGCAATTTTCTTGATTTTAGCTAGTTTCGTCAAGACCTTTTTAATGATACCATTCTCGCCCCGATCCAAGCTATCCCCATTTACCCTATATTAGCCATTTTCCACATCATTTTATCTTCATTTTATCTTATTTTTCATTTTCTCGGTGGTCGATACAGCTATGTTTACAAAGTATAAATTTGTTTTGTATAAAATTGTTTTTTGGCGAGGGTAATCGTGAAAATTATTTTGTGAAAGGCGGAGTAGATCGTGCTTAAGCATGCCTAATCATATTTTGAAACTTAATAGAAATAATGTAAAAACATTTTCATAATATGGAGTCTAATGACAGTGGAAAAATTCAACTTAAGTAAAAAATAAATAAGTGATGAAGAAGTTTCAACTTTGAAATTGTCATCGCCTCAACGGCGTAATTGATAGCGTGTCTGTCCAAGGATTCGAGCCGGGCACTGACGAGGGTAGGTTCGAATCCCATCCGAAACAAGAAAAATGTGAATTGAAGTTTTTTCTGAGAAACTTCAAACCATACCTTTAAATTGAAAAAATTCCAATTACTTCTTTACTTACTTGAGCTTAATTGATCTCAAAAATCCAAAAAAAATTTAATAGAATATTATTTTTCGAATATTTGCATGATTTCTTGTTCCCGGGCGTTTTGTCGCCGCGGGGATTTTGTCCCGGGCGTTTTTTCGCTGCGAGGATTTTGTCCCGGGCGCTTTGCCGTCGCGGGCCTTTGGTCGCCGGGATTTCCGGAGCGGGCTTTCTGACTGCCACCCGTTACTGGATGTATTCTGTAACCCAAGTTAAGACTTTCAATACCATTAGTTAGCTCAATTGGCGTTACGTTTTGTGGTAGTGGAACTTGGAAGTGTTTGTCTTCTAACACCAAGTTGATTGTATCTGTCCCAAGAAAATGTAGGGCAATTGCCGATGACGTTCCATCATTTCCGCGTCTGAGTAGCAGAATCTATACCTGTCAGAAACATCAAGGTCTATTACGTTAAGATGGTGGCTTATAGGACCATGTCCAATACCGGACCACTTCTTGGCTCGTCCCAACTTCTTTCTCCATAATTTAACATTAGGTTCCTGTTCAAATGTTTGAATTGTGCTTTTGAACAAACTCTTGGTCATTCCGAAGAATAGATCCGGTCCAATAAACATTTAATTGGCATCTCGCTTTGCTAAAGCGTCGGCAATAGCATTTCCTTGTATCCCTGTGTGACTGGGGTGCCTACAAGAGTGTGATTTTATTATTTTAGGAAACTTTAGATTTTGAAAGATTTCCTTGTTAGTTTTAGATTAAAACGGGAGTGCGAAAAGTGCTGCAAGGCTGTGAAATATAATATTTATTTCAATATTGTGGTATCTTCTGTCAGCACATAGAAGAGCGCAGGTAAAAATGTCGACTTGAAATAATTATGTATTGGTGCATAAGGCAACCGTTCGTTTTATTCTAGGACCAGACACGCCAGATGTCTACGTTAAGTGGTAGTTACTGTAGGTAGCTTTCAAGAGGGTATTTGGCCAATATCTTGACATAAAAGTGTCTATCTAAATCTATTGTTTTTGGCATACAAACCAAATAGGAAGGGTTGTCGCTTCAAATACTACCCGAAATAAATAGATGACAGCTGTTCTCTATTTTTCTATTTTTGTTCGATTTTTTATATTTTTGACTTTATATTATTCTTTATGACCATTTCAAAAAAAGTGGAAATAGTCGAAGCCTCCTTACGTATCCATAAATATACATACAAGTGCCCTCTTGTAGTTTAGGATTTTTTATTTCTTTCACCATTCACCGTGCAACGCCGTTTCAGTAGATTTACATGTCTAATATGAAACTCTGCATACAAGACATACACGACAAATGTGGTACTCTGTACTCTATAGCACCTTGTTCATTGTATTTAATAGAAAAGGTTTAAGACTTATTTGCCTGTGTGATTTGGTTTCATTTGGTTTTGTACCTGGCGTGGGTGTAAAAACGACTTTAGTTTCCCCATGTCTGTGAAATGAAGGCAAGACTAAAGCTTGCTTTGACCAGACTCGTGAGATGTAGAAAGATGATTCTCAGACCCTTTTGCAGGAAAAGCGGAAACATATCGAAGTGTTCTATAGCCCATCTCTTTGTTGGGGGTGAATATTGTCTTGGCTGAATGATATGCAATTCTTTTAGTTGCAGGATCTAGAAGACGTAAGTTTCCATTCCTCTCGCCTTCCGTGTTCACTTCTACTGAGCCCGGACAGTGGGTTTGAAGTAATGTATCTCAATTCAGCTAGTGGAGTACCTCCCATTTGGTTTGCAAATTTAGCCTTGAGGGTTTGTGTTGTCAGACTACATCAATTTTTATATTCAAGTTGCAGTAGAAAAACTATATCGTATTGTCAAGTTTTTTTCCAGCTCTTCCATTTGTATTGTTTGAGTTCTTTATCATAATTAGTTAAAGCCATTTAGTACTCTACCAAAATATTTGTTCTTTGTGCTTTGTTAAAGAGCTTAAGAACTTTGTTCCTTCTCCTCTCCAACTTACTATTCCACCCAGGTATATCTCTCCGCATCTTTTGGATTAAGTAATTGGAGTATTAAGGTTGTATGCTACAGTTATTATTTCTTGTAAATTGCTACAAAGTCAAGCTCCAATCTGCAGTTGATCCTGTCTCAACTATTTACATTATTCTGGAGGCATGTTGTGTGGAGTTCCTAGTTTGTTTTTATTGGGTTTTTAAAGTACTAAATGCTTTTCGTGTAGTGTTCTGTGTTAAAACATATATAAGCGTGATTGGTCATAGAAACTTCATAGCCAGTTCTTAATATGGTTATTACTTATTAGTGTTTTATGTTTGTCAGAGTAAGATCAAGGACCTTACTTCTGATTGCGATTCTAAAAGTTGACACACTAGCTTTGTTTGCAATAAACATATTGTTTGTGCATAAAAATTTAAGCAGATGCTCACGTTTTGCATTGAAGTTACCACTTCACCACACTTCTGGTGGTGTTTTGTCTTCATCCTACGAGAATTATGCAGAAGTTGAAATGAACTTACGAAATCTAACTGAGGCAAATAAATTTCTATCTGAGCGGTTGTGAGATATCTGCAGATAAATTCATTTAACGGAAATATTTGTAGGTGTTTATTGAAAAGAGTCGCGGTTCTCGGTTTTTCCACATCTGAGAAATAGATCAGTTTTATATATTTGTTTGTCGATAGACCTTTTATTCTTTTGCAGTTGACTTACGGCTCCTGTATGAAATATGAATGGAAGATCAAATTAACTGAGGCTAGTTTTCCGACCTGTGCAGCTTAAAGGTCCTAGAGATTTTTACCTATTTCGTACAGGTGTGCTGTCGGACTCATAGTAAACTCACAAATCAAGCATGATCTTAAAGTCAGACATGGTGCACAGTTTTGTTGTTTGTTTATTTGATGCGTTTGGAGAAGTATCGCTCTCGTATCTCTCAAAATTCTATTGCTATCCATACAATAGTTAATTAAAATAGGGAAGTACACCGGTCCACCAAAATAGACCTCTCTGTTGCGGTAAGGCATTTAATAAAACTGAATGACGCCCAGTCTCCAGGGTTTCGTGCTATCGACTATGCATCCCCCTGATCACACAGCCCTTAACGCACGTGTGTCGCCTTAACTTAGTTAAAA
Organism: Diogma glabrata; assembly: GCA_963693315.1. NCBI lineage: Eukaryota > Metazoa > Arthropoda > Insecta > Diptera > Cylindrotomidae > Diogma > Diogma glabrata. The sequence continues at coordinate 265,932,547 of OY856188.1, forward strand.
GAGAAGAATTAGAAGGAATAGGCAGTGAAGAAATTGGAAGTGTTTGGTTCGGGACCCCTTATTAGTTATTTAGGAGTTGCCCTGATAACGAACGGATCGAACAAGGTTATCCGCAGTCCACTACCTGCGGTTCTGCCTGGAAACTAATACTTAGTGTTCCAACAGATATAAATTTTGTTGTGCAGAACAAAACTTCGTAAGTTAGGATGTTTTAAGTTTCATCAATACAAATTATTAAGAATAACTTTGTTGAAGTGAATAAACAGATGTGTCGGAGACCCCTCTCCCACCACTGTGATCTTTGAATTTTATAATAATTCGAACTAAATTAATGTAGTCAAATAGTCAAATTTTTTAAATAAGATTTATTAATATGTATGTATTTCACTAACCAAAAACTTAATATGATATCACTCTTTCTGTAAACATAATAGATTATCATTTACAATAAATAACCATACTACAATAAAGTTTAACCTATTTTTTCAAAAATGTGTTTTTTTAAATTATACTATTGACCCTACACAAATGTATGTAGTTTCTTTATTTATTATTAATTCAATATGTTTTTTTCTTTTCAGAACAAAACGGTTCAATATAAATCGTATAAAACGAAGAGCAATATAATTATTTTTATTATAAATTTTTAAAAATCTGGAATGTTGTCTTTCCGCCCACATAATTTTCTAATCGTATGAGAATATAATCAAAACTACTTACGTTTCTCTATTGCAAGTAAAAAAAGCCTAATAGCAGTACACATCAAAAATAAAAATGAATCAAAGACAAAAAATATTGATATATAAGCATTATAATCAAAATCAATAATTAAGATTAAGTTAACAACAAAACAAAAACGAAATATAATTAAAAATGTCAAATTCTACGGAAAATAATATTGATGTAAATAATATATTAAAATCAGAAATCTATGAAAATCTTCCATGTCATAATAATAGCTTACAATCCAAAACGAATATAAATCTTAATTCTGAAGTTGTAATACAAGATGTGGAGGATGAAGCAATCAATCAAAATATCATTCAAAACAATAATAAAAAAACGAAAGAATTATTATATGCAACCCCATTGCGAAAATCTGATCGTTATAATAAACGTAATAATGAACTAAGTAATAGTAAATTAAATAATCAAAAAACAGTATATAGTCAAATTCAATTCGTGAATAAAACAACAGCCACCGTAACTTCATCATCATCAACGACACAATTATTACCAGAATATAAAATCGAAAATAACGATAGTAATTTAAATGAACATCAACATTATCATCATCATAAAATAAATAATCAAAATTCAAATGAATCGTTAGATGAAGATCGAAGGATAAGAAATTTCTTGCGAGATGCATCACAACAACAACTTCAACATAAAAAATGTGAGATTCAAAATTTTTCATTTTTAACAAAGGAAGAACACTTTGCTAATTTAGTACAACAAAATGTTATAATTGATTCATCGTCGGATCAAACAAATTCAAATAAAAATATTAGTTTGGTGAATTTAAATTTAGATGAGAATTATAGCTTAGAAGAATTAGAAGCACGATGTGATACAAATTTAGAATATTTATCGAATATAAATGGAAAAATCTCTTCGCCAAATAAAACGGTTAATAAAATTGATGACGATCTACCAGGTAATACTGATGAAGTTGGTAGTGATTTAAATAATTGTGTAGCTGGAGCTACGAGTGTTGTTTCAAAATACCAAATTCGAAAAAATAGTTCTGATGATGAAATTAAAATCAATATCAATAGAGAATGGGTAATGAAAAAAATTGCCATGTGCTTAGAACAACGTTCGTTAAAAAAACCAATTCCGATTCCCCCATTGAGTAATGCTAATGATATTAATCAACCATCATCATCGAATAATGAAATTATTTCGTCGACCTCATTTATTGCTAGATCTAATTTACCATTACATTCAAATCAACCGCATTTAGGTTGTTTGATTTTAGGTTCTAATGGTTCAGGAAAAACCACAATATGTGAGAATATTTTAGATGGAACCACCGGAACACGGGGAATTTTAAATCGAAGATTACTATCATGTTATTTTATAAACTCTCAGAACCCGGAATGTCATAGTTTAAGTATGTTTATAAGAAGTGTAATTTTACAAATTTTAAGTCATTCGAGTTATATTGAACGTGATAATGTACATGATAATGACGAGGTTAGTGATCAAATGATTGACGATAAATTAAAAAATATTCAGCTGGCAGGTTCAAATCGAATAAAATCACCTATTTCTAATAAAAAACAACTTTCCGTACTTAATCGTCAAAATTCAGAACCAACTCAATCATGTACATCTAAAGAAGTAACAAATAAATCAAATTATTCTTACACAACTCATCCACCACTAGCAACTAAGAATCCTTCAACACTAACAAAATTAGATGAGAAAAATAAAAATAATAATGAAACAAATAATTTAATATTAATTACAAATAATGATACAACAACAATAACATCACCAACAAAAAAATCATCTAATTCTTCCACTCCAAGTAAAACAAAAATCTCAAAAATTCCAGTTCCAATTAGTTATGTTAACAAAAAACAAAAAGAATCTGAAACAGAATGTAATAATTGCGAGAATAAAGATGATGAACAACAACTACATCACAGTAAATCAACGTTTTCGAAGATTGAAAAAGAAAATAATGTTGTAAGTGATAAGGAGAAATTACATTCGAAAACTGAAAATGATATTGATTCAACTAATGTACCACCACCATTACCGAAATCGAAATCCTGTCGTATGTTAATTGCTAATCAATACTATGAAATGTTAATAAATAATTCGGAAATTTTTGATAGTTTAAATGTCGACAATATTGAAAAGAATCCGGATGAATGTTTTAAAAAAGCAATATTATTTCCACTATTGGAACTAACACCACCAAAAAGTGCATTACTTCTGATCGTTGATTCAATTGATGAAAATTACATAAACGATGGTAATTTGATAACAACATTAAAATCATCCTCAGCAAATCGTAATAATAATAATATTATAAATAAAAGTAAAAATATAGCTGAGCTACTATCGAATCACTTTCATTTATTTCCTAAATGGTTATTTCTTGTGTGCACAGCGAAAAAACAAAATAAATATGTTACAAAAATGTTTAATGGTTTCAAGAAAATTACTTTAGATGATTTACGAAAATCTCATGTTGTTAAAGATGTTCAAGAATATATAATCAATCGTTTGAACACAGACTTTAAAGGTATATTTAATTTAACAAAGGAAGTTATTGAAAATTTAAACCAATTGTATATAAAATCAAATGGTTGTATATTATATTTACTTAAGGTTCTCAATGGTATTAAAGATAACTTCTTTACATTTCGTGAAATCAAGCTAATTCCATGCACTTTAAACGGCTTGTATTTGTATATTTGTCAAAAAAGTTTTAATAAAAAACAATATAACAAAATTCGTCCGATATTAAATATACTTCTTGCGTGTAGTAATTATGTTGAACAGGATTTCGTATTTAATTGCTTACGTATGCACAATTTTACGGTTGACTATGAAGAATTTAATAAACGTTTAATTATAATGAACAACGTTTTGAAATATGATAAAAATAAAAAGATCAAAATATTTCATAACTCATTCTGTGATTGGTTGGTTGATGTTAAATTTTCAACAAAAAAATTTCTTTGTGATGTAAACGATGGACATGTTATGATCTCAATGTACTACACACTAGTAAGCGATACTCTATGTCCGAATTTGGTCCGACGCTTCATCCATCATCTAATCAAATCCGGAGAGTATTTAATCAATAAAAACATTAATTTAGACTTAATTCTAATCCTACTTGAATCGAAAACAAATCTGAGTGACTGCTTCTACACCAATCTCCTCAATTGCTGTCATCAATGTGAAAATGAATGTAAAAATGATAAAAATCTGTTACCAAAATCAAAAACAATGATTGAGAAATTTTTTTATAATGAATTAAATAACGATTTTATGAATTTCTTATGTGATTTTTTTAAACCAAATTTACCGACAGATGCTAAAATTTTAAAGTTATTAATAGAAACAGGAATCAATAATATTGATTCAAGGGAATCATCGTTATTAAATTCTCCTGATCATAATTCAGATAAATCTCAAAATATAGATTCAGAATTAGCGGAGTTATTGATATCATCCGAAAAGAGTTGCCAACAAGAAATACAAAGAACAAATAGTTTACGATATAATCAACAAACGGTACATCTGACGAATAACAACAACACAACATCATCTTCAATACCAAATCAGGAGGTGGATGTACATAGTAGTACGGGTAATAGTCATATTGGTGGTAGTAGCGCACTTGAAATACATAAAGGAAAAGCATTGATCCACATATTAGCGAACGAAGGAAATCATATTCTTCTAGAACGTGCACTGAAAGCGTGTAAAGATCCGATCGATTTAGAAATTGAAGATTTACATGGACAAACTGCTTTAAATATTGCTGCACGTAACGGTTATATAGAAATTGTCAAAATATTATTGGATTTTAAACAGTTTTTGAATGATGGAACTGGTCGAACAAAAGGTATTGATGTTAATCACCCAGATCGCGATGGATGGACACCATTACGATCTGCTTCTTGGGGTGGGCATACAGAAGTGGTGAAATTATTAATATCACATCCTGATTGTGCAATTGATTTTGCGGATCGTGAAGGTCGAACCGCTTTGAGAGCAGCTGCGTGGAGTGGTCATGAAGATATTTTAAAAATTTTATTAGAAGCAGGAGCTAATGTAAACTCAGTTGACAAACAAGGAAGAACATCATTAATTGCAGCATCGTATATGGGACATTACGACATTGTTGAGATTTTATTAGAAAATGGATCAGATGTAAATCATTTGGATCTAGATGGACGATCTGCCTTATGTGTTGCTGCACTGTGTGGGAGCTCTGGTTACAATAAAGTAATTTCAACACTTTTAGAACACGGTGCTAATACTGATCAATTAGACAATGATGGAATGTCACCATTACTGGTTTCATCATTTGAGGGTAATTCTGAAATATGTGAGTTGTTGTTAGAGAATGGGGCTGATCCTGATCTTGCTGATCATATGGGACGAACATCGTTATGGGCTGCTTGCACTGCTGGACATGCAAATGTTGTTAAATTGTTATTATTTTGGGGATGTGGTATAGATTGTATGGATTCTGAAGGAAGAACAGTTCTCTCCATTGCTGCAGCGCAAGGGAATTTGGAAACAGTTCGACAACTTCTTGATCGTGGATTAGACGAAACGCATCGTGATAATGCGGGTTGGACACCATTACATTATGCTGCGTTTGAAGGTTATGCTGATATTTGTGTTCAACTATTAGAATCTGGAGCAAAAATCGATGAATGTGATAATGAAGGAAAAACCGCGTTACACTTGGCAGCACAGGAAGGACATAATACTGTAATTGAAGCACTTCTTGATATTCACAATGCTTGTGTAGATCAACGAGCTCACGATGGTAAAACTGCCTTTCGTTTGGCCTGCTTGGAAGGTAAAAGTAATGTCTTGCTCCAACTACATATAAGAAATGTTCTAAATTTTATTTCATTTAGGTCATTTTGAGAGTATTCATACTTTACTTAAATATGGTTGTGATGTTAATTCTAAAGATGCTGATTCTCGAACAACGCTGTATATTTTGGCTTTAGAAAATAAATTAAAGATGGTGAAATTTTTGTTTGAATTTGGAAATGTTGATGTAAATATACCAGATGCTGAAGGGCGTACTGCTTTACATGTTTCTTCATGGCAAGGTCATTCTGAAATGGTCAAAATGCTAATCACGATGGGTTAGTTTTTATAACTAAAATTATAATGAGATAAATAATAAATTTCTACTTATTATTTTTAGGACATGCGGATGTAAATGCAATGGATTTAGAATGTCGTACACCACTTCATTCTTGTGCTTGGCAAGGAAATAATCAAGTTATGGAGATTCTCTTGTATTATGGTGCCTTGGCCGACCATGCTTGTAAACAAGGTGCTACAGCTTTAGGAATATGTTCACAAGAAGGTCATGAAGAATGTGTTAAAATTTTATTACAATATGGAGCAAACCCTTTCAAATCTGATCATTGTGGACGTACACCAATTAAGCTTGCTGCCAAATCAAATCGAAGCAATGTATTACGAATATTAGAAAATTATGCTAAAAGTAATTCATAAAACAAACAAAAATTTTATATGTTATTTATATTGTTTTTTAATGTTTTTGTTACAGATGAGCCAAATCTAGATTTAAAACAATGTCACCAAAATTTACTGCTTAAATCACCCGATAAACCTACTGACAAACAAATATTACTACCTGCACCTAATCAATTAATTCCAAGTCCTAATTTAATGGTTCCAAATGCTGGTTTAATTAATACAACGAATTCAACTCAAAGCAGTAACTTTTATGAAAATACTATGCATTCAGATCATAGTAGTTTACAAAAACGTAAAAGTGTTGTGTCCAATCAATCAACTGAAAGTAGTAATGATGTAAAAAAAACGTTTTTTATTGGATATAATGAACAGTTTTATTAAAAATTATTTTTTTTCAGGCTCCAATTTCTTTCACGCAACAACTACAGAAGCAAAACAGACACAACTCAAGATCAAGTAATCATATAAGTGTTGGGAATTCTTCAAAATATGATAAAAGTTCTCAAAAATTTACTCAGATATTACCCAATGTTAATGAGTATCATACGAATATAGGTATTTACATTATTATTTAATTAATTCGATAAATATTACTTCATATATAAATATTTTATTAACAAATTATTTCCAATAGTCTTGAATAATCTGCTTTGCATAAATCATCTATTCTTAAATAGATTTATCCTAACATACTGCTTCGGAGCCCTAAAAGAGCCAAACATTTTCCCATAATGTGAAGAACTGTTTCATTCTCTTCAAGACAAAAGCGGTATATTTAATCATTTCCTACTCCAAGCCTTACCGTTGTTTATTTTTTTTTTTTTTTTAATAAAATGTGTTGTGTAGTAGGAATTACAATATGAGTCACAATAACACATAAAAACCTTTTAAGACCAAGGTCCCACAACAACATACGTTCAAAGGTGTTGATGGACGTAAATCTTTCTTTTTTGTTTTTTTATATTTTTTGTTAAAAAATGGATAACTAAACAAAATATTCTATCACTGACAAAATATGACATAGGCCAATATTTTATGATAGAATAGAGAAAATAAAAGTAAATTAAAAAGTAAATAGCAAATTTTTACAAAAATTTGCTGAAACAAAACAAAAATGTAGTTGCCAATAATCCAGCCGGCTGCATATTCCTTGATCCTGTGACGCACTCTCTTTCTTAAAGATTAAATCCCACACATAATTATATGAAGGCTTCTTTCTTCAAGGAAGCAACAGCGTCTCATCATCAAGGATTATTTAATAGCTAAGATTGAGGGTGCTACCGTTGACTGAATACAGTTCATCCGCCACCACCCCTAAGATGTCACCTTGGCTAGTGATATCTCACTGCTATTGCCAGTGGTGTGTGATATCTCACGTCAACTCGTATGTCAATAGCAGGGACTGGAGTACGCGGGGTTGTCACACCCGTAGATCAAAAATAAAAAAAAAAATTTCAAAACAATAAAAACTGATCCCTCCATGCGGGAACATGATTATAACTTGTTAGGAGTTCCCACATTCGTCTACACTCTAATCGGGTAAGATTTAGCTCGGTTTTTTGTTCCGAGATTCCCACTGTGCCCTGATGTTCGTACCAGTGATATGATGTTCTTGATCCCGGGATAATTAAAGAATTTAAAGCATAGTTGCACTATTTTTGACTAGATTGCAGTATTCTCCAAACGGAAATTACAACACAATGTCTTCATTTCTGACGTAGATCGCAGCTTCGGCACCTGTTTCCAGTGAGTGATTCATCTGTGTAGATTTCCAACGTATTGGTCGTGCTGCCCAATAGCGTATCAGCTACAAAACCTTCTTCTATCGTTTGAATTACAGCTTTATACTACTTTCTAAAGGTAGTTAGAGGTACTGGGTCATCAGTCGGCATAAGAAAATTTGTCAGGTATTTCTACAGATGCCTCCATAGCGCTTGATGACTTGTCCTTACAACTAAGGCTTAGATAATGTCATTGGAACTAGCGCTCAATATTTCAAAAAATTTTGTAGCACCACTCAGTGTAAAACTGTAACTCAAGACAGCACTGGTTCCATCTCAAAGCTCCTAAACCCTGCGATGGGTCCTAGAAAGTCAAAAAAAATTTTAACTGTAACTCAAGACAGCACTGGTTCCATCTCAAAGCTCCTAAACCCTGCGATGGGTCCTAGAAAGTCAAAAAAAATTTTTTGTTAGAAGGTCATGCTGACGGAGACATAAGACTGTTAAGTCCATTATGCCACACTTTTTGGTGCCGTCCATCAATTTTCTAATCATTAATTTCATCAATTGCCGATCGGGGTGGAATGGATTATCGAAGATTTTCTAAAAAAAAACTTGAAACCCCGTTTTGCTTTAATCGAAATTTGAACCCTGGCCGCCCGAGTCTTGGTCAGTCTGTCTAACCACTCGCCTATCCAGACCTTTTTTAACCATTATAATGGTCACTTCATTTCGGCCAAATTTACCGTTAGAACCCACACTAAGGGCGTTATTTGCAATTATTGAGCTCTATTATTGCATATGTGAGGTACCACAAATTTCCTTTCGTCAGGTCCATCACATTTTCTTCAAATGCAAACAGGTGTGGTGTGCCTTAGTTCATGGAGGTTACCGGTGGCTTGGTCATATCATATCACAAGCATTTCGCAGTTTTCTTTGTGTCCTTAGATGGAGAGACTTATTCTACCACTATTCATCATTCGTAGGTGGTTTTTAAACTAAGGAGAACATCCGCCTCTTGGGGGTTTGTCCATAGCTTCCATCTTACATTCGTCGCTTTAATAATGAAATGACGTATACGCAAAAGTATAGTTTCGAGATATTTGAGTTTAAAGTTTGATGTGCGCATGCATTTGCATGGACGTTAATTTATAATTTATTAATTCTTACCCCCAGTCATAAAATAATTCGAAAATGTAAAAACGCCAATTCAAAGATACCCTTATGGGGAATGCAGCGCACCTATTATATAAAAACAACGTATAAATAGCATACGTTGTTTCATTATTAAAGCGACGATATAGATTTGAAAAATATGTTAGTATTTGAATAAATGTCTGGTGTCGTGTGGTACTAAATTACAATTAGGGTAAACATCAACAATGCTTTTCTCAGTCTTCTTCTTTTTAAGTTTACACCTTCCGACCTAAGTTGAGATAGTAGGAAATGTTCTTGTCGATATTGGAAAACTTTGTCTGAAGCGGCCAGTGATGGTGGCTAGTCGCCAAGCACTATGGTTATTGGTTTCCCTATAGTCTTGTATCGTATGTGTAACTGCTTTCTAGTGTAGTTCTTTCCCGTTATGCGGTTTTGCTTGTAGAATTTTGGTAGAAAGTTGTCGCTGTTGATTTCTCAGTTGAGAGTTCGAGATCTCTTTTTCTTAAGTTGTTGATACTCTACAACTAGTTAACAAAAAGAGAACTGGAACTCACCTTAGAAATGAACAGTGAGACTTTTCTGGAAATGTTGATAACAACGTGATATCATAAGCATATCACACTGTTGTTACTTCATTTGGTGGTTTGGGTAAATTTGTCATATAGTAATTAAGTAATGCAGACCAGCACGCCGCTCTGTACTGTGGTGTATCTTTCTTTACTTTCCATTTTTTCGACTTTTCGTTATTGAATTTTACGTATGTTTGGTGACCGACCACGCGATATAAATCGAGAGCCATCTTTTAGTCGTCTTCATCTAGTGTTTTTTTAGTAGATATAGCAGCAGTTTGCTGTAAATTGACAGTATTGAAGGCTCGCGAGAAATCCAAGCAAACTGATGATTCGATTTCTTTTGATTTAGACTGCTCTGCATTACATATGTAATCCTACAAAGGGCAGTGTTCCTTCTTGAAGCCTTGTTGGACCACTGGAATGAGATGTCCTTGCAATTTGTGTTAGAAGCATGTGAGACTGAATCAGTTTAGCAATCGGAAACAGTAAGGAAGTTGGTCTGTATGACCTTGGATTGGTCAATAAATTTTCCTGATTTTAATGAAGTTCTATTTGGATCGACCTTCTATATACTTTGCATTTCCAAGTTGTTGATTGAGTGGTTTAACATACATGTGATATTTATTTATAGTTCCGTAATAATTGAACAAAGGAGCTTCCCATCTTTTTCCATAGTTCCTTATATTTTGCTTTTCATCTCCAAAAACAACTGCCAAAATTTGTAATGTCTCTTTTCATTGTATATGTGGTCGCATGGTGTCCATTCTTCAACAATTTTCAGCAGACAATTGTTATCATACCGACTCAAATGACCAGCCCAGTTCCATTTCAAACCTTTTGCAGTTTCCTTAACATCTTTTATTTTCGTCGTTTTCCGATTTTTTTAGTTGGTCATGCGATTAGTAAGTCGAGCGTTCAACATTGATCGCTCCATACTTCTTTGAGCGATTTCTCATTTCGATATTGATTTCCGCGGCTAAGGTAAACATTGAGTACCGTATGTGAATACCGGTAATATACAAGCGTCAAATAGCCTCTTTTTGTGAAACATTGGAATTGAACTTTTGAAGAATCTTTTCAACGCCCAAAATGATCTCCACGCGTCTATCGCCTTGTCTTCATTGTTTGTGCATGAAGTTGCTTGGCCGAGATAATTGATGTTGTCTACCACATCAATCTTGATACCGTTCACCATGACGAATTTGACGTTTGTGTTTGTTAAAATTTTTGTTTTTTCAATGTTTGGATGAAGTCCACCTTTTTTTGATTCTGTGAATATATCGTTCATCATTATTGACAATTTGTGCTCATTGTCGGAAATGGCGTCTACATCACCCGCAAATCTTAATTCGGACAATTCTGTTTTTCCAATTTTTTTTACTTTATCTGACCAGTCGATTACATTGAATATTCTTTGCAATGCTGAATTGAATAATTTCGAAGAAAACGGATCTCCTTGTTTAATTCCTCGGCCTATTTTGAACCATCTGCTGTATTTATCCATTTTGATTCCTGTCCTTGAATTTTCATATATTTTCTTGAATATGCGAATATACTTCGATTCAATTTCATGTTCTTTTAGCGCTGACCACAGGAATGGATATTCTATGCTATCGAAGGCTTTTTCAAAGTCAATAAATCCCATGAACAGCTGTTTGTTGTATTCGTTCGACTTTTCAATGAGCTGGTTTATAACGAAGATATGATCTGTAGTCGAATATTCAGGAAGAAATCCAGCTGGATTGGGTGATTGATGTTTATCCAGATTGGTTTGCAATCGGTTTAGTAGAATTCTCATGAATAATTTGTACAGATGCGATGTTAACATTATCGGTCGATAATTCTTTATATTTCTTCTATCACCTTTCTTTTTATAAATTATAACGATCATTGATTCGAGCCATTGTTCTGGAATGTTTTCTGTTGATAAAATTTCATTGAAAAGGAATTGTAAGTGTTCTAATCCAAGAATATCACAAATTTTGAATAAATCCGAGAAGATTTCATCTGATCCTGTTGCTTTTGAATTTTTTATCATTTTTATCGTTTGGTTTATTTCATGGATAGAAATTTCATCGATTTCGGTGTTATCATTCAGGTCTGGATTGAGTTCGTTTCGTTCTTTCAATTGGTCATATTGTTCCTGTGTAGAATACAGTTGATATTCGCTTAGATTCTTCAAATTCTTTTGCAGATATTCATTGAATTTTTCTATTAAATTGTCATCAAATTGAACATTGATCTTTGGAATGTTTTTTTTGAAAGATCGGAAACGTCTTACTTTTAAATCGATTGTCATCCTTACCATTCTATGATCTGAATAGAATTTGAAACCGTTTACAACGTCAACATCTTTTACCAGATGTTTTTGATTATTTCTAATCATCATAATGTCTTTGCTCTTCCCAATGAACATGTCCAATTTTTTTCTTTGCGTTTTTTGAAAATTGTATTGCCAGCAAATAGTTGATGATTTCTGGCAAAATTGATTAACATTGAACCATTTCTGATTCCTATACCGTATTCTCTTATGACATCGGTTTCATTTGCTGATGGAACACCAATTTTAGCGTTCATGTCTCCCATAACGATTAACCAAGTATATTTCTTTAGATCTTCGATCGCCGTTGATACATCGTTGTAGAATTTTAATATATCGGCATCGGTGTATGTTGTTGAAACATAGCGTTGAACAATACCAAGCGTATTCTTGTCGAATTTCATTTTGACTGAGATTACACGATCAGAATGACTCGTAACTCCTGAGATGTTTTTCTTCCATTTGTTGTGTATGATGAAACCGACAGTTCCTCTTCTCTTCTTTCAATTCCATTGTAATAGAAGACATAACCGTTCGTTTCTTTGATTTCTTCAAAGCGTAATATATAATGTACTAATTGGGTCTACGTTCTACAGCATGATTGGTGTAAATCCATCTAACCCAATAGCTTTTGAGATCTTGTTGTTGTATCGTCGCTTTTGAGATCTTGTTGTTGTATCGTCGGCCACAGTATGACCGCCATCGTTTTTAAGCCTAAGAAAGCAGCCGTCTCTTTGGGATTTGTCCATAATAATTAAACTTCCAGGTTGGTAAAATTCTTTGAGCATTTTAAGAGATGCCCGGTGTAATGTGGTCCTAATTTACAACTAGGGCAGATTTCAGTTATGCTGCTGTCTAATCTACATAAATGTTAAGCGAACGGCACGGTCCCTACTTAAGTTGGGACAGTGTTGCTCTAGCTAAAAGTCTTTCTGGCGAGTTCTCCGGTGTTAACCTTCAAGCCCTATATTTTTATTGTACTCCTTTATCATTTTGACTACCGCTATCCTATGTAGTTCTGTCAGGTTTCCTTTGTATGTCACGCTGTCTAGTCCTGCCGGTGGTGTCAGAGCTTCTAGTGCCGGACTATATCACCTATTCAGGCGATTCCTAATATGTCTATGAGGTCATGGTGTGTGAACTAATTCCTTGCATGGGTCATGGGTGGTTATTCTTGTGGCAACTTAGCAGGTATTGACAAACTAAACAAATCGTTGTGTGGTTTCACTGGCAGAATTTCTTTTTCCACATGTACGTACATAGTCTTCGTTTGCCATTGAGTAACCGGTTGCGACACGCAGTGCAGTATTTTATTTTGTTTGCTGCTTTTTTCAATGTGTCTGACACAGTTGCGGCGTATGTTGTTATGAGTGCTCCTTGTTTGTACCCCAGCTAGTACCTGCGTGAGACTTCTGTACCTTGTTGTGAGTCTGTAACCTGCTGCACGTTTTGAGTGGACAGATGATGTCAACATGTTGTTGTTGTTGTAGCGGCGGGTGTGATGCTACTTCTCCGGCTCCATGTCTCGATTCAGGAACTCTGCTACTGCCCTTAGGTAGTACCACAAATCTTCCTTCGTCAGGTTGGTTGGTTTTTCTGGACAATTGAAAAGGTGATCTGCATCATGTGGCGTGCCCTCACTTGTCAACAATTTTCTGGTCAATTTAATTCATGTAGTTAATTAAGACTTATAATTAAGACTGGTCACGCAGTCGGATCTTAACTGCGCTAGAATGGATCTGGTACTGCGCTTACCTCTTCCGCAGCGACCTGTGGTGGTTTGGTATGGAGAACTCGGTTTAAGGGCGTAATTATTTATTGTGTCCTCAACAACTTTGGTGTGAATTATTTTTAAGCCCGTTTTATACGCAAGCTCGTCAATGTTGCCGGTGGCTTGGTTATTTCTGACTTCATTTAAGAAGCACTTCGCGGTTCTTCTTATGTCTCTAGGTGGTGAATTCGTGGATAAGGTGTCATTGCAGGGATGTTGCTCTTTGTGACAGGCCCATAGATATTGTTTTGTGAGCATGTCATTATGTTGACGGACCGACAATATGCTATATTCCTCGTGCAGGTGATCTCGGTGAGCCGCTGCGTATTGTGTTATTTGTAATTTATTCCAGTGTGTGTGTGTGTGGGACACTTGAGGTGTCCATAATGGGTGCAGCGTAACTCAAAAAATGTCTTCCTATCGCCTTGTATGTTGTAATGATTGTGTTTTATCTTTGGCCAATGAACTACCCGCTAGTGCTTTCAATGCATTGTTCCTGTTTTTCAATCTAATGTGTACCTGCTAATCATGAGCACTGAATTTAATTAGTGGGTCGAATGTGACCCCAACAGTCTCGGATTTTTTTCCGTGGGAATAAATATATTGTGAATGCAGATGTTAAGTGTTGTATTCACCTCCTTCGTCGAACATGTTGTCGAAGATCACACCTAGAATCTTTGGTTGTCTAATTGTAGCAATTGAAATGTTTGCTACCTCAATATACAATGTTTCGTGTATTTCACGGTTCTAAGTCGTGAAGAGACTTGGATTTTTCCTCAGACAGCTCTAGATCTCTTTCTGTGGGCCAATTGCTGAGCGTGGACAGGTATTTGTTAATATGGTCACATGCCTCTCGGACACTTAAGCAAGGTGATATCAAAGCTATATCGTCTGCATTGGAAACAATCCTTACTTCTGCCGGTGGTTGTGCTAAACTCTTTATATGTAGAAGCCAAACACTCGATTTGCTGTTGCCGAATTTAACATATATTTGGCGTCCTCGAATGTAGCTTGAGAGCCATCTTTTAATTGTTTGCATTAGTGTTGACTTAAGTATGTGTAGTAGTAATTTATTGTGACTGTCGGTGTCAAATGTCCCCGTCAGAGATTCAGGGTGTCCAGGACTGTACGATGGTTTGGTCTTCCTTGATTTAGACCCTCTGTAATATGTCAGTGATTGTATGAATGTCAGTTCTTGTACTGTGTCACTGTCTGAAACCATGCTGGTGAACGGTTTGAAATAGATGTTCATGTAGTGTTAGTAATATAAGGGACTCCATTACTTGGCTGATAGAGCACATGTGTTTTAGCATAATTAGTTAAGTCCCATCAGGTCCGAGTACTTTGGATGTTTTTATGAATTTATTTGCTCCCGGGATATCATCTTCTATGAACTGTATGGAGTTTTCTGTTGTCAGGTTATGGATTCTTCTCAATGTATTTTTATACGATTTATCTTGCTTTTTGGATGTGGAGAGCACTGTCTGTTGAATTCGTTTCGACGAAAGGAGTAGCAACTCCACGTGGCACGTCAGATGAACTGCTGTTATTAGGAGTAACATGTGTTGGCGATGGTTCGTTACGCGGTTTTTTAGATCTTTGTGGACTTAATTGCTCAGCTCATAATCCTCTTTGAACTTAATGGAATCATCTAGTGTTAGCTTGTGGATTCTTCTCAGTGTGTTTCTATATGTTTTATCCTGGACTTCTTTTATCCGTGTCAAGTGAACTTTCCATTGAATTCGTTGCCGACTTCTTTCTATTATTCATTGGAATGGCGTTAAACCATATTCCAACTTTCCTTGTTTTTGGCTGTGAGTTAGGCTGCCGGTTAGTAGTCTCCCATATGTTTTTGTGCTTGTATTAAAGTTTAATTTTTCTAGATGTTTTCTCTATTTGTCACTTATGTATTCGTTAAGAAGTTTCTTTATTTTTGTTGGCATTTCTTGAAGTTGTAATTGGAGAACGGCAAGACTTTCCTAAAATCGAAATGTCCTGAATCCTGAAAAGATGCATTTACTATTGTGATTTTGAATCTTACTTTGGCCTTACATTCCAAAGCGATATCACAGTTAGAGTTGATAGTTACCAAATATGTTCCACTTTCTTTTTTTTTTTTGAAACAAGATCTTTTAACTGATTTTTTTTAACAAACCTTTTCATATATCGATTAATTTAGTACGAATATACAAATCATTAAAGTAAGAAAAATTAATAGCAATATATAATCACAAAATTCTAATTGTTTTAGCATCAAATATACCAGCAAATGAAGCTGACATGTTTGATTGTATGTCGCCATTATATGCAACCCCGCCCCATTCACCTAGCAGTGATATTAGTTCACCAGGACAACATCTACCATCAACACATTTCTCTGAAATTGGCGGCGGTGGAAATAATTTTTCTGTTGTTAATGCAGCCGATCAACATTTTGCTCGCGATACACATATGAGAATTATTTTAGGGAATAATAAAGAGTGTAATGTTGCCCAAGGGTGAGAACAAAAATCAAATAATCTAATAACTGTAATTAATATTTTATTTCAATTCAGTAAATCCAAACGAAGTGGGATTGCAACTAATCCAGCTGTTCGAATGATAAGAAGTCGTTTTGATTCCGCCGCTCAAGTGATACGACGTGCTAATAATATATTAAATATATCGTCTTCAAATAGTAATAATCAAGGTTCTTCAAGTATCGGAGTTAAATCAACTACATTTCAATGGAGAAAAGAAAGCCAAATGTAATTTATTGGAGTAGAAATTACAAAAAAAAAATTATGGAAAGTATAAACTATTTATTTTTTGAGGCCTAATTATTTAATTTAATTTTAAAAGAAATTATTTAAATTAACTTGATAGTTGAGTTTGTGATAGAATACAACTGATTAATTTTTAATAGTTCCCATTGCAGTATCATTTCTTTTGTTTCAAACTTATTTTATATTATTATATATTTTGTAAAAAAAAAGGCTCAATTGAAACTATTTAGATGAGTAAATGAAATAGATATAGAAGCATATACGTATTGTTAGATTTCTAAGTTTGATTTCGAATTTATTAGAATGAGTAACTTAATATTGAATGTCACCCAACCGCCGTGCTCCGTCAAAAACATTCGTTTTTTAAAAATGAATCATAATTTTGTCTACTATCCAAAGAAATATTTTGTCTCTAGTGATTCACTACTTCACATAAATAAGTTTCGTCACTAGAGATACGGGATGAAAAGTCTTTACAGCGAACAAATATATTCTATAGTGGGTAGTAGAAAATTAAAGTTTACTTCTAGAGGCTACCGTTTTGTTTGATAATCTATTCGGTTCATGTGTGAGTTTCGGCATCGTTGAAATTTGATAAGAATAATAATTGATTTTCTATAAATTAAAACAATTCGGCGATAGGAACAATTACGTGTTTTTATTTAAAACTTTTTTGATTTTTGTTTTCATTACTTTTATTTGCTGTATCTCGCGTTTAACTCAAAATATTCCTAATATTTTTATATTATTTATTTTGTTTTACTATAAAACTAGAATATTATTTTTTGAATTTAATATCAAAGGAATAAAAGGAATGAGCCAATTAAATTAGTTTATAAGTTTTTAATATAGTTAAAATATATTTAAACGATTAATGTAGAATTTACTTTAAAATATATTTCACACACAAAACATAATGAAACTAATGCAAGGTATACTTTTTGTGGTAAAAAAAATAACATAAAAAAACATTTTCATAAAAATAGTTCTATATACATAATTATATTTAAAACAAATTAATTTTTATTAAAACGAAACGTAGTTTTTAACTATGATGTTATACAAAGGTTGGTTGATTCGAGTACTAAAAGTTGTAACATATTTTCTCCCGTTAAAAATTGTTCTTGTTATGATTCCGAGATAATCCTAGACCAATGTACAACAGAGTTCATATAAAATTGTTTTTACGGAAATATAGGGGGTCAGCACTTAGTACATTTCCTAGTTTGTTTAGGAAAAACCTTTCATTTTCAGTTTATTTGCTAATAACCAATACCAACCCTTCTAATGACTTACAACTTTCTTCACAATATAAATATGGTTTATGATAGTAAGCAATGTCAACCAATTCGAGAGTTTAAATAACAGTCTCAATCCATAAATCATCAACAACATATTTTGCTTTTATTCATTACTGACTGCATTTTGAATTATGATTGAGACAACTAAATTAACATTAACTGTTAAACAATCATTTACAATATCTTTCATATCTAACATAGGTGAATGCTATTTATACAAGTTCCCGACTCTTCCCGATTTATTATTAGTTTTCACAACATTTTACTAACCTTTTACTGGTCTGGAAGATCTGTGGAATAAAATGATTATCTTTACATGTAGAGCAGATATTATGGAAACCAAAGATAGAGAAGTGGTTAAGACAACAACATCGCTTTCAATGAAGTTGAGTATTAGCCTTCTTCAACAATGAAGAAGGTTAACACTTAAACGGGTGGCCGCTTGGAAACAACATCAAAAATGAAATATGATTGAACTACCTCGTAGTTAGAATAAAAAAAACTTACTGTGGTATGCCAGTATACCTTATCCAGCAACTTTGGAAACGGGCAAGGATTCGATGTACCAATCACCCATTAATCCAACATCAACAAATTGATATTCAATACGTACACTAGAAGAAAAAACAACAAATATCGACTATTTTCTTTCGTACCCGGACACGAATAGGAAACTGAAACTTCAAAAGTCTAACAGAATCATCAAGTCTAGGTAGCACAAGCTGAGAAGGTGATGGAAGAATATAAGATAGAGATATTAGGACAGCAAAGATATGGAAGGCTAAAGCTAGGTAGACATATTAATCGAAATTAAACCAGCCGCTGTAAAACATGATAGGGTACTTCGAAAGAAATTCAGTACAAACAGATTGAGTGACAAAAACTCAAACCGCATTTCCAAAGAATCGCTCCAGCTCAATTTACCCAAAGAACGATCAAACATCCTTGATCAAAATCAAATTGAAAAGCCTACGTAAAAACTACAACAGATGTGCTCGGATACCAAAACAAGTTCCCTAAAGGCTAAAACCATGGATTAGTGATGATACCTGAAAAACATCGAAGAACGTCGTCAGCTCAAAGTGCGACTCTGTCACCTAATAGTATCATATCGCTTGACGATACAAATCCAAATGACTCAATGTCATAGTGACAGACTGCAGATATGTTTCTTTGTCCGTACATCGTACAAATGGAATGCTTTGTCCGAATAAATAGTCTCGGGAGCGTTCAATCCAAAAAAGTTTAAAGAAAGCGTTCATCAAC
Organism: Diogma glabrata; assembly: GCA_963693315.1. Lineage (NCBI taxonomy): Eukaryota > Metazoa > Arthropoda > Insecta > Diptera > Cylindrotomidae > Diogma > Diogma glabrata. The sequence continues at coordinate 265,951,652 of OY856188.1, forward strand.
ACCTCAGAGCGTATGTTGGTGTGGGACCTAGGTCTTAAAAGGCATCAATGTGTTGTTGTGACACATATTGTAATTCCCATAACACAACACTTTTTATTTAAAAAAAAAATGGAACACAACAATACGGTTCAATGATCTAGACTACGTAGACGACATCTGCCTGCTCACACATAGACTCACAGACATGCAGCAAAAAATAGAAAAACTATCAACTCTTGCACATGCAGTTTGTCTCAAAATCAACATTAGAAAAACAAAGGGCAAGAGTTTGAACACCAATGTAAGTACACCAATCAACAATACACAAGACGAGGATGCCGATAAATTTGTGTACCTTTTTTTTTACTGTAGAAAAAACAGGTGAAACTGTTGAAGGTATTAATCAGCGCATTAACAAGGCCAGAAATACATTCAACATCCTCTATAAGATCTGGAATGCGTCCGTCCTGTCAATATAAAGAAAGCTACGAATGTTCAATGCATGGTTAAGTCAGTACAGCTGTATGGATGTGAAACATGGAAACACAGAAAATTACAGACCAACTACCAACGTTTGTAAACAAATACTTAAGAAGATTGATCTAATGCTTCTTCTGCAGCTACTTGCGATGGTTTTTCATTCAGAACTCGATTATGAACAAAGTTCTTTACTATTTCTTCTACCGCTTTAGTATGAAGCCTTCTTAAACCGCTTCTGTATGTAAGATCATCGATACTTCTGGTTTTTGGATCTTCTCAAACATCGGTTTGAAAGAGCTTAGCAGTTTTCCTTATGGTTCTAGGTGGTGACACCATTAACAGAATGCCAATTGCCTTGCAGCACTAGATTCATTCTGGCTCAACTAAGATCCGGTTGGTCACGAATATTAAATCACTACATGAACCGAATCGACCTCCAAATTATTGATATGTGTCCCGCATGTGAAAGCACTCCACATGATGTCGACCACCTTTTTACATGTCCAGAGAATGCGACGGATCTGACGAAGAAGGATCGGTGGTACCGCCCAAGAGCAGTAGCACAGATTCTGAATTTAGAAAAGGAATCGAACGAGTAGCATTTTATCAACGTCGCTACAACAACAACATCTAATGCTTCTCGTCTAATACAATCAGTAACAAAGAATTTCTACGACAAACAGCAAAAAGACATTGAGTCCGATATACGAAAGAAGAAATGGAGATGGATAGGACACACACTGAGAAACCAGCCGAAGATGTTACAAGGCTGTCCCTAGTGTCGAGTTCAGAAAAAAACCATTGTGTGATTTTATGGACGGTGGGAAGACCAGCAAAGAGTTGGAAGCAAACGGTGCTAGTAGAAGCGAAACAAATATGAAGAGAGTTAAAAGCAATTGCCCCAAATAGAGTTAGAAGGTCCGTCCAATCTAGTAGACGCCTTATGCTCCTTAAATTGAGATAAAGGAGAAAGAAAAAACATATTCAAAATATGCAGTCGGTCAAAAATGGTCAGGTTCAGCGTCGGTCGTGTAGATCACGACTTTCATCAGTTTCTCATTTTAGTGAATTTTTTTAGTAGATTGCTGTCGTTACAAACTTACAAATGTCATGAACTTTTATTTGTTCACACTTTATTTACCGCGGAAAAAACACATCCAGTTAACCGCATTAGCTTCTGGTAGGAACAACGCGTATTTCGCAATTGTTGCTGCGTTTTTGTATGGAACATGGTTTGTTTCAAAATATTTTGCTAAAATCATATATTTCTTTCCGTTCTCCTGCCGTTCGCCAACTTGTCGTTCATTCTTTACAAAAATCAACTTTTTAAAACTATGCGGAACGAATTGTTAAAAATTGGGAAGGTGCCGCCAAACCCCACTTTGAATTTTCAAACAATTAACAACTTTTACAAGATCAGAGTAGAAATATAATTGCAAAAAAAATATAAAATATATATAAATATACAAGCAGAGACGGTGGAGAACCGTTTCATAATTGCAGATGCGATAGTAGTCACGGCTGAAGACACCTAGTCTGTTCGCATGTCTTACGATAAAACAGTGTCCAATAATGACACAACCGTGCTAATATATCTGCGATTTATTGATATCAGTTGATCAGACCTGAAGTGGCTCAGTACAGGCCAGATTTGCCTTGAAATCACAAATGTGGTACCCTCTGACCATCTTAGATTTTCACGAGGTATTTCCAAATTTGCCATGTTTGGATACAAAGCAGGCAGTGCCTTGCCGTGCAAGTTCGTCGGTCTTCAAGTTATTCGTTATACCGAAATGTCCTGGTCTGGTATCAAAACACGGTGGATGTTAAACTGATCAACCATCTTGTTAAGAGGTGCCAGACAGTTCGTGGTGAGGCTCGACTCTAGAACCTTTATTGCAGCCTGATTGCCGTAAAGATGCCGATACTCCTTACAGATATTACATTATACTTTAACCAATCTACGGCACCTTCTATTGCTGCAAGGTTAGCCTGAAGATACTGCCCGTAGAAGTTGACAATACTTGTATGTTTATCTAATTCACGTTTCTAGTCCTCTCTGGAAGGAATAGAATTTGAGAAGTCAGCTTCTGAGGATGGTTTCGGAATGGAATATTCTTTGTTCTGGCAACTGTCTGTTTCGCTAAGATATTGATGAGAGTAAGATGGAAGAGAATTCCTAGTGCTGCGGTTAGTGTGTTTCTTATAGCTCCCCTAATGCACAACGATACGTATCTCTGAACTTTCACCAGAAGTTTCTGATTGACCATTTTATTAAGGACCATTCAGGACCCACCAATTTATAACCCCATATAGCAGAGTTGGTTGAACTATCGAGCTATATATCCAGTCGACAACGTGGGACGAGACCCCATTTTCTGCTAATTACATTTTCGTACGAGTAAAGCGCGATAGTAAATACCCTGACCCTCTCGAGAATGTTGGGTTTTCAACTTAGTCTGAGCCATGTCTTTGACACTCAGGCTAACTCCGTTGAGAACTGTTGAGGCAAATTCCAGTGGTTTGCGCTTCCTAGGTAAAAGACCCAATTATAATTTTGGTGGATTGCATTAGATCTCTAAGAGCAGCAGGATATTTGCCGAAGGCACTAAAAGCAACATCATTCGCATTAGTGGCACCCTGAATCTAAGCCCCTCGAGGTGACAGTACTTCACTTGGCGGGGTGCCTCTTCTTACAAACATACGAGTAGATTAGTCACCGAGACAGGCTCTGACGACCCTGCTCCAAAGAAGCAGGCCAATCCAACTGACCAATGACTCTGCCGCTCCAAACTAACAGGTAAGTGGGTGATCGCCACAGGACTAACGTTGTTGAAAGATCATCCAGCATCGCAGAAAGTAACCATGGAATATTCATTACAGTGCAAGGCAATTTCCACAGACTTATCCTTACAATAAGCACGTTGAAATGCTAACAACTTTGTAGGTTCGGTTGAACGTCTCAAAAGTCTTTTATCAATCTTTCCAGTGTCTTTAGTAAATATGAAGAGATTGGGATTGCAATGATATCGCTTACCCTCTTAAGATATAAAGACTATATTTGCATCGGTTCATTTTCTAGGAATGTGACACAATACAAGGCTGCTCCTAAAAATCAGTATTAGCCAGTTCATGGTTAGGTCAAATAGTTAGGTCAATGGTTATTTGAACGTCTTTAGGAATGAACCGTAGAACCGTATAGTGGTCCTGCAGACTTGCAAGGCTTAAGGGTTTTAACAGTACCCAAGATTTTACCAGGAATAATTATTTGTTCGGCGAATTTCTGATTAGTCCTGCTTCCATATGTTTTTATGATTGCTCTATGGGATTCCCAGTCCGTTACAGTCCTGTTCTTTTTTGGAATGTTCAGATCCTTTTCTGCAATTATTTTCTATTTCGTGCCGAGCGATGAACGATTACTTTTTTTCGGACGACGAGCGTTTGCCTCAAGTGGGCCTATTCAGAATTTCGCCTCAATACTTAACGTTAAATAAATTTCAATTTACGAAGGTCTCCAATGAAGGGGTGTACTGAGTACTTGGTGGTAAGCATCAGTTCCGAAAGAAGACTGTCGAACGAAACGTAGAAACAAACAGACAATGCTTTAGCTAGATACTTAACACCTTTACCTCCTAATGGTGATTATTGAACGATGTTGGAACTCATAGAAAAGTAGGGTCAAACTTTAATAACAAAACCAATAAGGGAAACCGTATGTTGCAACTAGATAAATCCTCGTTAAAACGATTTTTAAAATTTAAATAAAAAAATAATGATATTGTAAAATTCGAACAAACAACACAAATAAATTAAATTAAACTACATATACATAAATTAAATATTTTTGATTACATAAGAACAATGTTTAATTAATAAATAACTTAAATATAATTAATAAAAAAGAATGTTTTAATGTTATCATAAAAAATATTTTAGTATTATTTTGTACATTTTTTTTATTTAGTTTCCTATAATTTATAACATTATTATTTATTAAAAATATTTCTAATTTAAACTTCTAGTCTTCTGATATTCCAAATATTATTATTTTATTTATATAATTAGTATTTTTTATATTAACGATTATAATTTTGTAAAAAAAAATTAATGTTTGTTAATTTTTTTATTATTATTATTTTTATAATTATTAAAATAAGTAATTAATTAATTAAATATAAAACATAAAATTAAAATGATATAATTTATTTTTTTTTTATATTGTGTTAAAATAAAACTAAACTTTTGTGTACTAAATTATTTAATTTCTTTTTTAATTGGTCTAAAATGGATAATTTTTATTTTATAACTTTTGTTGTAATTTAGTAAAAATTATAAAATAAAATTTACATAAATTTGAAGGACATTGCGTTTTTTTTTCTTCGCATAAATTTGGTAAAGAAAATTTACAAACTTCATGTACGGATTTAAATGTGCTTTCGTTTTACTAGATAAATTATCTAACATTCTTTAACGAGTTTCTACGAATCAAAAATTTATTACGGATCATCCAATATGATGCAAACCAACATCATAATATTTACTTTCCTGAACTCTAACAAATGAGTTGTCTCCGAGTTGAAAAATGAGTGGTCCCTGGGATCTTGGCGAGTGAAATGTCAAGTGGCGATAAAAACATGTATCGTGCTGAAGTTTGAGCTCAATCGACTGACGGGTCTAGGCACGACAGCCTATTTTGTAAATATTCTCAGATTCTCTAACACAATTTGCCCCAACATGTATCTGCAACATGCTGCCGCTTTGGTCCGCAGCATGTTGCGATAACATTTGGCAGCAACATGTGGCGGCAACATGTTGATTTTGATACATGTTGCAACTTGTTGCATGCATGTGGCTGCAGCATGTTGCAGACACATGTTTCCGAAACATATATCTGCAACGTGTTGAGCAAAATGTTGGGAAAACAGGTTGCAGCCAAATGTTGCGAGTTAATGTAACATGTTGCCGCAACATGGGGCAGGAACATGTTGCGAAAACATGTTGCAGCCACATGTTGCGGCAACATGTTCTCGAACAAAAATTATGGCCCAAGAAAACTCATTTTTTGTTGTTTCATACAGAACATTCGAATGTTCGCAAAATTTTGCAATTAATATAGGAAATATAAAAAATATATCGCTTGAAATGTAAATAAATATATCGTTTATATATAGCAGCTTGCAACATGTGACAAAATGTTGTAACACCGAAAATTCGGTGTTACAACATTTTGTCACATGTTGCAAGCTGCTATATATAAACGATATATTTATTCACTCAATTATTTATTTATATTTCAAACGATATATTTTTTATATTTCTTATATTGGTTGCAAAATTTTTCAACCTGTTGCAAGCTGCTATATACTAGAATTTGTATTCCATGCTGTTATTTTCATGGAAAAGTGCCGATCGCTTAAGTTTTGTCAATTTATGGCCAGTGTTGTTTTCCAATCGTTTATTTCCACTAATTTTGATTACATGGATATCCAAAGCGTTCTTTTCGCATCTAATCTAATTTTTTTTTTGTTTGGAAAAAATTTGCAAAACAAGCAATGGGTTAACCTATTCTTTTGGAAATTCCTCAAAATGAGTTGTTACTGATAAACATGTATCGTGTTAAAGTTTGAGCTCAATTTTTTATCGGTCTAGGCGTCACAGCCTGATTTGTAAATAATCTCGTTTTGTATGGGAAAAGGGCGATCGCTTAAGTTTTGTAAATTTATGGCTAGTGCTTGTGGCAATCGTCTTATTTCCGCTATTTTTGATTACATGGATGTCCAGAGGTTTTCTTCGCATCCAATCTCAATTTTTTTTTGTAAAAAAAATTGCACAACAAGCAAGGGGTTGTCATTTTTTTTAAAGTTGGACACTTTTGATATTTGATGTCTTCGATTTTCCTCAAATTTTCAGGATATATTAGTAGGGCTGTGATAAGAAAAAGTGCCGTTTATCACCTCTTAAATGTTGCGCGTTTGACCTTGAATAGAGGTCAAAGTTTAAGATCATGGATTTTACTTCATAAAACCATAAATCACCGATGACATTTTTATTAATATGGATGCTACTTGATACTAGGTAGATATTAGCATAAATAATTTGGTGGCTCACTCATGGTCATGGCTTTGAGGGCCAGGGTCATTCGAAAATGATGTTTTCGTTGCTTTTTTTGCCTTGTTATCTATCGGACTAAATATCTACTAAACCCAAAAGTGACCCACGGAAATAACTATTTGATATATGAAAGTACTTAGAAAAATTTAAAACAGCTTGGGCTACTCTTGGCTTTAGGAGCTACACGGTCTCAAAGTTGATAATTTTTCAAAAAAGGTCAAAGTTCAGGGTCAATAACTCTCGAAGCCATCAGTCAAAAAGTTTGAAACATAGCTGTAATTATACTTCATACTGTGTAGTTTAAGGTCCGGGCTTAAACCTCGTTGGGGAAGTGTTTGTTTTTTTAATACATACTTTTTTCAAACATCGAATATGCGTTTTACAAAATGTATCTTTATGCACATTTTACACATTTTTCAGGCTATTTTTGATTTTATAATGATTATAAATTAAATTTTTATTAGGGCCATAATCGATTGAGTAAAAAATTACAAAACCACAACACTCCCCCTAGAACACCTGGGTTTTTTTATTTATTAGTGAAAAAAATGAACAATTATAAGATTCGACAGACAATGAAGAAAGATATAATTTATTTACGAGTATAGGTCCGGTCTGGTCGAACAATACAAGAATCTGATCAAATATGTGCATTTCACCGCTATACATATGAAAAGTGCTGGCGCCCACCGAAACAATGCCAACACCCTGAACACAAATTAAAAAAATTTCATAAAACAATGAAACCGATAGCTCTAAGACCTTTCTCCTGAGAAATTTACAAAGAAATTAATAGATCTTGTTCAAATTTTCACATAGGTGGTGTACTTTGTACAACTCACAGACAACTGATTGCAAAACAAATTTCAGAAAAGAAGTTAACCGCAGAAAGACGACCGAATTTACATCAGATGAATCAAATGATACAAGTGCACCTTATGAACCTTCTCCATCAGCTTTTGCTGACTCATGATACTGATTCCAAAATATATTTGTTTTTATGATTATGATTAATTTAATATAGACATTAGAGAAATTTGGTAGTTGATAATATAACACTTTAGAATGGTCAAACATTTCCACTACTTTTAAATTTCTTATTAAATTTTCCTCAGGAAAAAGATCAAAATGAAGTTAACTTAATCCTCAAAAAGATAAGTAATAAGCTGAGAAAATATGAAATATAGAGTTTATAGATGAACCTCCTATACTCTGATCAATCAAATCCTAACGGCTTGAAAGTTTCGATTTTCTTTAATTTTATGCACCACTGTTTTATTTAAATTAATTATTTAATAAACACTAAATTGATGAATTATTTCAAGGTACCACTATATATTTTATTTGTATACCAAGTATATTTTTTAGAAATGAAAACTAACTTCTACAAGTAATAATCTACTATAGGGGCGCTGTTTATTTGTGGGAACTAATGATAAAATCACAATCCCACAATATAATCGGAGCATTGGGAGGCCACAGACGGGTTTATTTCAATCGCTTATTACAGAAAAAATGAAATGAAAGCAAAATAAAACCATCAAATAAAATAAATTTAAAAACCTTAATATATTATTTTTTCTTCAAAGCGGGAGTATTGTGGGATAGTTATTTTGAAATTATTTACTCAATCGATTATGGCCTTAATAAAAAAATAATTTATAATCATTATAAAATCAAAAATAGCCTGAAAAATATGTAAAATGTGCATAAGGATACATTTTGTAAAACGCATATTCGACGTTTGAAAAAAGCATGTATTATAAAAACAAACACTTCCCCCACGAGGTTTAAGCCTGGACATTAAACTATACAGTATGACGTATAATTACAGCTATGTCTCAAACTTTTTGACTGATGGCTTCTAGAGTTATTGACCTTGAACTTTGGCCTTTTTTGAAAAATTATCAACTTTGAGAACGTGTAGCTCATAAAGCCAAGAGCAACCAAGCTGTTTTAAATTTTTCTAAGTACTTTCATATGTTGTGTAATTAATCCAATAGTTTTTGCTGCAGGTCACTCATTGATTTAGTAGATATTTAGTCCGATAACAAGGCAAAAACAGCAACGAAAACATCATTGTCGAATGACCTTGGCTCTCAAAGCTATGAGTGAGCCACCAAATTATTTATGCTAACATCTACCTAGTATCAAGTAGAATCCATATTAATAGAAAAAGTCAGGCGAGTGCGAAAATAATTCGCTCTCTTAGGGTTCCGTGTATATAATATTTGAGAAAACAACAGTTTTTGTTTGCATTGTTTCACTTTGGGTTGCATTTTACCCAAAGCTGTTCATGGTGGCTAAAGAAAGCTTCAATAACGCCAGCTTAAAAACTGTTTATATTGGAAAATATATGATCAATTGTTGTAGCTTCAACTGTTGTTGGTTAATGAATTTTTCTTTATAAATTTTTTGTAGAAAATAGTTTGAGAGCCAGTTTTGAGGATTTTTATTGAAACTAACGGGAAAAACGGAGAAAAAGTGTCGTCAAATTATTGCCAACGAGTACATTGTTAACACAGTCGAGCGATTTGTCTACTGAACATTGGGGAGATCGGTATAGTATACCAACTTTGGATTTTTACTTCAGTTAGTTGAACATTCACAATGACTGCCAGTAGAGCTAAACTCAAAGTCATGGTGGCTACTATTTTTCTGCACTGGTGGTACTGTATCAGACTTAACGAAAAAAACAGATCCTCAACCTCGATTAACTTGACTGTAACAATTTTCTAGTTCAACAGCAGTTCAACAGTAATAGTTGCAAAATTCCAAAAATGTTTCTAATTAGTGATCAACTTCACAGAGAACATTTGCAATCCAACCATATTAAATGATAATCTATAGAATAGCAAACAGGTATCAGGTATGCTATCGCATAATTTTTCAACCTAACGCCTTTCGCCTGAAGTTTAGTTCATCTGACTTGTTAAACTGTGTTGATCAGCGTTGCCACTTGGATACATTTGTATCCATTTGGATACATTATTTGAAAAATTTATTAAATGGATACTGGATACAAAAAAATCACAAAACTGCTAGAATGGATACATTTTATTAATATGCCCTTAGCTGTGTTGGATTTCTAAAAACTTTGAAAATGTTTATGAGATTTGTTATATTGTTCGTCTATTCTATTTTTGTGCAAGAAAAAGTATCAGAAATTGGCGAGCAGTGTAACTAATTTTAAACAGTTTTTGAAAATCGATCACATTTTTTTTAATAATTTAAAAGTCGATTTGAAAATCATTTTATACAATTTTATAGACCCTTATCGTTTCTTAAATCTGAGGAATGTAAATGAGCTAGGTTTGAAAATGAAGAAAACCATATACAATTGTCTGAAATAAGTATGGGATATGCATGTACAATCATTTTTAGCATACAATAAACTGGAAAAAGAGGAATTTTTGGAGGTGACAAAAACTGTGCAAGAAATTTATATGGAATTTATTCATCAAATAAAACGCATATAAAAATCATCAGATAAAAATTTGAATTAATGCGATTTTTTTGTTGTTATATTATAAATAAATGTGATCAGGATACTGATTTGTACTAAACATATATTGTAATTAGTTCTTTAGCAATATCAAATTATCATGTTTCATTTTTTCAAAAAAGTGGATACATTTGGATACATTTTTTTTATAAAATTGGATACATTTTAATTTTTTGGAGTGGCAACGCTGGTGTTGATCTAATCTGATCTTGTTTGTTCATTTCTATACTTCGTTTCACTCAAAATTTACTATAATATACATTTCCTACAACGTAGTAAAACTTATCCTCTTCTGCTATTATATAATTATTTTATGTGAATAGTCCTTCACAAAACACAATTTTAGAATTTTAATCAAATGAATCAAAAACGGTGTTTTCGAAAACTACAAAAAAACTGTTTTGGACTAGAAAAAAATTCACCTTTCATATGATTTGTCAAATTTGTCAATTTGTCAAAATTTCCACTCTCAACCCCCTCAAAATAACATTTGAAATGATGAGCCGACCGCTATAGTTTTCATTCAATCTTTACAACATTGCCCATAACCACAAATATTTTCAAATATTTTTCTTTTGTAATGTTCGAAGTTAAGGGAGGGGACAGGAAATTTTTTTCACATTTTTTAATATAACTCAAAATCTGCGCTTTTGAAAATTGCAAAAAAAAATCGATTTGTTCTAGAAAAAGAATCACTTCATATGACACCCCACTCAACAAGGTCAAAAATAATTTTTGTTCAAAATTTCCACTCTCCACCCCCTCAGAATCACATTTGAAATGATGAGCCAATCACTATAGTTTTCGTTCAATCGTTACAACATTGCCCATAACCATAATCGGGGTGTAAATAATCTCGTTTTGTATGGATAAAGGGCGATGGCTTAAGTTTTGGTCAATTTATGGCTAGTGGTTGCGGCAATGTTATTTCCACTAATTTTGATTAAATGGATACCCAAAGCGTTCTTTTCGCTTCTAATCTCAATTTATTTTTTGGAAAAAAAATTTGCACAACAAGCAAGGGGTTAAACCTAGGCTTTTGGAAATTCACCAAAATGAGTTGTTGTTACTGATCTTTGCGAGTGACATGTAAACTGAACGAGATCAAAACACATACCTCGCCGAAGTTTGAGTTCAATCTTTTACCGGTCCAGGCTTGACAGCCTATTTTGTAAATAATCTCGTTTTGTGAAAAAGTGGCGATCGCTTCAGTTTTGTCAATTTATGGCCAGTGTTTGTGGCAATCGTTTTATTTCCACTAATTTTGATTACATTGATGTTCAGAGTGTTCTTTTCGCATCTGATCTAATTTTTTGTTTGGAAAAAATGTTGCGCAGCAAGCAAGGTTTAACCTAGGCTTTTGTGAGTCCAGCAAAATGAGTTGTTACTGATTTTGGCGAGTGACATGTCAACTGAAAGAGGAGATCAAAACATGTACCTCGCCGAAGTTTGAGTTCAAACTTTTACCGGTCCATGCATAACAGCCTATTTTGTAAATAATCTCGTTTTATATGGAAAAGTGGCGATCGCTTAAGTTTTTTCAAGTTATGGCCAGTGTTTGTGGCAATCTTATTTCCATTAATTTTTGATTAAATGGATGCCCAAAGCGTTCTCTTCGCTTCTAATCTCAATTTTTTTTTTGGAAAAAAATTTGCACCAAGGCTTTTGGAAATCCAGCAAAATATGTTAAAGATCATGGCGATTGTCAACTATCCTGCTGAAGTTTAAGATTAATCAAATAACGGGTCTAGGAATGATAGTATATTAACAGCTAAATATTTATTATTCTCTAAAAAATTAGTAGTTAAAACAAATTTATTTATACGACAAAATTTATTTTATATAACATTTTTATTTTTATTAACTTTTTTTTTTAAATATTAATAAAATAATATTTACAGAAGTTATCGTTTTACAAATAAAATAAATTTTAACTTCTTAAAATAATTGCATATAAGTATCATTAATTTTTTATTATAATTTTTAAATAATTAATAATTGTATATACAAAATATTTTCTTTTGTATATTAAATTAAATATAACAATATTTTGTTTTTTATTTTTCAATAAACTTACATAAAAAAAATCACAGAATCCTGAATTTCAACAATATTTTTCTTATCATCGCTGTTCTTTTTGTAAATTTTTCTTGTTCCGTATTTTTTCAAGTAAAATACAAAACTATAATTGGAAAATATTCATGAAAATCTTACGTTTTTTCTTTTCTTTCATTCAGCTTATGTACATTTATAGGGAAAGGTATATAGATTTGTGTATTTTATTTTGGGTTATTCGTTTGAGGAATATTCTAACAGTAACATAAAGATAAATTAATTAGCAGCATTATATATGCACAATTTTTTTATACAATTTTCAGAATCCATCCATTCACGTTTATAATCAGATTTTAATTTTTTATATTTATTTTAAATTAAATTTTTATTCACTAATTGTTATATAATAATTTTTTTGTTTTTCATTTTAATCCGAAAATATTCCTTAAAAAAAATGTAAGAGAGATAAAGAGAAAACTTCAATACTTTAGTTGTATTGACTAGAATTTTTCTTTTAAAATTAACTTTGTGTAATCTTAATCATAATTTTAATTAAATCTAGGATTGTTTTAAAAACGAAATTTGTTTTTTGGTGTATATCAATGCAAAATAAAATTGCAACAATATGCTAATATAAAATATGAGTTCAAATTAGCTTGCAGATGTCATCGAAATATTCAAAACATTAAACGGAAAATAAATATAATACACTAAATTAATCAACAAAATAAATCGTTTAAGAATCACGTTAGACACAAACTGAATTATTTACTTCAAACAATTTTAAATCATTTTTTTATTCGCCTACATATTAAAGTGGTACTTTATTACTGTGATTTGCGGCCGTAAGGCGTAAAGTGTCACTTTTTAACCATATATTTTGTTGTCATAGTTTACGTCCAAAAAAGTAAAAAACATTTGTATTTGTTTAAATTCTATTAAAAACAGAAATTTTTATCAAAGCGACCTTTCGATTCCAAATTTCCTAATCCAATTAAAATATTTGTTATTTTTTGTCGTCATAGTTATTCGATTTGTTTGAAATGAAATAACAAATATATTGGTCAAAGCCTACTTGCTCAACATACTTTTATTTCAAAATTTATGCAAAATCATAACTTTGATTTAGAATAAACATTTTTTTTTAAATATTTTGCCAGCGGCGAATAAAAAATAGTATATGACGAACGGTAAGCTGTTTTGGACTTAATGTGAGCGGAAATCTCGGCTAGCTCCTCGATTTGTAAAATTCACATTCGTCCAAAATCTTTAGCTTTACGTCATTGCATCATAATGTACTATTTTATTCACCTATATATTAAAGTGTTTCTTTATTACTGTGATTTGCCGCCTTAAAGTGTCACTTTTTAACCATATATTTTGTTGTCATAGCTACATCCAAAAAAATAAAAAACATTTGTATTTGTTTTAAAACTTCTATAAAAAATAGAAATTTTTATCAAAGCAACGCTTAAATTCAAAATTTCGTAATCCAATTAAAATAGTTGTTATCATTTGTTGTCATAGTAATAATTTGGAAAAAATAACAAATATTTTGTCAAAGGTAACTTGTTCCACATATTTTTATTTCAAAATTTATGCAAATTATAATTTTAATTTAGAATAAACATTTTTTTTAAAAAATATATTGCTTGCGGCAAACAAAAAATAGTATATGATGCACGGACGTAAGCTATTTTGGACTTAATGTGGGTGCAAACTCCACATACGTCCAAAATCTTTAGCTTTACGTCCTAGCATCATAATGTACTGTTATTTTAATTCCTGTTTCTAATATATTTCGCATATTTCTATTTGCTTTTCCAAATTATTTGGTTTTAAACTTATTATCACTGTCTTTTAATTATTGATCTGTAACTGTAAAACAGATTTATGCATCTAAAACTAAACGGCAAAATAAACGATAAAAAATTAAGTAAAACGAATTCAGAAATGGAAAAGAAAACAATAAAAAATTTTAATAATCAGCCTTTTTCGGATTATAAATAAGTTTTTAGTTTTCACAAAATAAAATCTAAATTATTGCTTCTAAAAAATAACAATAACTGGCCGAAGCCAAAGCGTTTGGTCAAATTTTTGTAATAGGTTTTTTGGCACTAATTTTATCTTTTACTTTTTGTAGTAATGCTTCAAATGAGTCATCAGCTTTATGCGAATTATTTTTATTTAGATGACTGTTTGTTGTTGTATTGGAACTTGGACCCAACATGCCGCTGTCAGATATGGAGCTGATCCCATCTAAAGTAAATAGTTTAAAAAAAATCATTAACTAACTCATAAATAGTTGGTTAAATAATGAATACTCTACCTAAATCAGAATAAAAATTTCGACAGAATGCACGACGTCCGCCAAAACTGATGTCATACATCGAAATCGCTGGATCACGCCCTCCTGAATCAATAGCTTTTAAAGCATCTTGCCCTCGTTCATATGTTACAAAACCATACTTCATCCTATAAAAATAAAATGATCAAAAATGTATTAGTCCAGTACAGACTACAGAGCAAACACGGTTTTACAAGGAAATAAATTTATTAATTTTAACATTTATTTGTTTAAATAAAAATTGTTTTATTTCTAAAATGTGTTAGAGGAATTACAATATGCGTCACAGAACCAAATTTTTTTTTGACCTCCAACTTGACCCTCTCTCTCGGAAATAAATTCAGAGAAATGTCTAACAAAGGTAGAGGTCGCTACACCCCGGGCGGTAGAATTCAAAATGTGAAACCAAACTTTTCACAGGAAGCGCGTGTGCTTACCATTCAAAGAACCGAAAGACATAAGGCAGATCCAGCTGACTTGAGAATCTCGGACCCTAATAAGCAAATTAACAGAATAGTAACAGAACACAAAAGAAATAAATGCAGTGACAAGTGAGTCAAATAAACCAAACAGTAAACAGGAAGTTTACAGTAAAGCTACGTAAACACGAGAAGAAAATCGAATCACTGTAAAGACATCTCCGCAAACTCCATTTCTCCAAAGAAGAAGTTGAGAATGAAATACGAAAAGTTAACGAATCAAAAGCTATTGGACTCGATGGAATATTGGTCGTCATGCTTAAACACATTGTACCCAAGGAATTAAACTACCTCACCATTATACTCAAAACATCTTTAAACAATTTTCAGATACCAAACATCTGATAAACGAGCGGCATCAGTCAGCCCCATTTTAAAACCATAGAAACCTGAAAACAAGAGAAAATCATACAAACTGATCTCCAATTTTTCATCGGTCGCAAAACCGATTGAACCGAATCTGCTACCTTGGCTGACATCTTGCAATTTATCATCACACCAATATGACTCTGTGCTCGATTAATCTTTATTGCATCGACTTATCAAAAGCTTTCGACACAGTATCGCACGTTGCCTAGCTTAATGATATATGTAACACTAATTTGTCAGGTATAATAACAAGACGGCTGAGCAACTCCTTCAAAGGTTGGCAAATATATGTTGAGTTTCATAACTGCAAAGCCAAGATGAATGTGTTAGGTCAAGGAGTTCCACAAGGTGGAGTTCTCTTACCGTAATTTTTCAATCTATACTTAAACAGTATGCCTACTCCACCAAGAGGAATAATCAATGCTCATGCACAAGTGAGCTCTAGACTGAATGCACCGAAAGCACTACCTAGTAGTTAATGGAGCAAAGATAAAAATACAATTATCACAACATACAAAGTAATAGGAAAACCTATTACTAATTACTTTGCACCCGCATGGACACCCCTAGTCGCTAACACTCGTAAGTTACAAACAATAAAAAACACAGTATTGCGCATCGCAACCGGATCTCATTTGATGGGTCATAGAAATTACCTGCAAGAAGAATGTAACATATTATCGGTCCTGAAAAATGATGGAATGCTGGCTAAGCAATACCTATGGACCTGTCACACCAAGTAACATTTTTGCAATAATATCTTATCAATGATTTCACCGCCTAGAGACATAAGAAAAATTGATATGTAATTGCTTTCTACATGATGTCAAAGATCGAAAACATCTAGGAGCTTAAATACAATGCTGTCCTTAAAACATTCCACAACAAACTTGTTGAAGAAACAGAAAACGTATTTTCCAAATAGAGTTCGCAATGAAAGGCTTCGGATGATCCATCTTAAAAACTATATGAATAGAATTGACCATGAAATGATTGACAAGTATGCCGCATGTGAGGGCACGTTACATAACTACATATTCCAGAAAACTCAGTGTGAAGAAGAAAGATATGCGATACTGCTCAAGGTCAGTATCTGAGTTCCTGAATTTAGATATGGAACTGTAGACTCGCACCGCACCCGCCGTTACAACAATAAAAAAACTGCTGTCATTCTTACACCCATTATTCGATTAATCTCAAGCTTCAGCACGGTGTATGTTTTGGTTACCCCACTTTCAGTTGACATGTCATTCGACATCGATGCGAACAACTCATGTTGCTAGTTTCCCAAACATAGATTAACCCCTAGCCTGTTTCGCCCTTTCGATGCCCGAACGATTTAAATAAAAAAAAATTAGATTAGATGCTAAAAGGAAGCTAGCGACATCCACATAAATAAAATTGGTCGAAATAAGACGACTGCTACATAAAACTGACCATAAATCCACAAAACTTATACGATCGCCATATTTTTCATACAAAACGAAATATGTTCAAAACAAGTTGGAATTCCTTGACCCGTTAATCCATTAAGTGCAAATTTCCACACGGTTCCTGTTTTGTTCTCCACTCAGTTTTCGTATACCAAAATCGGTGACCGATTTGTGATTTTGCTGAATTTCAACGTATAGGCTAACTCCTTGCCTATTTTGCAAGTTTTAAACGGTTTTTTTCTTAAAAGCTATGTGAAATTAAATGCTAAAAGGTTTAGATAGATAGATGCATCCTAAGAGCGCGCAGAAAATAATTATTTAAGAGGACAGCAAAAAAATGCCACAACAATTTTGGATATGCTGAGATTTTCTTTAATACTAAAAATATTAAAAAAAAAAAAGTGACAATTAAAAAGTTGAACTCGCTTTAATTTTCTATATGGCCAAACATATATCCTCATAATCTTCCGAGGATATTAAACTTATTCGTCTGACAAAGCGAATTTCACCATAGGCGATTGTTGTTCAACTACCCCGTATCACAAGATTCATTCTAGCATTCAGAACACGCCGCACGATGTTGATCACCTATTCAAATGTCTTGAAAGTTCAACCAACCTGACGACGGAAGATTTATGGTACCGCCCAAGGGTAGTAGCAGAGTTCTTGAACCTGGACATAGAGTCGGAGGATTACCACCACACTCGTCGCTACAATAACAACGTAGACATTGTTTTTTTCACAGACGATGGCTTCTCATTATCAAAACTACCCCAAAACTGTCGACCAACGATCGTCAACATTCGCTAAATCGATCCGTCTTTACGCTTCTTCGCTTTGAAAGCATCTAATTGCAGCAAAGTTGATATTTTTTCTTCTTAAATTAGATCAATTAGAATTAAAACTAGGTAGTAGGTAGATTCAAACTGAGCTTTAGTAAGACGCAAAAGTTGTAATGAATAGTGTTACTAAGGAAATGCTTTGAGCCAGCGAGTCTTAAGCATATTTTATGGGAAAGCACAACATTCACTTTATTCACTGCATACAAGATAATATGTTAAAAATAACAATAAAAGGTGCGTTCGTTTTGACTGAAACAACTGAAAAACGACAACAATTGCATACAATTTTTCAATTGTTTCAGGTGCTTCAGTCAAATCGAACACGGCTAAATTTAAACACTAATAATGACACAGTCATCAGCTAGGATCGAAATAAAAAAAAGGTTGAGCCCTTGCATTTATAATTCACAACGACGCTAAATATCGCATTATAAAGAATTTTTGTATTACAAGCAATCGCCATATCATCATGAAAAATAGAAAATAATCAAGAAGCTAACCTCAGCTACCTACTCTCCTTCGGTGGCATTAATGATCATTATTCAAAGTTGCAATCTACCTTAACTGAGGATCATTACACATCAATCAATTTCATATTTCTAAACTATCCATTGGCAATACATATTACTTTTTACAGTGCATCACTTTTCACCAGCTGGATATGGGACCCAAAAACAGCGCTATCATCTGATAATAATGATCTCAAGAAAAAGATCCATAGCCAAGTCAAGATTAATCGCAGAATATACATAAACTTTGCAAATGCGAACTTCGGATTGGGATGACTTTGAAAACAAAATTGAAGACAGGCTATTAAAACTCAGGACAAGGAAGACTCTATTCCAATTTTGTAGGTCTACCGTCTACTTAATAGTTATTTCGGTAGTGATATAATTTTTGGACCACAAGGTATTAATTTAAATGTTGAAAGAATTTGTCTAAGCAGGAAGATTTCTCATTATGAACAAACATCACAAAAGCGTCTACTTTCAATGGCTTACAGAAGTTGAGACGTTGACACGGCGAGACATTGGCACCTTAAAACCAATGCAACTTAAACGTCTGTTCTCCATGTTAGAGACGGCTTGGAGTGGGCATATATCTTGAAATTAAGCGGCGTGCTAAATAAACATGTAAGAAGATTTTTGAGAACTTTAAGATCAGAACGGACCCATTCAAGAATTTGGATTGGACCTGAAGATCAGGATAAAACCCTCACCCCGGCAAGGCTTCGTTAAAAATGCAAACCAGAAAGAGAAAAGCAGACCTGGATACAAAAATAGAATTATACCTGGTCGTGAAAAAGGACTAGACTAACGAAAAGGAACGTGAAACGCGCGTAGCCTGAGCGTAACAGAGGCTGAGAGGTATAGGATGGATGTCATTGTTCTGCCAGAAATTAGACAGCCAATACTCGACAAATAAGATTTAGATAGTCGCTCTCAACACTGTAGTGGTAACCTTTCTCGTAGAAAACTAATCCCAGAAACCATGGATGGATTAAGCATGTTCTGGCGCAATTCAATACAAAATAGATTGCTGCCTGAAGTGTCTACAAGGACGCAACACCAAGCCCACAAAGAAGAACTATAATCTGGTAAGGCAAGCCGTTACAAAGCTTTGTAGACGAAAGAAGAGAGAAGAACTTCTCAAGATGGACAGTTCCGACCAAAGACCATCACAAAAATTTCGACGAAAGGTGCTACTCCGACGCTCCATTTTTGGATAAAGAAGCAGTTGTCACTCGCCTCACTGATTCAAATCCTCCTCGTCATGGACGGTATTGGAAGAAATCCTAGACCAACTAAAATATGGCATTGTGCAATATGCATAAACATTTTAAGGGCAAACACTACATCCGTCCAGTGTAATAGCTGTAAAAAATGGTGTCATCTCAAGAACTGCTCAGGCCTTGCAACATATAAGCAATGGACCCAAAACTACATAGCGCCATGTTGCCATGCATCAAGTCAACATACAGCTCACAACAGGTCAAAATGCGAATGAACACACATCCGGAAACGCCAAGTGATGTGAAAATAATGCAGCTAAATTGAAACGGTCTCATAAACAAAAGGGATGATATCATAAACTTTATGTATAAAAAATATAGTCTAGTCGCGGTTTTACAAGAAATCAAATTAAATGTTAGATCTAAGATTAGTGATAGTATTTGTGATTATAGAATTATAAGACTGGATAGAGGGAAGGATAGAGGGAAGGACGAAGGTGGTGGCCTTGCCTTTATCGTACACGAAACCATTATCTACCGCACAACCACATTACCAGCAGTACCGGGAACTGATCAACACATAGAACAACTGGGTATTACAATAAAATACGGAAATACGGTGATAAATCTAGTCAATACTTATATTCCACCAGTAAGCAGCTGTGATACAGATTATGAACCGTCCATAGGACATTTATTTTATACCAAAGACTGTGTAATTTTCGGCGACATGAATGCGCACCACGATCTATGGCACTCACACTGGAACACTGATTCAAGAGGTGAAAACATTGCTTATCAAATTGACGGCTTCAGCTTTGGAGTCCTCAATGAACCACAACCAACAAGAGTAACAAATAACCCATACTCTTCTCCAGATGTCCCACTTGCCAGCATGTCACTAATGCCAATCGCTGAATGGAGAACTGAAATTGCGTTGGGATCAGACCGAGTGCCGATGATAATCACTTTAAGCCGTTCCTTAAACGAAATGAAATCCGAGAAGAAGACATATATTAATTTTAATAAAGCAGACGGGATAAATTTACCAATTTTACTGAAATGTAATTCAGTAAGCAATTTTTACCAACTGACGCCCTCTCTGGGGAAAGAAAATTCATAGAAATTGTTACCAAAGCTAGATCTCGCTTCATTTCAGCCGGCAGAATACAAAATATTAAACCAAACTTCCCACAAGAAGCTTGTGTACTTTCCTCCCAAAGAGATGACATCCGTAAGGCAGATCCAAAAGATTCTAGAATTCCGGGCCTGAACAAGCAGATAAATAAACTAGTTACGGAACACAAACGTAACAAATGGAAAGATTTAGTGAGTAAGTCAAAATTTGGCACAAATAAAAGTTTGTGGAAGGTGATTAAGGGTTTAACACATCCGCGTCAAACGCATAACAACTGCATGATCTCCTTTGATGATATCCCAACTGAAAACCATAGAAAATGCGTAACAAAAGTCAACACGCGGTTTACCGAAAAACAAAGTAAACATGTAAAAGAAACTAGGTCAGCATTAAGACATATGCGCAAGCTTAATATGTACTGAAAATTTCGACGATATCATATTTTATGAAGAGGTTGGAAACGCAATAAAGAAATCCAAACTATGTAAAGCTATTGGACCAGACGGCATCTCAGCCTCTCATACTAAAACACATTGGACCCAAAGGGTTGAACTTTCTCACTACCATACTCAACACATCTCTAAATACGCTTCAGATACCAAATATCTGAAAAACAGCTAGAATAAGTCCCATTTTGAAACCGATGGTCTAAACCAAAAACAACCCTGTGCTAGAACAATCTTAGTTGCACTTGACCTGTCAAAAGCTTTCGACACAGTGTCACACGCTGCACTACTGAACGACATATTCAACACTAATCTGCCAGGTCAAATATAGCGCTGGTTGTGCAACTATCTAAGAGGCCGCCAAACATACGTTGAGTTCCGCAACTCTAGATCTAAGATGAGAGTGATCAGACAAGGAGTTCCACAAGGTGGAGTTCTCTCACCTTCATTATTCAACCTTTACCTAAGTAGTCTACCGGCACCACCGGAAGGAATAACCATCACGTCATATGCAGACGACTGCACGGTGCTTGTGACAGGAAACAACCTGGATCAACTCACTAGTGTCCTAAACACCTACCTTAACACCTTGAATGAATGGTTTAAAACCAAATTGAAACTGTCCATCGAAAAGTCCACCTCCACACTTTTCACCACATGGACGAAGGAGGTAAATACAACACTTAACATCTGCATTGACAACATACTAATTCCTACGGTCCAAATCCAAAACTGCGGGGGGTAATATTCGATCTTCTACTTGAATTCAACGCTCATGCTCAACAAGTGAATACAAAACTAAAAAACAGAAATAATGCACTAAAAGCTATAGCGGGTAGTTCGTGGGGTAAAGATAAAAACACTATTATAACAGCATATAAAGCAATAGGAAAGCCTTTCAGAAATTTCGCCGCTCCCATATGGACACCCCAGGTCGCTGACACTCACTGGAATAAGTCACAAATAACACAGAACGCAGCCTTGCTTACAGCAACCGGATGTCACCTGATGGCCCACTGAAATCACCTACACGAGGAATGTAACATATTGCCGGTCCGTGAACACAACGGAATGCTTACCAAACAATATCTTTGGTCCTGTCATAAAGAGCAACATCCCTGCAATGACACCTTATCCATGAAAACACCACCATAAGCAGGACTGCGAAATGCTTCCTACAAGATGTTCAAAACAATCAAGACATCGGTAACATCGACGAGCCTACGTATAAGACGGGGTTAGAAAATATACATACCAAAGCCGTTGAAGAATTAAAAAAGAAATACGCCTCGAATCGAGTTCTTAATAGCAAACCACCACAAGTCACGGCCGAAGAGGTAAAACTGTCACGCAGCAACAGAACCGGCAGAACTACTAAATTATGTAAAAAGCATTCACACCCTCAAATACTTAATTTGTATCCTTAAAATAATTAAATGGTCATAGATATTTTATTTAGTATGTGTGATGAACCAATAGGTGAATGTAAAAACATTCGGGTGTCACAGTTTCAAATGACCTACTCTGGAACGATCATGTAATGGCGATGGCAAAAAACGCGTCTAAAAAACTCGGCCTCCTAAATAGATGCAAAAAATTTTTCACTCCATACCAATTGCTCCATGTTTATAAGTCCTATATTCGTCCCTGTATGGAGTACTGCTGTCAAGTTTGGGGTGCTGCCTTTGTTTCCATCTTGGCCCTCTTGGACTCTGTTCAAAAGCGAGCTATACGAATTGTAGGTGATCGAACTTTGACATCAAAACTTGATTCCCTACAACATCGTCGCACTGTTGCTGACCTCGTTGTTTTTTACAAATATCGTCATCAGCAGTGCTCAGATGAAATCAGCGGCATCATGCCTCAAACTTATTTTTACCCCCGTTCCACTCGGCAATCGGCTGCCGCAACCAGTGAAACGGTAAAGATCCCGCGCTGTCATACTGGCAGATCGCAGAGACTTCTTTGTCCGAGCTGCGTACAAATGGAATAGTTTGCCGGAACACTTAGTCTCAGGTGGCTTCAACCCACAGATGTTTAAAAAAAAAGCGTTAATCTACACCTTAGAACGCCAGTTGTTGTGGGACCCAGGTCTAGACCTAGGTCTTAAAAGGTATTTATGTGTTATTGTGACACATATTCTAAACCCTATTATTACACAACACATTTTATTAAAAAAAAAAAAAAAAAAAACAAGAATTCCGGTGGGTTGAGCATTGGTTAAAAAAAAAATTGAAAAAAAAAACAGAAATGAAAATTTTGTAAAAATTTCATTTTTCAAACGAGAAATTATGTACTTGGGAAACTTTCGATTTAGATTACGAACTAATTAAACATTTTTTTTAGAAAAAAAAAGTGACAAAAGTGAGGGGGTACCCAACAGCGACATCTTTGAAATTTTTTTTTAAGTTTAACACACTTAAAAAATTATTAAAAATTTTAAGTAATTTTTTTTATAAGTCCTATCAATTACCTTTCCAATGAGCTATAAATAACTTAAATCGGTTTAGTCAATCGTTAGCAATCGATATTCAAAGATACTCATGTTTCGCAAACCCCTAAAACTTTGCCGCCATCCTATGTCATCCCTAGAGCGAAATTTAATTTTTTGAAAGAAATGGTATTTTTATTTTGTCATTGGCTATCTGTATATGAAATTTTATCGAAATCAGAGGGGGTCAGGAACATCGATGTTGCGGTGACGTTGAATTGCTCTTTGTTGCGGTAACGTGGAATTATATTTTCATATATATGAATCCCTCCCTGTGAAGTGGGGATCAGAATTCACTCACAGCCTGGCACATGCTTGTCGTAGGACGCAACTGAGTGTGCTGCGATGTTCGTAGACTGAATGGCTTACAGAGACCTTAGCGTCTCAGGTAGTAGGTGAATTTATTGCTCAGATGAACTCCCAACATAGTTGGGTGAACTTCATCGAGTAATACGGATTCACTGAAGCGAACATCACAAATCAGGTATGCCAGTATACCTTATTCAGCAGCCCTGGAAACTGCATAGGATTCCCTGGACCAATCACCCATTAATACGAAACAAAAATTGATTAAAGTAACGCACACTAGGAAGAAAAAATAAAAAAAACATCAAACCGGAAAAACAATCAAATATCGACCCTTGGCTATCGCACCCGGACACGAATTGGGAACTGGAACGTCAGAACTCTAACAGAAACATCGAGACTAGCACAAATTGAGAAGGTATTGCATGAATATAAGATCGAATTACTAGGACTCAGTGAAGTAAGATGGAAAAACAGTGGGGAATTGGCAACAAGCTCAGGAAAATACTTCATATTCTCTGGTAAAGCCGACACACATGAACAAGGTGTAGGAATATTAACAACACCCAAAGCA
Source organism: Diogma glabrata (assembly GCA_963693315.1). Lineage (NCBI taxonomy): Eukaryota > Metazoa > Arthropoda > Insecta > Diptera > Cylindrotomidae > Diogma > Diogma glabrata. The sequence goes on from OY856188.1 coordinate 265,975,939, forward strand.
AAGTAAGCACTACTCGAATGGAAACCGATAAGTAGCAGAATAATAACAGCTCGATTTCAGTCGAAAATCAGAAATACAACCATAATTCAGTGCTATGCACCTACCGAAGAAGCTGATGACCTGATGACACAACAAAAGATAAATTCTACGAACAACTACAAGCCACAATTTCTTGTGCACACCGAAATGATATAAAAATTATCCAAGGAGATTTTAATGCTAAAATTAGAGCCGATAACACTGGCATGGCATCAATCATGGGCAGATGTGCGCTAGAATCAGCACGAACAACAATGGTAATAAACTCTTCGATTGTTGTGTCACAAACCAGCTATTCATAGGAGGCAGTAAATTCCCACATAAGAACATACACAAATACAATTGGACATCACCCGATGGAAGAACCAAGAATCAAATCGATCACGTACTAGTTAACAGAAAATGTCTGTCCTCTCTTCAGGATGTCAGAACAATGCGTGGAGCAGACATACACAGCGACCACCAACTGGTAATAGCAACATTCAAAATTAAACCAGCCACTGCGAAACAAAACAAGTCTAATCGGAGAAAATTCAACACCAATAGATGGAGAGACAAGACAAGACAACATACACGACATCTTCAAACAATCGCTCCAGCTCAATCTATCAGGACATGAAGCCAGTAATATTGATCATAAATGGGAACAAGTTGAAGCAGCCTACATCAACACTGCTACAGATGTGCTCGGATACCAAAACAAGTCCCGCAAACCATGGATTAGCGATGATACTTGGAAGAACATTGAAGAACGTCGACAGCGCAAGGTGCAACTATGTCACCAAAACACAACTGAAGCGCAGAGCAAATATGAAAGTACAGCTAAACAAGTGAAAAAGATGGCAAGGAATGATCGCAGAAAATACACAGAAGACATTCTCAAGACTGCTGAAACAACAGCCGCAAATAGAAATATACGCATGCTACATCAATGCGTAAGAAAGATCACAAACAAGTACACGTGTACCCCACCAATAAAGGATGAATCTGGTGAAACCCTAACAACAACTGAACAGCAGCTTAATAGATGGAAAGAATACTTCGAAGACAACAACCTAAATAATGAGGAAAGTTTCCAGTCTGCAGATGGCACTAATAACGAAACTATCAACACCCATCCACCGACGGAGCGGGAAGTTAGAAGTGCCATACAGAAACTGAAGAACAACAAAGCAGTTGGTACAGACAACATACCAGCGGAAGTATTCAATGCAGATGCAGCTACCACAGCTGAAATCCTAACACCACTATAAGCTGACATATGGAGTTCTGGAAAAATACCGGACCAATCGAAAGAGGGTTTAGCCATAACAATTCCCAAGAAAGGTGATCTAAGAGAATGTAAGAATTGGCGAGGTATATCCCTGCTCAACACCACAATGAAAGTATTAGCGATGATCATTCTGGAAAGAATATCTCCATCAATTAACAAGAAATTAAGAAACGAACAAGCTGGCTTTAGACCAGGCAGAAGCTGTACAGATCATATCAACACAATCCGTATCATCGTCGAACAATCTAACGAATGGAATTCGCCACTGTATCTACTCTTCGTGGACTTCGAGCGGGCGTTTGACACAGTCAACAGAACTGCTATCTGGAAATCACTTTGTGAAATGGGCATCCCAAATCAGATAATCGATCTAATCAAGGAAATGTATCGGAATGCTGGGAACAAAATTCAATACAAAGGACAGCAAAGTGATAAGTACTTTAACAACCGGGGAGTAAGGAAAGGCTATGTGTAATCATCGCTACTATTCCTCATAGTACTAGATAGTGTAATGCGAAAGCTCGAGAACGAAAGTCCAAATGGCATCCAATGGGGACCATTAAGACGGCTCAATGGTATAGACTACGCAGACGATATCTGCCTGCTTACACACAGACATGCCGACATGCAACAGAAAATACAGAAGCTATCAATCCTTGCACATGAAGTTGGTCTCAAGATCAACATAACCAAAACAAAGCTAATCAGACTGAACACCAACGTGAGTACACCAATCAACATAAATAATACGAAAGTCGACGATGTCGAAAAATTCGTATATCTTGGTTGTACTGTAGCGAAAACAGGCGGAACAGAAAAAGACATCAGTCAACACATCAACAAAGCAAGAAACACATTAAACTTGCTTCACAAGATTTGGAATGCGTCCGTCCTGTCAAGAAGGACAAAGCTACGGATGTTCAACGCATGTGTTAAGTCAGTACTGCTGTATGGATGTGAAACATGGAAACAAACACAGAAGATCAAAAATAAACTTCAGGTGTTTGTCAACAAATGCCTAAGAAAATTAATCAAATGCTTCTGGCCAAACACCATCAGTAACGAAGAACTTCTGCGGCAAACTGAGTAGATAGACATTAAGACCGATATAAGAAAACAAAAGTGGAGATGGATAGGACATACACTGAGAAAGCCAGCAGAAGACATAACAAAGATGTCTCTGGAGTGAAACCCGCAAGGGAAAAGGAAAGTAGGAAGACCAGCAATGACCTGGAAGAAAACGGTGCTAGCCGAAGCAGAACATATCGGAAAGACATGGAGAGAAGTGAAAGCAATTGCCCCCAATAGAGTTAGATGGTCCAGCCTAGTAGACGCCCTGTGCTCCTAAAGGAAGCAAAAAAAAAATATATGAATCGGGTTTTCTCTATTTTGAGTATTTAGTAATAATATTTTATAACTAATGGGTCCAAACAAATAATTATAGCATTTCGATCAAAACGTTTTTTATATATAAAAAAAACAAACTTTAATGTTCGAATCAATGAACCTTCAAAAATTAACCACTTTCCAAGACATTGAATTTAATTACTAAATAACCCACTACTACTTATTTATTCAACTAAACTCACACATATTTTATGTAACTGTTAACAAATATAGTACTTGGTAACAGAGTCGCAAAATTATTTTCAGATCGAATAAATTGATTAGTCATTACGTAAATACTACTAATTACCGACCACTTCAAAATGAAAACTAACAAAAAGAAACTACTATTTACGCAAAATAAATCTAAATTTAGAACGAAATAAGTTGTCCTTTATTCGCGATGAATGAGTGAAAATTTTAAAACAAATTTTTGAATGAAATTGCAAAAAAATGTTTCACACATCTACTATATATAATATATTAATTAACAGAAAGGAATATATAAATACATATATGCAAAGTAAAGTTTAAAGTTTATTTAATGCTTGGTAATTTCCTTGCCAAAAAATACAATTATTATTATTCATTATTTAAATTGCATAGCATATGTATAATTTGAACAACAATAACAATAATTTGGCAATTTTACTTTTTTTGTTTGAAAAATTTATTGCACGCGTACATAATAGAATAACAAGAAGTTCAATGTAATATGTGTATATATACGTAATGTAATTTTAGGTTCATATTATAAGGTTAAAATGTTATAATTACCCTGTATCCTTATGATGAAACGTAATTTGTTTAATGGGACCATATTGTAAGAATTTTGATTTGAGGTCATCTTTTGTTGTTTCTCTTTCTATTCTTCCCACATATACGATTCTTCTTTCTTCTAAATTTTATGAAGACGATTTAAATTAAAATCGATAAAAAAAATGATTTTACAATCAATACTTACCCGTCCCAGGCGATAATTGACGTTCTTTTATTTTACTTCTTGATCGAGATCTTCGATGTGAACTTCCTCTAGAACGAGATCTAGACATACTGCTTCTACTGGAACTACTAGACGTACTATAACGTCTACTTCTGTTTCTTGGTTGATATCTTGAATGGTTTGATGAATTACTTGATAAAGATTTACTCGAGCATCTTGAAGTTGGTCGTGGATGTTTTATATGATTTCGATCTTTCGAATTACTATGACTTCTTCTTGATCTTGGGGAACGAGTACGACGGTGGTTTGGAGAATACGACCTATTACTTTCACGATAACCTCGTCGGTCAGTATAACTATTTCGTGCCGTTGAATTATTTCGACGCTGGGATACCGGTGAAATTGATCTGTTATGGTTTGAACGATAATTACGTGAACGGCTATATCTCCGATGATTTTCATCATCATTTGATGAATAAGATGCATTTCTAACCCGTTGTGAATGTGAATGACTATTGTTTCGTTCATCAATATGTTTTGATTTAATTTTTTCTAACTTCTGCAATGGTGTAAAGTGAGGCAGTGTTTCTGTTTGTATAGATATACAATATTTTTTCGGTTTTATCCTATCTTTACGTAAGTGCATTATTATTTTATCTTCACCGTGTTCTAATATTCTAGTTTCTGTCTCTTTTAATATGTTTTGATTGCTAATTTTTATCATAGCTGTTTCTGGTTTACCGGGAGAAGAATTTGAGGGTGAAACTCCAATGTTTGGTGATACCTGAGAGTGTGGTATACCAGTTTTAATTAGATTTGCTTGTGTGTTGTCAGAGGTTTTTTTCAAAACAACATTTGTTATGCTTGATAAAAGTGAGTTAGCTGAAATTTGAACATTCTCTCCACTTAATTTTACTTTATTAATTGTATCATTTATATTGGAAAGTAACGATGAATTTTTTAACATTTTACTAGATATATTCATATCGAAATTCGGCGGTAATGTTATATTGGTATTACAACCTATAGAAACAATAACAATTTCTTCATAGTTTGGATTCATATGTGAGGGGGATATACTACGATCATTTATATTTTCTGATTTACAGTTCATATTAGTCATTTCAGCTAACGGTAGCAAACAAGATATACTCGATATAGGAATAACTATTTTAGGTTCACTTAATTTAGCTCTCTTCAAACGCAATGCTTTTTTAGTTGCTTCTAAGATTGGATCAAAAACTTTGCTTCTAGTGTATATTTCATGATCTTTAGCTATCAACAACGAAACCGGTTTTTTGATTGAATCAGGTGTTTGTATATTTGTGCTCTTTTTAATTATACTGGCACCGCTATTTTCATTTTTAACGACAGTTAAAATTTCTTTTAGTTTAGAATCACTATATTTTTTATCTTCAATTTTTACCGGATCATTTAGAAGTGGTAGAGTAAGATTTGGATTTTCTCGTCGTAACTTATACTCTTGCAGATTCAATTTGCGTTTTTCTTTTACAGGAATCTCAACAGGTGTACTAAATTCTTCAACAACTACACTTGATGTTATCTCATTTTCTAATTGTGTTTTTTCAATTTGAGTTTTTTCAATTACTTCTTGCGCTTTCACAACATTTTCATCTTCAGATTTTACGAGCTCATGTGTATTTGATGTTAACGATAGATTTTTTCCCCTTCCTAATCCAACACGTTGTCGTTTTCGGTCATGCAAGGGGTTGAATGCTTCTATCTCTATCGCTTTTTTTAGTGGATGGGATTTTTTAGTTGGAGAACAATAATCATGATCACTCATATTCTTTATTTTTTTATCGTTATGTACAACAACCGAAATTAATTTGTTTCTATACAATTGAGTGCCTGCATTCAAAATTCTCGTTCTTATAGGTGGATTAAGGAGATTTGGTGAAGGTAGTGTTATACGTGTTTTTTGTCGAATATTAGATGATGGCTTTGATTTCGATGGTATATTATTTATTAGTTTAGTTGGTGTCCAAGTTGGATCAGAATTAAAATCGTCATCATTTTTTACAACAAGTTTTGTTTCTATCACATCTTCGGCTTCGGTTTTTATTGTTTTATTACAATTGAAGCTACGTTCTGAAACTGTTTCAACGTCGATTGATTCATCCGAGTCAGAATCCATAAATTCTCGTGTTAATCTTTTGTATCCTCTTTTAGGTGTTTGTACACGTGTTTTCTTTACAGGTGAGTATTTTTCAATTTTAATAGAACGACCAGGCGTTGGTGGTGGTAATTTACAATCTTCTTCTGTTATATATTTAGTTAAGTCAAAATTTTTCACATCTAAAATATCTGAGTCCAATTTATAATCATCCAAAAATCGTTCATCTTTTGATAAGTCGTTATACATTTTATGTGACTTAATTGTTATATTATTTTTAATCGGACTGACAAACTTATCAAAACTGTTTAACTCGGAAAAATCTAAAGGTATATCACTAACTCCGCTATTATTAAAATTATCACTAATCACATTTTTTTCATCACCAACACCATATTCATCATGAGGATCTTCATTTATCTTTTCATTGCTTACTCCTTCTTCCTCCTCTGAATTACTTTGCATTTCAGCATAATTATCGTCTTCATCATCAGTGCTTTCGTCTTCATCATTATTTTCATGAGACAAAGGTGAACTATATTCACAATCTGGATCAATTGGTATTATTTCAACAGCAGGAGTTATACATCTTAAGAATTCATCACTTTCTATAGATGTTATTGAAATTTTACGATTTTCAAACTCATCCTAGAAATATTAATACGTTTTAGATGATCTGTCGTTACCTATTTATTAAATTTCTCTAAAATTTGGTTATCATTTTTACACTACCTCTTCAGAATCGTATTCTAATTTAATTTGATTTTGATGAAGTATAGAAATATGAGTACCAGCTAAAAAGTTTTTATTTTCTATATCACAATCAAAATCGGTCGTTGGATGATGGCTTGGAGAAGAGGGCAAAATACCCTCCAACGTATGACTTAAATTCATATGAAGTGTACTGAAAAGAGAAAAAAATATAAGAATTATTTTTGTTTATACAACATTCTATTAATACTTACTCTCGATCACTACCCCAAATGTCAGAGTGATCATCAAATTGCATTTGATAACTATCAAAATGTTCACTATCGTGAAATATTTTCAGTAAACCCGATTCCATGTTTTTTTTGTTATTTATTTTCTAGCACTAAAATATAAAACATTTTTGTTATTACAAATAGTTTGAATAGTTATTTTATTTTTAAGAGTTGATCTAATTTCTGAAAATAAGTTTGACAGAATATGTTATTTACTGAAGTTTATTTCTTTATTATTTACAATTTTTCTGTTTTAGTTTATGTTTTTTTAGGGTATTAAAATACTCATAAAACTAAGATAAATGTTGATTTGACAAACTAAAATATAATTTTCAAAAGATATAAAAAATCTTGAACGGCCTAGGTAGTTTCCTTAAGTCGAACTACATAATCTCAAACCTCAATTTGAATATTCCTTAGAAGTAAATTAAATTCAAGAACGCTTTCAGACAATTTATTTCGTCGTTTCCGTTCGTTCAAATGAACACAGTTGATTCATCAGTTTGGTATCTATCTGTATAACAGTTATTCAAAATTCATTTATTCCTCGAGAAAAAACTGATAAAATTGTGACGATTAAGGAGTACGATGCACAAAAGAACATCTTAGAAAATACTCTAGCGAAAGCATTTCCACTAAAAGAATACAAAACACCTGAATAGAGATAACAAAAACAAAATAACACGTAACAAGAAATATTTGTTGATCTAATAATAATCAAAAAATAAAAACCCCTTAATAAACGTAAAGTTACAAATCAAAAAAATAGATTTGACACCTATGTGTCTACATTTGATGATCGTATTAACATGTTTTTGTTGATTGAGTTTTGTTCTAGAATTTTGTAGAGATATCGCTATTGTTTCGGGTAATATATATAAAATGTCGTGTTAGGGATAAAGATTCAGTATTAAAATGTCAGTGATACACTGTAGTTTTAAAATTAGAAGCTGAATTAGATTATTGTAATTTGTAAGTATATCAAGATTATTGTAATTTGTAAGTGATATTGTGAATAATAATAAGAGATTATTATAAGTGACGAATTATTGTGAATAAAAGAATAATTAATGGGAATAATAAAAGGAGGAATATTTATAAGAAGATAAAATCTTGAACGAATAAAAATTATACGTATAGAAAATCCATTGTTTTAATTTCTTGAGCTAGTGATCGAACCAAATATTAGTATTATTTTTCATCGAACCAAATATTATTTTTCAAAAACTATCCTTAGTAAACAACAGGTCGAAATACTAATTGATACTATGCCCAGATTCGCAAACGATAAATGATGTTAAAGCATGATGTTGCTTGTATCTTTACCATGTTTCAATATAATTTGAGAGTTAAAAAAAGTTAAATGCACATAAGTAATGAAATTTTTTATAATGTGCATGTAATTTGTAAAAGATAAAGATTGTAAATTATTGTTGTATCAAGGGAATATACTAAAAAGATACTAAAGTATGCGTATGTTACAGTTTAATGACTCCAGAAAGATAATCCAGAAAGCTTCTCAAGATCTACGGCTCTACGTCCCAAAAGTACTCTGAACCCAGTTCCAACCAGGGACCATCACAAAAATTTCGACGGAAGGTACAACTCCCACGCTTCATTTTTTGGATAAAGCTGTCACTAGCCTGTCTGCTTCAAACTCTCCTCGTCATTCTAGACCACCTAAAACATGGCACTGTGCAATATGTAGAAACATTCTGAGAGCAAACACTACACTATCAGGTGTAACACCTTTAAAGAATGGTGTCATCTCAAGAACTATTTAGTCCTTGCACACATAAGATGGACCAAAGGTGCCCATGGAGCAAAAACTATATATCGCGATGTTGTCAAGCATCAAACCAACAAAGACGAGCTCGCACCAGAACACAATGCGAATGAACACACATCCGGAAACCTCAAGCAGTGTGCAAGTAATGCAACTAAACTGCAATGATATCATAAGATAGATGACATAATAAACTATATTATGTGCAATTGAATAATGATATTCTAGTCGCGTTTTTACAAGAAACCAAACTAAATGTTAGATCTAAGATTAGTGATAATATCTGTGATTATAGAATTATAAGGATGGCTGGATAGAGAGAAGGACAAAGGTGGTTGGGTTACCGGTGGGATTGCTTTTATCATTCACAAAACCGTTATTTACCATACAGCCACATTACCTGCAGTACCGGGAACTGATAATCACCTAGAAAAACTGGGTATCATAATAAAACTCCGGAAATACGGAGATAACTCTAGTCAATATTTATATTCCACCATTAAGATACAGGTTATGAATCGTCCATAGGACATTTATTTTATACCGAAGAATTTTCGGAGATGTGAATGTGTCATGATCTATGACACTCACACTTGAACACTGATCGATGAGGCGAAAACATTGCTGACCAAATTGATGGCTCCAACTTTGGAGTCCTCAACGAACCACAACCAACAAATAACTCGTATTTGCACCTTTTGTCGAAATTGTTGTAATGGTCCTTGGTCGGCATTGAGTTCCGAGTGCTTCTGGGGCGTAGAACCGCCCATCTTGAGAAGCCTTCAATATCTATCAATATCTATTGGCCTGTCACAAAGAGCAACATTCTTGCAATGACACCTTAACTGCGATCGAACCACCTAGAGACATAAGGACAGCAAAATGCTTTCTGCAAGATGACAGAGATAGCCAGGTTACTGGTAACATTAACGAATCTACATATAGAACTGGCTTAAAAGCACTCCACACCAAAACGGTTGAAAACGCAATAAGGAACTTACTCCAAATCGTGTTCTAAATATAAAGCCAACAAAAGTCGCTGCCGAAGAGGTCCAACTACACCGTAGCACCAGATCCATCCTAGCTCAACTAAGATCCGGTTGGTCACGCATTCTAAACAACTACATGAGTAGAGCTGTACCTGGAATTATTGACAAGTGTCCCGCATGTGAGGGCACGCCGCACGATGTAGACCAGCTATTCAATTATCCTGATAATATAACCAACCAGACGAAGGAAGATTTGTGGTACCGCCCAAGGGCAGTAGCCGAGTTCCTGAACCTGGACATGGAGCCGGAGTACTAGCACCAAACCCGTTGCTACAACAACAATAACTCGTATTCTTCTTCAGATGTTTTCTTTACAGCATGTTACTAATACAAATTGCTGAATGGAGAACCGAAATTGCATTAGGATCAGAGCACGTGCCGATCATAATCACCGTAAGCCGTTCCATAAACCTAATAATATCAGAGAAGAGGACTTAAATTACTTTTAATAAAGCTGACTGGAAGCATTTGACAGAAATGGTGGAATTCAGTAAGCAATTTTTACTAAGTGATGCCCTCTCTAGGGAATAAAAATTCGGAGAAATTTTTAATATAGCTAAATCTCGATTCATTCCAGCCAAGAATACATAAGGTGAAACCAAACATCCCACAGGAAGCTTGCGTACTTTCCACTCCAAGAGATGACATCCACAAAACAGATCCAACTGATCATCAACCTTAATAAGCAAACTAATAAGTTAGTTACGTAGCACAAACGTAATAAATGGAGAGAGCTATTGAGTAAGTCAAGCTTTGACACAAGAGTCTTTGGAAGGTCATAAAAGGCTTAACTCATTCTCGACAACCGTGTAACAACTCCATGATCTCCTTCGATGATATCCCAACCGAGACAGGAAATGCGCAACAAAATGTAACACAATTTACAAAAAAGCAACGTGAACATAAAAAGGAAACTAGGCCAGTATTGAGACATCTGCGCAAACTAAATACTGAACATTAAGAGGATATCACATTTGCCGAAGAAGTTGAAAATGCTATAAAGAAAACTACGCCATACAGCTATTTGGCCCGACGGCATCTCAGCCATTATGCTAAAACATATTGGAACCAAAGGAACTATCTGACTACCACACTCAACACATCGCTAAATACCCTCCAGATATCAAATATTTAGTAAACGGCAAGAATAAGCCCCATCTTGAAACCTGAAGAAAAGGTAGAATCTTGCAGAGCCATTTCAATCCTTTCATCGGTCGCAAAACTAATTGAAGCGCTTGTTTTTTTAGTAAAACGTGTTGTGTAATAAGGATTACAATTTGTAACGCAACAACACATAGATACCTTGTAAGACCTAGGTCCCACAACAACATGCGTTCTGGGTTTTGGGTTGACGATTATTTTTTATTTTTGTGCATTGACGGCACTCGAAACTATGGATTCGGGCAAAGCATTCCATTTGTACGATGTACGGACAAAGAAGTCCCAAGAGAGTGAGTGATCTCAACAGTTTTCACAAACCGATTGACGATTAAAACGGGGAAAAGAATACGTTTGAGGAATGATGGATCTGATTTCATCCGCGCACTGCTGGTGACGATATTTATAAAGAACAACAAGATCAGCAACAGTGCGACGATGTTGTAGGGTATCAAGATTTGATGTTAAACTTTGATCACCAACAATTCGTATAGCACGCTTTTGAACAGTCTAATTGGAACTATAAATTATTAAGGAAGAGGTGAACATTAGTTTTAAAGACGGACGGAGAGATGTTAAACTTCTTAAGTCGCGGAAAGATTATTGTTGAGTTTAGAAATACGATTAGTGTACTAAAATGCCCAAGAGTTAAAAAAAACCCGTAGGAAGAATAATTTTGTGGGGACTCGGAGGGAAGGAAACTATTGCAACAAATAGGACGGGCAATGATATTTAAAGATTTTAAAGAAAAGTATGTGGGTAGGGTAGTATGTTTGTTTTGGAGGCGGGTAGAAATGTGGTCAGAAAAAGAGGTGCCAAGAAGGTCAATTGAAAATCTAAGGACATGCTGAGGAGGCTCGAGGTTCTGAACAAAGCGAACAGCCCAATTAAAAGATTTAGTGAGACGAGACAATCCGCCCTATGTACATCCAGAGTAGATTTCGATCCCGTAATTGAATATAGGCATTACTAAAGCATGTATGAATAGCCTTCTAATATCCAAAGGGAGGAAACAATTTAGACTATAAAGCTTCCTCATAGTAGCAGTAGCTCGGCCTATGACGAAGTTAATATGAGGCTTCCATGAGAGGTTCTGGTCTATGATAAACCCAACAATTTTAGCATGAGGAACGAAATTGATAGGGATGCCATTGTGAGAGACGCCAAGATCATGGTTAGGAAGGGAAAGAAAGCAGTTGAAAAGTATGACTTGAGATTTAAGAGGGTTCAGAACAAGCTTATTGCATAGAGCCCAGTAGGAGATTTTAGCCAGGTCAACATTAACTTGCTAAAACAACGCTGAAGCGCAGGGATAGAAAGAGCATGAGTAATTTGAACGACGTCAGCAAAAAGATGGAGAAGAGAATAGTTAATGACTGAGGCGATATCATTAATATAAATAGAAAAATGTAGAGGTCCAAGGATAGAACCTTGAGGAACGCCTTTAAAAGATAGGCACATAAAGATCGACCCGGTAAGAGAATACTAGGTTACATGCGCACAGGACGAAAAATGAATTTTAGATTTAAGTGTATGAATTAGAATAACATGGTCAATAGAATCTAAAGCCTTACTAAAATCAAGGAGAAGGAGGATGGAGATCAACTTTTTATTCCTATTCCTACGAAGTCGAGCGGTGATGTCAATTAGCGTATGGGTTGTATTAAAAGGTATAAATAAAATCCGGAAATACGGAGATAAATCTAGTCAATATTTATATTCCACCATTAAGCAGCTGGGATACAGGTTATGAACCGTTCATAGGACATTTATTTTATACCAAAGACTCACCTTATACCAAAGACAAATAAATAAATAAATAAATAAATAAATAAATAAATAAATAAATAAATAAATAGATATGAATCTGCACCACGATCTATGGCACCCACACTTGAACACTGATTCAAGAGGCGAAAACGTTGATCAAATTGACGGCTCCAAATTTGGAGTTCCCAATGAGCCACAACTAACAAGAGTAACAAATAACTCATACTCTTTTCCAGATGTTTCACTTGCCAGCATGTCACTAATGCCAATCGCTGTATGGAGAACTGAAATTGCATTAGGATTAAGCCGTTCCTTAAACGAAATGAAATCCGAGAAGAAGACATATATTAATTTTAACAAAGCTGACTGACTCGGATAATTTTACTGAAATAGAATTCAGCAAGCTATTTTTACAAATTGACGCCCTCTCTGGGGATTCATTCCAGCCGGCAGAATACAAAATATTAAACCAAACTTCTCACAAGAAGCTTATGTATTTTCCTCCCAAAGAAATGACATCCGTGGAATTCCGGGCCTGAACAAACAGATAAATAAGCTAGTTACGGAACACAAACGTAACAAATGGAAAGATTTAGTGAGTAGATCAAACTTTGGCACAAATAATATTCTGTGGAAGATGATTAAGGGTTTAACACATCTGCGTCAAACGGGTAACAACTGCATGATCTCGTTCGATGATATCCCAACCGAAAACCATAGGAAATGCGCTACAAAATTCAACACACAGTTTACAGAAAAGCAAAGTAAACATGAAAAAGAGACTAGGTCAGTATTAACACATATGGGCAAACTTACTACTGAAAATTTCGAGGATATAATATTTTCCGAAGAAGAGGTTGAAAACGCAATAAAGAAAATCAAGCCATCTATAGCTATTGGACCAGACGGCATCTCAGCTATCATGCTGAAACACATTGGACCCGAAGGGTTGAACTTTCTCACTACCATACTCAACACATCTCTAAATACGCTTCAGATACCAAATATCTGGCAAACGGCTAGAATAAGTCCCATTTTGAAACCTGGTAAGCCTGAAGAAAAGGGAGAATCATTTTTGAATCATTTTGAGAAAATTTTTCACTCCATACCAATTGCTCCATGTTTATAAGTCCTATATTCGTCCCTGTATGGAGTACTGCTGTCAAGTTTGGGGTGCTGCCTCTGTTTCCATCTTGGCCCTCTTGGACTCTGTTCAAAAGCGTGCTATACGAATTGTGGGTGATCGAACTTTAACATCAAAACTTAATTCCCTACAACATCGTCGCACTGTTGCTGACCTCGTTGTTTTTTACAAATATCGTCATCAGCAGTGCTCAGATGAAATCAGCGGCATCATGCCTTTAAACTTATTCTTACCCCCGTTCCACTCGACAATCGGCTGCCGCAACCGGTGAAACGGTAAAGATCCCGCGCTGTCATACTGGCAGATCGCAGAGAGACTTCTTTGTCCGAACTGCGTACAAATTAAATAGTTTGCCGGAACACTTAGTCTCAGGTGGCTTCAACCCACAGATGTTTAAAAAAAAAAGCGTTAATCTACACCATAGAACGCCAGTTGTTGTAGACCCCAAGTCTAAACCTAGGTCTTAAAAGGTATTTATGTGTTGTGTGACACATATTCTAAACCCTATTACACAACACATTTTATTAAAAAAAAAAAAAAAAATCATATAGACCGATCTCTATACTCTCATCGGTTGCAAAATTGATAGAAGCACTGCTCCTGCCTCGGTTAACTGGACATTTCAAATCGGCGTGGCGTCCCATCAACATGGATTTAGGCAAGTACAACCACCACTCTTCATAGAATTCAAAACCAAATTAGCGATGGTCTAAACCAAAAACAATCAAAAGTTTTCGACACAATGTCACACGCTGCACTACTAAACGACATATTCAACACTAATCTGCCAGGTTTAATAAAACGCTAGTATATAAGATGCCGCCAAACTTGCTCAGACAATGAGTTCCACAAGGTGGAATTCTCTCACCTTCATTATTCAACCTTTACCTAAGTAGTTTACCGACACCACGGTGCTTGCAACAAGAAACAACCTGGAACAACTCACTAATGCCCTAAACACCTACCTTAACACCTTGAATGAATGGTCTAAAACAAAAAATTGAATCTGTCCACTGAAAAGTCCACTTTCACACTTTTCACCACATGGACGAAGGAGGTAAATACAACACCTAACATTTGCATTGACAACATACTAATTCCTACGGTCCAAATCCAAATATGCTAACATTTGATCCTCTACTTAAATTCAGCGCTCATACTAAACAAGTGAACACAAAACTAAAGAACAGGAATAATGCACTGAAAGCTCTAGCGGGCATTTCGTGGGATAAAAACACAATAATAACAGCATATAAAGCAATAGGAAGGTCTTAAATAAATTACGCTGCTCCCATATGGACACCCACTGGCATAAGTTACCTATAACACAGAACGCAGCCTTGCATACAGCAACCGGATGTCATTTGATAGCCCAACGAGATCACCTACACGAGGAATTGCCGGTCCGTGAATTTAATGAAATGCTTACCAAACAATATCTTTAGGCCTGTCATAAAGAGCAACATCCCTGCAATGACACCTTCCTTATTCACCTAGGAACATAAGGACTGCGAAATGCTTCCTACAAGATGTTAAAAACAATCAAGTCATCGGTAACATCGACAAGCCTACGTATAAGACGGGTTTAAAAAAAATATGCATACAAGGACTGCTGAAAACACAATAAGGAACTACGCCCGAATCGAGTTCTAAATAGTAAGCCACCACAAATCGCTGACGAAGAGGTAAAACTGCCACGCAGCACCAGAACCATCCTAGCGCAGTTAAGATCCGGTTGGTTACGCATCTTAAATAACTGCATGATTAGAATTAGCCAGGAAATTGTTGACAAGTGTCCGGCATGAGAGGGTACGCCACATGATGCTAACCACCTTTTCAATTGTCCAGAGAAACCAACCGACCTGACGAAGGAAGATCTGTGGTACCGCCCAACGGCAGTAGCAGAATTTCTGAATCTGGGCTTGGAGTCGGAAGAATTGCACCACATTTCGTTACTACAACATTTAAAATTAAAAAAAAAAAACAAAGAAAAAATGCGTCCGTCAACAACTTAGAACGCATAATGTTGTGGGGCCTACCCAGCTCTTAGAAGGTTTTTATGTGTTGTTGTGAAAAAGACGCACGGTAATTCCTACTACGTACACAACAACAGTATCACATTGCTGCCCATTATTACATGAATGCTCATATCTTCGAGCCAGAATTAACGCGACATCACCAAGTAATTTTCCATAATTAAGATTGAGAGTGCTACCGTTGGCTGGAGAGCTTATCCAGAAAAAAATTACAACTCAACAAAAACGTAAGATCACAAGCTCAAAATCACAAAAGCTACAAAATTTTAAATAACATAAAAAATAAATTTCGAAAACAAAATTTCAGTGTAATTGAATTTTGCGCCCTTTACTCAAGAAAATTCTAAAACATATACATAACAATGGAAATGAGTCACAATAATTTCACAAAAAAGCGAAAATAATTTTGATTTTTTTCTTTTAGAGTTTATGCCACAAATCATTATAATTACTTCATAAATAAATAAGTAAACAGTTGAACAATAAATAACATACATTTTGTGTTAAAAATGCAATTGCCTGGAAAACAAAAAACTGTTAACACTTGCAATTCAACTCTATTTTGTTGTGATTGGTTTATTTTTAAATTACATCACAAACTGAAATCAAAATAATTCCGTAATGTTTATATATTTATAAAACAAAAATAATGCATATATTTGACTTTTTATTACAAATTGATTATAATGTATTGTCCAATCTTTAAAAAACACGAACTGTTATAATGTTAAGTTGGTTGTGAGGTTAGGGGACATATGTATGCTGCATGCTGGACACACATCACCTTATCATTACTCGTTTTACTTTTAATACTTTCACTTTACATCTATTTAATTCGTTACTAATATTTTAAATCAACTCCGATTAAACATACATTTTCTTTAGGTTTGAAGCTGTAAACTCTTTTTATAACAAAAATAAAACAATAACCAAAATAATCATCAAAGACCACATTTTTTTATGCACTAAATAAATAAACCCTACACATCCAATCAACAAAGAAAATCAAATTATAATTTATTTACTTGGCATGATTTAGAGTGCATTGATTGTGAAAAATGTACAATAATCTATTTACGAATACTTATATGATATAAATAGAATATACATTTTCTTTTATAAAAAGTAAGAATTATATTTAATATTTATAACATACCAAAAACTAAATTTACAAAAAAAAAATGTGTTGGTTGTTACCACAAGAATAATTTATTTTCATTTTATATCACATAATCAACACAGATAATTTAATTATATTTGTCTTCAAAAACACATCGAATCTAATTGATCTTTTATATATAAAACTCTATTTATTTCTTGTTTTTTAATCACAAAATTTAATTTTAAATTGTCACATGGAATCTTTAGTTATCTAATGACGGCGGCACAAAAGCACGTTGACAAATATAATTTTAATATTTTTACGTTGTTAGTGACATGGAGTTTTATTTTCGTAAGTTGGTAGTATAATTTTATTGTCAGCAAACCATTGAAACGAAGTTAAAAAACAACTGCAAGCTTGAAAATAATTTAAATTTCTGTTATAATTATAAAACAAATTGTTTATATTTTAATGTAACTTTTATATTTCACTATAACCGAATAAATTTCTTTAAAGTGAATATAAGACATAAATATGGTCTAGAAAAAATTACAAGTGGTTATTACAATTAAATTAATTTTGGCGCCTTTTACCAAATGTTGCAAGCAACGTACAATTGATCTAACGCCTCTTAACATCCGTCCATTCGTTATCATCGTTCGATTCATCTGAAATGTATAAGATAATTAAATAAATATAAACATAACTTAAACGTTTAACAAATTCACCTTGCTGTTGTGGCGGTGCTCGTGGTGGACGTTCTTTTTTATCATCATCTCGGTCGCGGTTTTGAGGTCTAGCATTGTCATTCGTTCGCCAACCACCTCCGCCTCCATCTTTCGATGGCGGAGGACGACGATTTTGATCTCTATCATTTCCTCGGTCATTACGACGCCAGCTATCGTTATTGTCACGATCACCACCACGACCATCACGATCTGCAGGTCTATTTTCTTTTTGATTATCACGACGACCGTAATTACTTCCTCCCCAATCACGTCGCTCACCTCTATCTCGATCATCACCACCTCGATTGTAATTACCACGACGGCCTCCTCCATCGCGATCGGCACCACCTCTTCGAAAATCTCTATCATCCCCGCCTCTTCGCATGTCACGATCATCGCCTCGTCGACCATCACGATCGTCTCCACGACGCATATCGCGATCGTCACCTCCTCGTCTCATATCACGATCATCTCCTCTTTTTACATCACGATCATCTCCACCTCTACTACGCGGATATCTATCTTCACCCTTTCTTTCATCCCGATCTCTATCATCTCGACGGAAATCTTTAGATTCATCAGTTCTCCATCGTTCATTTCTTGAACCGGTTTCTTCGCGATTTGTATTTGACCTCCATTCATCTCTTCTTGGTTCAGATTCAGGTTGTCTAGGTGTTCGCCAGTCGTTGGTATCCGCACCTCCACTTTTTTCAACATTCGGTTTTTCAATACGTTCGGAAGGTCGATCAGCACCACGTTCATTTCGATCCTTTCTCCAAGAATCTTCGCCACGCTGTTCTCTGTCTGATTTATCCCGTTTATTGGCTGCCAAAAGTTGTTCTTTTTCTTCCTGGAGTTTACGTTCGACTTCTTCCTCCTTAAGACGTTGCTTCTCAGCTTGAATTTTAAGTTTCTCTAATTCAGCTTCTCGTATTTTTGCTTTTCGCTCTCTTTCAATACGTTCTTCTTCTTCCTTTGCTTTTCGTATTTCTTCTTCTTGCCTTCTCCTTTCCTCCTCCTTTTCTCTTACCCACATTTGACGTCTTTCTTCTCGTCTTTCACAAATTCGCTGAGCCAATCTTTTCTTTCTTTCTTCTTCCAGCATTATGTTGAATGCAGCAAGCTTTTCAACATACAATGAGTTTCGTTCAGCTCTTAATTTATTCAAAAAGGCGTCACGATCTGAGTACATACGTTGTAATCGTTCCTGTTGTGCCACAGCATTTTGACGTTCAGCAATAGTTGAAGCGATTCGTGTTTGTTCTTGATTTTCCCAGAATTCTTTATCTTGGACTTGTTTTTCAGCTAGATATTTTTCAATTAGAGGAATCTCTTCAATTCGTTTCGCACGCTCATAGTAATCGACTTTCTTTTCTTGAGATTTTAATTTTGTTTGTTGTTCTTTTCGTTCTTTTAATAACTCTTCCGCTTCTTTCGCTGCAATTTGTTCAGCGTCCATTTTCTTAATTTCTTCATCATCCAATTTTTTAAGAACTTTCTGTCCATGGGCAGTTTGTGAAATTTGTTGCATTTTCTCTTTAAATGATTTTTCTTTGATTTGTGCAATCTCATTTGCATGTCGTTTCTTTTCTCTTTCTTCCAGTTCTTGTTCTAAACGTTTTTGCTCCGCTAATTTTTGTTGTCTGGTTAATTCTTCTTGTTTTCTCATTTCCTCTTCTTCGCGTTCGTTATTCATTCGCTCAATAAATTCTTTACGGTCTTCAATAATTTTTTGACGTTGCAATATTCTTTGATGTTCTTTCAATTTGTTATCATGATAGTTTTGAACCATCTGTGCTCTTAGCTTTTTACGTTCAGCATGTTTACGTGTAGGATTAATAGCTGCGATAGCACGATACAAAACAACTGACATGCTAACAAGTTGAGAACGAACCTGTTCAGATGGCATAGATTGTAATGTTGGACCATCTGGATGATCTTCCCTTTGGCTTTCTGTTAAATCTGTACCAAAATGAATACATCTTTTTTTATGATCAATTCGTATTTGCATATCATTATGTCGAACGCAGTCAACAAGAATCCGTTCCAAGTAAAACGAATCAGCGAATTTAGCTAATTCCAAAAGACGAACAAATTCGATTGATTGATAAACTTGACAAATTTGTCTAATTAATCGAACTAAAGTTACATCTTGAATTGAAGTTATATATTGCTTCAATAAACCATTTTCTTCAGAGTTCATAAAATCAGTAACACTTTGAACCCGATTACATAAGTTGAGAGGATCAAATTCAACCTCTAAGCATTGATGCAAATTTTGAAATTCTGCTGCGGCAAGCAATACAACATTGTATCGAATCATATCTTTTAGAAGAGCGATACGAGTTGGAGGTTGACTTAATCCTAATAAAACAGCTAAACGTTGTGCCTTTTCTAATGGACTTTTGTCGGTCTCTATAAAACGATCAAATTCTGGGTGAGCAGATGGCAGAGGAATTGCTAATGTAGCAACCAATACATGCGATGCCATTCTTTGTAGTTCATCGTTTGTTATGTTCTTTTTCATTTCTCTTGACAGTTGAAACAATTTTAATAGTGCTGCTGCATGAAATAACTGATTTCCAGCTTTCCAAAATACCATTGCCAATTTTTGATAGTAATTAGCCATAGTTTTTGCAACAGGAGTTTTCTTAGATAATGTCATTAAACCATGAATATCTTCAATTGCTTTATAAGCTTCTTGCCATAATTCCATTTGTATAGCACTATCTAGCTGATGTAACCTGGTATCCAAATTCAATTGTTGCGTTTCAGGTTTGGTTATATTAACACCAGTTGTTTGATTTGATGCTTTACAAATATCTTCTAAATGCTTGCGCAATTTTTCACACAATTTGCGGAATTCCATTTTACGATTATATTTGAGGCAAAAGTGAAATGCCATTCTTGCAATATCGTGATACAATGTTTCGCAATGAGTGTTTACCCTCAAAAGTTCGAGACATTGGCAATATGATTCCCATAAAAATTTAACCCATGGTAACAATATTGTTCGATCTGAACGATCTTGGGCATCTTCACCACAAACTGCACTCATTAAAATACTTTCTGGTGTTGCTAGATTATCTAAATCGTCAATATCCAAAACAGCCTGCGAAGACTGTTGCTGGGCAGCTTCAGTACGTTCTTCAGCCATACGAAGATATCCTCTAATAACATTTTCCAATGAACTGACGTTAACCTTAAAAATTCAGAACTCTATTATATGAATAAAAAGTAAAATTCATGGATTTACCATTTGAAACATATTACGATATTGAAATAATCCTTCCTTGGCTATATGGGATTTTTTTAGTTCAACGCATAAATCAAGATATTTAAACATAATTGGTTCTATTATGGATTCCTGCCATGTGTATGACCATTTTTTATTTCGGAACACTTCCTGAAGTGTATCCAGGGCACGGGCCGGCTTCCCCACATCGATAAATTCTAAAATAAAACATTTATTGTTCTATATTTATAAAACTATACGTCAACATGCGTATTTAATAAATTTGACGTGGAATAATTTTAATACTTTCTATTTCAATATTTAATATAATTACCATTTGCTTTTTTAAGAGCGTTGTCCGGTCTTGTTGTATATCGCGTCATATTGATTTTTGTAATAAATATCTATAGACACATTGAACAACAAATTAAATTCGGTTTAATTAAAACAAATAGTTTTAAAATAATAAAATACTCTTTAAAATAAATGCCTTTTCTTCTTTCCTTTCAGAAATACGGCAAAATGGCTGAATAGTAGCAATTAGACGTGTCATGCCTAGTTGTAGTTCAATCAAAAAACGTGCGGTGAAAGTAGCCTCTGAACTGAAATTGTTGTTATATTTTTTTAAAACAGATGGGGGTATTTTGCATGTTTGCGTTTGACATTTTAAATGTCACAACCACATGTTGCTTGTTGTGCAAAAAATGTAAACAAATAATAAGGAAAAGGAATTGAAAATTGTATTGACATTTTAATTATGACGTCATTGGAAAATGTAGGTATTTTGATTGTTGTTAAATATTTTATTTCTAAATAGTTTCGTATTTAAGGAAAATGAAAGAAGTAAACAAAAAGTGAATATTCCTGATCTTTTTCAAAGTGCAAGCATCAACAAAACTTATTTAAAAATATGTGCGCCGATGGTGAGATACAGTAAATTAGAGTTTAGAAGTCTTGTTAGGAGGTATGGGGTAGATTTAACATTTACTCCTATGATAATGGCAGATTCGTTTTGTCAAAGCAACAAAGCACGGTTAAATGACTTCACCACAAATTTATGTATAGATTGTTGTCTGCGTTATAGATATAAAAATTCCTAAACTATTTCTCTTACAGATGATTCTCCTTTAATTGCTCAATTTGCTGCGAAAGATGTACAAGATTTTATATCAGCAAGCGAAATGATATATCCGTAAGAAAGCACATTTGTAATTTGTATGTATTCCAATTCTAAACAAATATTTATTTGTTGTAGGTATGTAGATGGAGTTGATTTAAATTGCGGTTGTCCTCAAAGATGGGCTATGACAGCTGGATATGGAGGTGCACTGTTAAAGAACCCGGATGTTATTAAAGACATTATACTCGGGATCAGGAGAAATTTGCCCTCATCATTTTCTATATCAATTAAATTGCGATTATTGCAGAAATCGTTAGAGTAACCATATTTTAAAAGTTCGCCAAAAACAAGTACAGAAAATAAAATTAACTTTTTCAGATCAACCATCGAATTATGTCGTCAGCTAGAAAAATGTGGTGCAACCTTTTTAACAATCCATGGAAGAACTTGTCAACAAAAAACAAGTGTGCCTGTTAATAAAGCGGCTATAAGTGAGATTAAAAAATCACTACAAATACCAATAGTAGCAAATGGAGACGTTATGTCACTCTCCGATGCCAACAGTTTATTTAAAACAACAAACTGCAATGGTGTTATGGCTGCGCGTGGCATGTTAGTAAATCCGGGATTATTTGCTGGATTTGATAAAACTCCATTAGCTTGCATCCAAGATTGGTTGGATATCGGCCATCAAGCAAAAGATCAAATAGCATTTCAATGTTTCCATCATCATTTGACATTTATGACGGAAAAATTGATGAAAAAATCTAGTCGGATAGCTTTTAATAGTTTAACAAATAAAAAGGAAGTTCATGATTTCATTGAGGATTATTTTGATGTTCGTTCGAAAAATTTGGTACCTGATTATTTAGACGATGCACAAATAGAATGTTGCTATGATGATACAAAATATAGAGATCAAAATTCTCGAAATGAAAGTTTTTATCGTGACGATTTAACAGATGGAAAATATTTTTTGGATAAAATAAATATAAATAAAGGAACTTCTATTGATGATTGTGGTTTAGATTTTATGGATAATAATTTATTTCAATAAGTAGATAAAGTAAACGTGTAATAGAATTTATGTTTTTACTTTTTATGTTATTTTAAGATTTTAAATAAAAGTAATTTTTAAACTTCTAATATTATTGTATGTGAACTCGACAGAGACGCACTGCAGCGAAATGCAGATATTGTGGAGAGTCCGCCCGAATTTAATAAATAGGTAACTTTAAAAATAAAATCGTACGTGTGTTGATATACTAAATCAGGATTTTGATAGAATTGCTAGTTGGTCTGTGGAAAAGGAATTACTATTAAATGCTAAAAAGTCGCAGTCTATTCTCATTTTTAGGAGTAAGTTGTTAGTTGTCTACCTCATATTTCCCATCTGTGAAGCTTATAATAATGAACATATAGTGTATTCTGACACTGTTCGTGATCTAGGACTTGTCATGGAATGATCATGTGAATAATTTGTGTATATTAAGGTGTATAATACTCAGTGGCGAAGCGTGCTTTTGAAAATAGGGTAGACATATTCAAAAGTTTTATGAATATGCCAGTAGAAACTAATTATAGTACATTAAGATGAAAGGACAGAAAGCTAAGGTTTTTGGACGTGTTTGGAGTTTGCGCGAGGCTAAGCGCCAGCCGAGAATTGCACCCAGATTAAGTTTAAAATGACTTACGTCCGTGCATCATATACTATATTTTTTATTCGCCGCAAGCAAAATATTTAAAAAAGATTGTTCAATCTAAATCAAAATTAAAAATTTTGAAATAGAAATATTTTGTACAAAAGATAAAGGAAATTGTAGATTAACAAAAACATTTAGGCCACTAGAATTACGGATTGTACGTGTTGTTGTCGGTACCAGGTCAGAAATTTTTTTAATCTCTGGGGTAGGGTACTCACATAATGGACATGCCGAGTCCACTCGCCCGGCACCTGGGGACTGGAGTTATTCAACAAAGTGTGCTGGAAATTCTTTTTGCTTCCTTGTAAGCGATATAACTCGTAAATGGTGCACTTTAGGATGCTGGTGCCATGGAACTTTTTTGTTCCTTAAATATTTTTCTATAACTTAAAATAAAAAAAAAACAAAAATAGTTTGTTTTGATGCAAATTTTTGCGAAAAAATATCTAAATATCCATATTTTTCAATTGAATTTAGTTATTAAATAATTGTTTATTACATAATTCACACCTTTATTTTGTAGCTGAAACCTCAACGAAAAAAATAAGCCTCAGAACGTTTCATTTGGCCTGATAGTTTTTGCACAATTCCATTTAGTGATGTTCCTATATGGCTGTTGGTATTAGTCAGACGATAGTGTTTGTGCTTGTGGTAATTTTGTTGTGGACAATGATGTTATTGAAGATGATATTATTGTTGATAATTGATGTTAGTATTAATGGTGGTGCTAGTCTTGATGTTGGTTACATTTTCGATGTTGACTATAGTTTACACTTTACCCAAAAATATTAATATTATTTGATGACAGGCCACTATCATACGAGTTAATGTGAGATATTACATAGCAGTGCGATAGTAGTGCATAACAGTGAAATATCACTATAGCCAAGATATGTTAAGGTTGGTCTCCGCCAAGCGCGCCAAACGTTTGGTAACATTTCAAAAGATAAATTTTTTTATTGGAGACACAAAATTTGAGCAATAACAAACGTTTGATAACATTTGTTAGTTTACCAAATGATACGGTAAACCAACAAATTTTAGCAAACGTTTTTTTGTGCTCAAATTTTGTGTCTCCACTAAGAATCTATTAGCGTTTTCGATTCTACAAAAAAATGTGACTTTCTTTTGCATTTTTTTTTCAGGTCACATTTTTTCTGTTCGTTTCTCGAAAAAATGTTGACCTGAAAAAATTTGCGTTTTCTTTTCTCGATTTGGATGCAAGTTTCAAACTTTTTGAGGGCAATATTCTTGCATTTTTTGACTTTTTCTCAGAAGACGGTGCAAAAATGTTGCCTTGTATAATATATTAATATAGTATACAACATAAGAAAAAACATATTTTTAATAATTTAATTTTCTTAAATAAAAATATTTAAATAGTTTAAAAATAATAATATACATTAAAAAATCGAATTCCTTTATTTTGTTAAACAAATTTGACAGATCTAAAAAATGTGACTTTTTTCTGTTCGATTCTCAAGTATTTTAAGGGTAAACTGACAAAATAAATGCAAAACTATAAAAAAAAATGCAAAACTGAAAGAGTTTTGCCCGCTCTGAGGTCAAAACTTTAATCGAGAAACGAAAACGCTATATGTTTGCAAGCGTTCGGGGCTCTTCGCATGGATTAACCTTTAGGAGTACTGATGGATAAACTCTATTCAGTTAACATTAACATACTGTCTTAGTTAATAATAGAGTATTCCTTGATGATGCCGCACTACCCAGGCAAGAAACTGTAATCGAAATCGTTTTGTAATCGATAGTTTCGAACCGGAAAAAAAGTCATATAGCTATTATATATTGTCATCTCACTATAACAAAAAATATGGAATTTTGACATTTAAAATTGTACATATTTTTCATTTACAGTCGCGCGAAACATATATTTGTGGGTAAATTAAACAATATATGATTTAAAGTTAAAGTCTTTTGAACATAATATATTTCAACAGTAAGTACATTTTAATGTTATGTATATATAAGAAAATATGTATTATGTCGTGAATTGTTTTAATTTTATTGTTATTTTATTGTTTACATAACCTATAATTTGAAGTTGCAGCATTTATTGATTTGAGATATTTCTATAAACTATTTTTAATGTTTTTTTTTCTCATTTTAGGTTCACATTTTGATATATACATATATATATATATATATATATATATATATATATATATATATATATATATATATATATATATATATATATATATATTAGACTGGTCGTTAAAAACTAAATTTTCCGAGACGCCCCCCAGAAAAATTCTTTGTGGTCAAAAAACCACAACGGCACTATTTTTTTTTTTTTAAGTGAAAAGAACACGTGCCGCAAAATCATCGAAGTTTATTTTTCGATAAAATTGTTAATATCTCATAAAATATGCAGATGTCAAAAAAAATCACATAATCATTTTTGCAGGAAATTTAATTTTCTACATAAAAGGTCCAAGTCATTTTTTTCCTAAAACCTATATTTCTGATGATATTTTGAAATAAAACTTGAAATTCTTCGAAACTCGTAAAACCAAATGATCAAAATTTCGACGAAAAAGTACAAATTTTGATTTTTTTTGTCGCGATTATTTTTTTATACATTATTATATATATATATATATATATATATATATATATATATATATATATATATATATATATATATATATATATATATATATATATATATATATATATATATATATATATATATATATATATATATATATATATATATATATATATATATATATATATATATATATATATATATATATATATATATATATATATATATATATATATATATATATATATATATATAATATATATATATATATCTATATAATTCTATAAACTATTTCTTTTAATGGTATTTTTTCTGATTTCAGGTTCACCTTTCAATTTGCAGCTTTTTTGTTGAAATTTTTATATTTATTTTAAATAAAAATATCTAAAATATGTATTTTATGTTATAATAAATAAATTTATTAATAAAAATTATTCCAAATATTTTAAAATGTACAACCAAAAATACGAACTCTAAACTTTCGATCACATTGTTACTAGTAGTTTCGATTTTGTATCGAAACACGTTATGAGTATGTTTCGATTACGTGGTCCGATTAGGTATCGATTATAGTTTCAATTTGGTATCCCGTTCGGCAAAAAACTATCATAAAGACCTCTTAAAGGTAACCGTTTTTAGATCTGACATTCAAAATAGTTATCCCAAAGATAGCATAAAGATACCAGAAACCCATCTAATGCGCCGCCTGCTGACATCTTTTAGAAACGGTTCCGAACTATGAAAGCAGAAATCAGCTAATTTGTATTTCGAAAACTCAAAATAATTGTTTTTTTCTTTCTACTCAAAGATCTTTTGTGAGAGAAAGATTGAAAGATTGTTGAAATTAGCCAATACCGATTTTAAGTTAAATTAAGTTTAAGAATGTTGACAAAATAATATCATTTTTAGGTCATAGAAATGTCGACAATAGGTATCATTCTGATCTCCATAGATTGATCTCTTCAAAAAGCTGTCAAAAAGATAACAAATTTCTGAGTTCTAAAAGAAGCCATTTTTTAGATAGCATTAAGATACCTTTCCGATGTTCATGCCGAACGGGATCGATCACATATTCGCTTACTAGGGCGAACACGTTGTTCTAAATGTAATCGATACAGTATCGAAACTATATCGAAATTTGTTTCAACTACATGATTACATGTAATCGATATCGTATCAATTTCAAACCGAATTCGTACTACCTGGGTATTGCTAGCTCAAAGAAATGAGCCTCCATATAACTCTGACTCTAACTATGTGGGTTTAAAACATTAACAAAGAAAGTGCGTTACATGATGTTGTTGTTGTAGCAACGAGTGTGGTGATAATCCTCTGGCTTCATGCCCAGATTCAGGAACTATGATACTGCTTTTGAGCGGTACCATAAATCTTCCTTCGTCAGGTTGTTTGAATTTTCAGGACATTTGAATAAGTGGTCTAGGATACGGGACCAACCGAATCTTAGTTGAGCTAGGATGGAGCTGGTGCTACGGGGTAGCTGAATCTCTTTGGAAACTGCGTTTAGTGTCTTTCTGTTTAGAACTCGACTTCTAGATTTTTAATCTAGAGTTCACTTGTTGTGCATGAGCATTGTCAAATGTTACCACAAAAGTCTCGGATTTTTTTACTGTAGTAATGAGTATGTTGTCAATGCAGATGCTTAGTGTTGTATTTGCATCCTCCGTCCATGTGGTGAAAAGTGTAGAAATGGATTTTTCAGCGGAACGTTTCAATTTTCTTGTTTTGAATCAATTATTTAGAATGTTAAGGTAGGTATTTAGGATGTTGATGAGTTGTTCCATGTTGTTTTCTGTTTTAAGCACCGTGCAGCAGGTAGAGATTGAACAATGAAGGCATGAGAACTCTACCTTGTGGAACTCCTTGGTTTAGCAGTCTCATCTTGGACTTATAATTACGGAACTCAACGTATGTTTGGCAACCTCTAAGGTAGGTAGTTTGGCAACCTCTAAGGCTCAACCATCGCTTTATTATACCTGTCCAGTCAAATTAGTGTTCAGGATATTATCCAGTAGTGTCCAGTAGACACTGTGTCGAATACTTTTAATAGGACGAGTGCAACTAAGATTGTTCTAGCACAGGGTAGTTTTTGGGTCAAACCATCACTGATCTGGTTTTTTAGCAGACGTGCTTCAATCAGTTTGGCGACCGATGAAATCTTACATCGGTATGTAAGACTCTCCCTTTTCTTCAGGCTTTCCAGGTTTTAAAATGGGCTGATTCTGGCCGTTTTCCAGATATTTGGTATCTGGAGAGTATTTAGAGATGTATTGAGTGTAGTAGTGAGGTAGTTCAATCCTTTGGGTTCAAAATGTTTGAGCATGATGGCTGAGATTCCGTCGGGTCCTATAGCCTTTGATGGCTTAATTTTCCTTATTGCATTCGCAACTTTTTCTTCTAGGTTGTCCGTTTTAAGTTTACGCAGAGGTCTAAAAACTCTGCCGTGCTAAGCACAAAGGCCGCATTTTGAATTTTTGACATTTCGAGATATTAA
The DNA here is from genome assembly GCA_963693315.1 of Diogma glabrata. Taxonomy (NCBI): domain Eukaryota; kingdom Metazoa; phylum Arthropoda; class Insecta; order Diptera; family Cylindrotomidae; genus Diogma; species Diogma glabrata. The sequence goes on from OY856188.1 coordinate 266,004,615, forward strand.
CACTTTTTAATTTTCAAGTTTCACAGTCAAACTAATCCAAACTATACTTTTAGTCAAAAAAATTTCAAATTTTGGTTTGAATCAGAGAGATAGAAGGTTATATTATTTGTTAATGTTGTAAAATATTATTTATTGGATAATTAAATAGTAAATTTGATACTTTTAAAGAAGATACGATATATTTAAAAGAGTAATTTTTGAATGAAAAAATTAATTAAATGGTTTAATTATATGATAAAAATATCCATCGACTGTTATTATATCATCATAGATGCATAACTGATTTTTGACAAAAAACCAAGATACGGCCTTTGTGCTTAGCACGGCAGCTGATCTGGTTCCTTTCTCATGTTTACTTTGTTTTCCTGTAAATTGTTAAATTTGTTTGCGCTTTTCCTGCGGTTTTCGGTTGGGTTATTATCGAAAGAGATCATGTAATTATTTTGAGATTGTCGTGGATGAGTTAGGCCCTTGATGACCTTCCAAAGACTTTTACTTGCGCCAAGACTTGATTTACTCACTATCTCTCTCTCTATTTATTTCTTTTTTGTTCCATTACCAACCTGTTAATTCTTTTTTTTTCAGATCTGGAATTCTGGAGTCTGCTGGATCTGCCTTGAGGATATGTCATTTTCATGTGTAGCAAGGATACACGCTTCCTTAGGTTTGACCTTTTGAATTCGACCAGCCAAAATGTAGCGAACTCTAGTTTTATTAAAAATTTCACTGAATTGGTTTGGTAAAAATTGCTTACTGAATTCAATTTCAGAAAAAATTTTAAAATTAGGATTCTGAATAGGCTTCTCAAAATGGACGGGTCTGTGGCGCTGAATATGTATAAGTTTAAAAAATATCAATGTAAACGTTTAGAAAAAAAGAAATCGCATTGTTTTTATTCAATTTTATTCAAAACTAATGTGGAGTTCTTTCAGGTTTTTGATGTACATCAATTTTGAACTTAGCTGAAAGAACAGACAAACCGCATGATTTTCATTATTGTTGTATTGGTAACAAAACAAAACATTTTCGATTTAAATATACATTAAAATAATTGTGTAAACACAAAATATTTATACACTTTACACATAATTTATATTCTTAGAGTATATATAAATATAGAGAGAACATAACTTTAAAAGTGTATGAAGAGAGACATAAGAAATCGTGTTCGCTAATATGTCATATTCAATTTCTCATTTCGCCATTTGCATTTCTGCTTATTTACAACAACCAACTATTGTATTAAATTATAAATTAAAAACAACTAAATAATTTAAAACGAAACAAAAAGTAAAATCTAATATTTTTAGTTGTGCTAATTTTTATAAAATGAATGAAAATAATTTCGAGAGTATTTTACATTTATTGTGTTATTTCCAGTGATTTTATAATAGTGAATATTTTATTATTTTATAATGCCCATGTGCAAATATTTAAGTTATGTATACATCCTGAAAGTATATTATGAAAACTAGCTGGCGACCAATTTTTTATTATAGTTTAGTTTATTTTTAATAGATAAAAGATCAAAATTTATATGTTTGGTTAGAATCAAATCATAATCTGTCATTTTTCTTATTTCATTTTTATATAGTCGCAGGGAGGGAGAAACTATTATTTTTTTGTGGTAGGTTTTTTTCTTATAGATTTAAAAGAAACTCGCAATAATTGTACAATTTTGAATCAAATGAAAAATTTAGGCACGTCTTTGGGAAGGCAAACCGGTTTCTTTCTCAGAGAAATAAAGGAAAACAAAAAAACGATTTGACATAAGATCAGTCACGATTAATATTAGTTATGGTGGTCGGTTGAGCGCGCCCAATTGATTTACATCAATTTTTTTATGTAACTCACTTTTTTTCGGCTTAAAGAACTTCACATAACTTCACTACAAAAATGAGAACAAAGAAACTTGTTTTTTCTTTGTTAAAAAAACCACAAGAAACTCCAGACAATAGATATATTCTTCAATGTGAAAAATTGCTTTTCTTTTATTTTACAAGTAGTAATGTTAATTTAATTATAAATTACATCTGAGAATCAAATCGTGTAAGGTTTTCTTTATTTTGTGCCAGTTGAAGTTTTGTGCAATTCTGTTTAAATATCCTAAAAATTATAAAATGGAATAAATATGACTGATCATCGAAAAATTAATCGAAGTTTTTATTTACTTAATGTGATTGGCTGAACCATTGGAAATAAAAATAAGAAACTGTTGATGTTTTGTGTGGTTCCGTGATTGTTGCATAAAGGTTCAGATTGTCTAATTCCGCCAACAATCATAAAGAATTTCTGTGGAATAGTAGTTTAGGAACATATGCATCTGCGGAGTAAAGTTTGGCACTACTACTAGGCCATAGGTCTACGCCCCAGAAGTGCTCGGAATACAGTTCCGAACCAGGACCATCACAACAATTTCGACGAAAGCTACGTTATATGATCGAGGAATTTACCGTTAACTGAATTATTGGGAACCCTACTATAGTTTTGTTGCAGAAGAATTTTTAATATTTTCTTTGTCTGTTATTTTTGTTTTCTCTATCTTATCATCAAATATTGACCTTTGGTTATATAAAAAATATATTTTCAGCTTGATGAAATAAATACATGATATAGTTTTTATTGTTTAGTTTTGTTTGCTCATAATAATAAACTAGAGAGGTACCAATCATTTTAATTTAACTAATTACAATCATAATAAAATATATATAATTTAAATAAAAAGTGCCCAACTAACAATCAGGAACTAAAATTGTATTGATTTTTTAGTTATGACGTCATTAGAGGTAGATATTTTGATTGTTAAATATTTTTTTTCTAAATTATTTTTATTTAAGGAAAACGTAAAAAGTAAACCAAAAGTGAATATTGCTGATCTTTTTAATAATGCAACTAGTAAAAAAACTTATTTGAAAGTTTGTGCGCCAATGGTGAGATATAGTAAATTAGAGTTTAGAAGTCTTGTTAGAAGATATGGGGTGGATTTAACATTTACGCCTATGATAATAACAGATTGGTTTTGTCGAAGCGACGAAGCACGATTAAAAGATTTCACCACAAACCTAAGTATAGATCAAAAATCTATGTTAAAGATAACAGAATTCCTTAACTCTTTCTCTTTTAGATGATTCTCCTTTAATTGCTCAATTTGCTGCAAAAAACGTGCAAGGTTTTATATCAGCAAGCGAAATGATATATCCGTAATAATGTTTACATCACGAAATCTCCATGCATAGAATATTGTGATAGTTGAAATCAGGTGATTTGTATTTCGAAAACTAAAAATAATATTTTTTCCCGGCAAATCAAGATTGTTAGTTCGGTCTGAAAGACCTAAGTATTACATTCATGAGCCAAAAGTGAAATTCTTACCCCCACTTTTTTGGCATTTCTCGACGTTTTAGGACCTACTGATTCTAAAAAAGCAAAAAAAATGTATGTCTGACTGCCGGCCGTCCGTCCGGCCGGCTGTCATTACCTACGCTGCAGGGAAAACCGCTGGAGGGATTTCAAAATTTTTTTTTCTAAAAGTAGGTATACTCAAGGGCAGGTCCAAAAGGACAATGTGTCCGATAACTGTACCGGAAGTGTGTCAAAAAATCATTAAGTGTGTCAAAAACAGCAACTTTTCATATTTTTTGCTTAAAAAACGTTCATTTTAAGTGATTACGAGTAGGAACATTGAATTTGGAGAAATCTTATGAACAGGAACATTGAATTTGGAGAAATCTTGATGGTAGAGATCAAAACCTAGATTATTGCATTATAAGTTTGTCAAAAAAATGTTGTCAAGTGTGTCAAAAGAAAGATTTTTATTTATTTTTTTACCCAATTTTTTGGGAAAAAATAAAATCAATTATTTGTTTGAAATGAAATTTTATTATTATTATTGAGAATTATGGCATTATAAGTTAGTCAAAAAAATAATGTCAAGTGTGTCAAAAAATGATTTCATTTATTTTTTTACCCAATTTTTTGGGAAAAAAATGTAACTGTTCTTAAGACGTAAATGTAATTGAAGAAGAAATTAGACATGGAAATTTTTGAATTTGTTATATTTTTTGAAATATTTTTGGAATTTTGAAATAACTTTGTGTTTTTGATTTTGTACTAATTTTTGCAATATTTTTAGATTTTTGGAAAAGTTTTAATTTTTGATTTTGTAATAATTTTTGCAATATTCTTCGAATTTTGGAAAAGTTTGAATTTTTAAGCATTTTCGGAATATTATTGGAATTTAGAAAAAGTTTAAATATTTGATTTTATTCTAATTTTTGGAATTTTGAAAAAAGTTTGATTTTATTTAATTTTTACAATTTTTTTGGAATTTTGAAAGAAATATGAATTTGTTATTTTTTAATATTTTTTTGAAACGCTAAATGAAGAGGTTTTTGAGTAGTTTGCTGAGTGTATCATCTTTTCACTAAATTATGTTAATTTATGATCTGTTCTAATTTTCCGACAACGTATTGATGTTTCGTGTTAGTTTTGTAATTAATTTCTAAAAAGAGATAAAAAACTACTTGTACTTTAACAAAGAGTTATGTTTGATATACATCGCTGCCCAAAACTAAAAACCATCTCATCATTTGCCAAAAACTATATCAAAATTCTTAGCCCAGACCGAAGTCTTGATATCTCAGAGCTGTGAGATTTCAGCCCCTCCATATTTTTCTGTTGTGATTAAGATGTTTTTACCATAGTCAAATTATTATTATTAATATAATAAATGTTAATACATAACTACAAATGTATAACACTCATTACATACGTATTTGAGTGTTGGTCTCCACCAAGCGCGCCAAACGTTTGCCAACATACATTTTCTTAGTGGAGACACAAAATTTGAGCACGAATAAAGTTTGCTAAAATTTGTTATTTACGATACCATTCGTTAGGCAAACATCTGTTGTTGCTCAAATTTTGTGTCTTCACTACGCAAATTTATGTTTCCAAACGCTAGCAAACGTTATATACGCTTGGTGAAGACCAACCTTAATATATTGTATATATAAGGTGTGTTCGATTTGACTGAAACAACTGAAAAAACAACAACAATTGCATTTAATTTTTCAGTTGCTTCAGTTGTTTCAGTCAAATCGAACACAGCTATAGTATACGTAGAAAAAACGTACGTGGAAAAAATTTTGCAAAAATTCGTATGCAATTTCGAAATGAATTTTTTATTTGTACATAAAAAAAATCAAAAACATATTACAATAGCTGTCAAAAATTTTGATATTATAACTCACTATTTTATCATTTTATGACAACACATAAGATATATATGTTCTATATAACAACTCTGATATAAAATATCGATAAAACAATAACTTTTTAATTACTTTCAAAAAATTTGCATGTAGATTGTATGAATATACAAACCGACACAATATCTGTGCAATCTTATTTTTTACATTTACACTGCACGATTTAGAACATAATAGTTATTTACATATCGAGGGCTGAAAGTAGATTTATTGAAACAACGGCGTAATCTTCCTTTCAGCCTGAGTGTGTCTACAACGTTTTACGCACAACTGCACAACTTAAGGCGCTTTCCAATCGAGTGAATTACTGAATGATTCACTTAAACTGAATTGGTCTAATATTCAGTAAATCATGAAAAATACAGCCAAAACAACAAAAAACAGCAAATTTTTGACATTTCAAAAATACATAACCAAAATCGAAAATTTAGACACAAACAAATATGTTCCGATTTATTTTTTATTATTTTTAACGTTTGACCACAAACCGTAAATAAAAAAATATGAATATGTTGAACTGATGAACCTATTTTTTCCTTCACTTTATTCAATTCCATTCAGTTCTGTAGTAGCTCAGTTTACGTTCAGTGGCAACTGAATATTACCATTGGAACATACAAATTCCGGAATACAATTCAGTTCAAGTGAATCATTCAGTAATTCACTCGATTGGAAAGCGCCTTTAATTGTAGTATAAATCAATTTTTGAATTTTTAAAACTCGCTTGACATTTTGAAAATTATACTAAACATGCCATGATTTTCTCTATAAACTTTATACAATAATTTATTTGTTTGTTCTAATTTTATGATTATTTTCCGGGCGATTATTTTAAGGACGGCAAAGTAGAAAAATATATTAATATTTCATATAGCAACGGGAGTTTATTTTACGGATGTAAAGTTCAACTTTCAGCCACGATAACTAGGATGTAAAATGTGTTTTACGATTCGTTTGTGCGTAAAAAATATTGTATAGGGATTTCGTGATGTGAAGGACAATATTAGAGAACATGTTCGTCTGTGTTCCAATTGTAAAAAAATGTTATTTGTTGTAGGTATGTAGATGGTGTTGATTTAAATTGCGAGTGTCCTCAAAGATGGGCTATGATCGCTGGGTGTGGAGGTGCACTGTTAAAGAAACCGGATATTATAAAAGATATTATACTCGGGATCAGGAGACATTTGCCGTCATCATTTTCTATATCAGCTAAATTGCGATTATTGGAAGAGAAATCGTTAGAGTAGGCATATTTTAAAAGTTCACCAAAAACAAGTACACGAAATAAAATTAATTTTTTCAGATCAACCATCGAATTATGTCGTCAGCTGGAAAAATGTGGTGCAACATTTTTAACAATCCATGGAAGAACTTGTCAACAAAAATTAAATGAGCCGGTGAATAAAATGGCTATAAGTGAAATTAAAAAATCACTACAAATCCCAATAGTAGCAAATGGAGACGTTATGTCACTAGCCGATGCCAACAGTTTATTTAAAACAACAAACTGCAATGGTGTTATGGCTGCGCGTGGCATGTTAGGGAATCCGGGATTATTTGCTGGTTTTGAGGAAACTCCACTAGCTTGCATCCAAGATTGGTTGGATATTGGTTATCAAGCAAAAGATCAAATATCATTCCAATCTTTCCATCATAATTTGACATTCATGACGGAAAAATTGATGAAAAAATCTAGTCGGATAGCTTTTAATAGTTTGACAAATAAACAGGATGTTTATGATTTTATTGATGATTATTTTGGTATTCGGCCGAAAAATGTAATACCTGATTATTTGGACGATGCAAAAATAGACTGTTGCTATGATGATACAAAATATAGAGATCAAAATTCTCGAAATGAAAGTTTTTATCGTGACGATTTAACAGATGGAAAATATTTTTTGGATAAAATAAATATAAATAAAGGAACTTCTATTGACGATTGTGGTTTAGATTTTATGGATAATAATTTATTTCAATAAGTAAATAAAGGAAACAAATAAAGGGAAATAAATGTAATTTTTGAAAAATTAATTAATAAAAGTAATCTTGATTTGAAACCTAGTTGAAATTTCGTTCTAAATTATTTTCCATCGTCTGTACATAACGAGTTCTATTTAAAAGTTTTATTGTGCTGGGCAAAAAGCCATATTGGATGATGGTTATTGTTGTGTAAAAACTTGAATGTGAATCGAACGGTTTTCTTCAACTATACTTAGACATTCAAGAATACAAAATATTAACGTATTATGTGCAGAACAATTATTAAAAATGTAATATAGCTAGTTGTGCTATAATGTAGAACGGAGTAAAGTTGAGTAGCATGTATTCAAGCAGTTGATCCTTGTATACTTCCAAAATTAATTTGATCCATTTTGATTTCAGATAATATTTTTATCCTTGTAAACGACTCCATCTGTTAATAAAACTTATTAACAAAACTAATTTAAATTTTTAAGTTCAACGATTATTATTATTTTGTTGGCAGCGCCGAATATTGCAACGAGGAAAATATTAGTTTTTGACAGTTCTCTATATATAACTTGCAAATCATCATCGTTCTGAAAAACATCGTTCGACATCGCCGCTGAGAATTATTAACAAGATATGTAATTTTAAATAGATTGAATTGTATTTGTGCTAAATAAATAACAAGTTTGAGTTAATAAATGTTATTAAATATATATCTTAATCATATCTTATATATCAGAAGTGGGATATAAATATCCAACATCATCGAAGTGTAATTTCAATACATTGAAATTGTTAACATTTTTATAAAACAAAATGTCGGAAAACGATACATGGAGAACATTATCATCGTACAACATGGAATCAACATCGAACAGGACAAACAACGATCTATATCAGTACCACGGAGATCAACAGTTATTATGGAATGCTTATTGTATGCAGCAACCAACAACGAACATGTGTACACAACCTCAACATGGAACGTTTCCACCGCTGAAAATAAGTACACATCAACAAAATCAACGCATAAATTATAATCCACCGCCAAACATGGTTATACATGAACATCAAGTTAAATATAATCCACCGAACATGTGCGCACAACCTCAAAATATAAATATACCACCGAACATGTGTGCTCCACAACAACACGCTCTAACACCACCGCTGAACAAACATGAGCACAACACGCATCTCAAATTCAACTCAGCGTCATGTGAATATAGAAAATTTGAAGAAACAATGCCGCCAAGTTTTCATGAAAGACAACATGCCCAGCCATTTGATGTAAATCCAGGTAACAAATTTTTAAATTTTAATTTTTCCCCGCGAGATATATCCGAGTTGCTCGAAGATTTCGATCCTGCATGTCGTGATGGTGTGTCCGTACTGTATTGGGTGAATGTAGTTGACCAAATACAAAAAGTTTACTGTGTCAGTGACGTAATAATTTTATATGCCGCGGTTAGGAAGCTAAAAGGGGTAGCTAATCTATGGTATCAGTCAGTAGCGCATGGCATACGTGATTGGGTTGACTTTCGTGAGGGTATCATTAATGAATTCAGAAAAAATCGGGATGTGGCCGATGTACATTGTACATTGGCGAATCGTAAAAAGAAACCATCAGAAAGTTTTTCGGAGTTTGCATATAATATTAAAAAAATAGCTAGTGAAATAGATTTGGACGACGAAACTATTATAAAATATATAATTTCGGGAATCAACGACAGTGATGAAAAATTAAAATGTTCGCTGGCTATTCAGAATTTTCAATCAGTGTCACAGTTGATTGATAGATTAAAACGGTACGAAAATGTTCTAGATTTAAAACATTATCAAGTAGTTGATAAAAGTAGCAAACGAGAAGAATCATATCGGAACAATGATTATAATCATTTTAGAAATAATATTCCACGCGATCTACGTCGTTGTTTTAAATGTAACTCTAACAAACATTTAGCTCGAGATTGCAATGAAAGGTCCAAATTAACTTGCACATTTTGCCGTCAAGAAGGACACTACGAAGCCACATGTCCTAAAAAGCAAAATAAAGTTCGGAGAGTTGAACTATTGGAACATGAGTACCTCAAATATGTGGAAATAAATGGGAAACCCAATATTAGGGCTTTCATTGATTTAGGTTTGGACTGCGTAACAATGACAAAATCGTTAGCTTTGAGTTTGGGATTGGAATGGCAAGATTATTGTCAAATTTTAAAAGGTTTTGGTAAGGGGTTCACTTACAGTCTAGGAAAAATAAATGTTAATATAAAAATTGATGAAGTTTCGATTCGTGTAAACGTTTTAATTGTAAACGACCACGATCAAACTGAACGTTTAATGATAGGTCGAAGTGCACTTGACCAAAACGGGATTATAGTTTTTAAATCTAATAACCTGTTGAAAGTTTTGAAAATAGATAATGATAGTACAGAATTTTGTTTTAACCATGGTAAAGATAATTTTAAAATGCAAATTAATTTAAACAATAGTAATAAAAAAGACGAAAATGTAAATACGTTAAATGAATCCTCTATAAATTCGACCGAAACGGTTGTAGATTTGGAATCTAGTAATAATAATTATATCTTAGATGACGTAAATATAGAAATTGATGGTAATTTTATAAGAAAGTCTTCGGATCAAAACATATGTAGTTTTGACAGTTGTAAAGAATTCAAGGACGAAAATATTGATAACGCAGATTCGCTCGACTCCGCATGGGATTTTAATTTCACCGATGATTATTTTAATGATAATGTTAATGATTACGTAGTTACGGATAACTTAGAAGATAGTTTAGGGTTTTATGATTTTTCGTATAATGAGAATAAAAATGTAAAAGTGAATTCAAACAACGTTGAACAAAATCAAGTATTTGCCATCGAATCTGTTTCACCTAAATATGGTAGGATAGATGACGAAATTATTGATGAGTGCGTAAATAAAAATATTAGCTACGAATTTAAAAACGAAATTAAGCAACTAATTTCTGATTTTCGGGAAACGTTTGCATTAAGAATGGATGAAATCGGTAAAACAGATAAAGCTAGCTTAAAAATAAATTTAAACGATAGTGAACCTGTTTCGTATCGACCATATAGGCTTTCATTTCCACAACGAGAAAAAATTAAAAATCATATTAGCGAATTATTGGACTTAGGCATTATTAAGCATTCAGAATCGGATTATGCATCGCCCATCGTAGTAGTGAAAAAGAAGAACGGAGAAGATCGCATATGTGTAGATTTCCGTCGTCTTAATAAAAAGACCGTTAAAGATAGGTTTCCGTTACCAAATATGGACGATTGCTTGCAACGACTGGCAAACAATAATTATTTTACGACGCTAGATTTGGCCTCCGGTTACTATCAAGTTCCAGTTGAGGAAAGCTCAAAGAAATTAACATCATTTGTAACACCGGACGGTCAGTATGAGTTTGAAAGAATGCCATTTGGCTTAGCAAATGCGCCTGCGGTATTTCAGCGGTTAATGAACCGAATAGCAACCGAATTAAACTATGATATTGTCGTGTATATTGATGATATTATACTACCCAGTAGAACAATTGAGGAAGGGATCCATTTATTGCATAGAGTTTTGAATAAATTAAAAGAATACGGACTTACATTGAGAATGAGCAAGTGTAAGATTTTGTCTGAAAACGTGGAATTTTTAGGTCACGAAATAAATTGCAAAGGAATTAGACCAGGAAGAAACAAAACCATATGTGTGGAAAAGTTTCCAACACCGACCAATATCCATCAAATACGACAGTTTGTGGGTCTCGCTTCATACTTTAGAAAATTCGTACCACGATTTTCGACAATAGTAGAACCTATGACTAGGTTAACTAGGAAAGGTGTAAAATTTAATTGGACAAGCGAACAAGACGAAGCATTTTTAAAACTTAAAACTAAACTGTGTCAACGCGATATTTTAGTACTATTTGATTTTAGTAAGACGCACGAAATACATACGGATGCTAGTGTGTTAGGATTGGCTGGTGTTTTATTGCAACGTGAAGGAGACGATGAATATCATCCAGTAGCTTATTTTAGCCGTCAAACGTCGGATTTAGAAAAGAAATTCCATAGCTGCGAGCTAGAATCTCTGGCAGTTGTAGAGTCACTAGACCGTTTTAGATGTTTCATTTTTGGAAAGAAATTCACCGTAGTGACTGATTGTAATTCACTAAGAACAGCCTCGTCGAAACGAGATATGATTCCCCGAATCGCTAGATGGTGGCTTAGAATTCAAGATTATGACTTCGATATTAGACATCGTAGTGGCAAGCAAATGACGCATATCGACGCGTTAAGTCGCAATCCTGTAGAACTACCAGTAGAAGTGCAACCGGCGACATTAGACGTTTTTAATATAGAAAGCATCGATGTAAATTGGATGGGTGTATTGCAGGATAGTGATCCTGAGGTAATTGAGATTAAGCAAAATTTAAATAACGGAAGTCATAATGATTTTGTTATTGAAAATGGTAGGCTTTATAGGAGATTAGAAGATCAGTTATTATTTTATGTACCAACAGGAATACGTAGTAGAGTTTTGCGAACATGTCACGATGACATGGGTCATTATGGTATTGATAAGACATTATGTGCGCTCCGTAAAGTTTTCTGGTGGCCTAGAATGAAACAATATGTAAAAAGGTATATTAATACATGTTGTGAGTGTCTCTTCCATAAGGAAAATCGTGATGCAAATAGAATATCCCTACACCCAATCGAAAAGATTCCCACTCCGTGTCATACGTGGCATATGGACCATTTGGGCCCATTTATTAAAAGCTCGCGTAATCATTCTTATGTTTTAGTATTCATCGACGCATTTACTAAATACGTTTGGACCAAGGCAGTAAAGGACACATCGTCGCGATTTGTAATGAAAGCAATTGAGGAATATGCGAATATTTTTGGAATGCCGAGTCGAATAATTTCTGATCGCGGAACTGGGTTTACATCAATTAAGTTTGAGCTATTTTGTAAAAATAATCACATTGCTCATGTCAAAAACGCAACCGCAACACCGAGAGCAAATGGACAGGTGGAGCGTTATAACCGCACTTTACTACACGCATTAAGAACCATGTCCGATTCACATCATGAGAAATGGGAAGATCATTTAATGAAAATTCAGTGGGCATTGAACAATTTGCCACACTCCGTCACTCATAAGTCACCGAATGAGTTAATTTTTGGATTCTCTCCAAAGCCAATATCTGGGGATAAACTAACGATCCAACTATTGGATGAGTTTTCATTAAATAGGGATTTTAATACGGAAACCAGAGAAGAGATGAGAGAAGAAGCATCAAAAAAAATAAAAACTAATCAAGATCAACAAAAGAGAAGATTTGATTTAAAATTCAGAACACCAAAGACATACAAAGTTGGTGACAAGGTGGTAGTTTACCGTGAACCGCCTGCTACAGGAGATAGCAGGAAATTGCATCGACGTTTTAGAGGGCCTTATGTCATAACTGATGTTTTGTTTGGCGATAGATATCGAGTTGAGGATCCTGCAGTTGTTGATGGTAAAAGAAGATATAAAGGAGTTGTTCCTTCGGATCACCTGCGTTTAGTTGTTGCGCCAGATGAGGAGTTTGAATGTACAAGTTCAGATGAAGATTGAGGTCAATCTTATTTATCAGGATGGCCGAGTGTAAACGACTCCATCTGTTAATAAAACTTATTAACAAAACTAATTTAAATTTTTAAGTTCAACGATTATTATTATTTTGTTGGCAGCGCCGAATATTGCAACGAGGAAAATATTAGTTTTTGACAGTTCTCTATATATAACTTGCAAATCATCATCGTTCTGAAAAACATCGTTCGACATCGCCGCTGAGAATTATTAACAAGATATGTAATTTTAAATAGATTGAATTGTATTTGTGCTAAATAAATAACAAGTTTGAGTTAATAAATGTTATTAAATATATATCTTAATCATATCTTATATCCTCTTTAATGTTTCCTTATGATCTTTTATGGCCAGAATATTAGTTTTGATTTTAAAGTACATATTAGTTTTAACATAGCCAAAGTTTTCAGAAGTTTAATAATTATTTTATTAATAAAATGCGTCACTTTACATAAACATTTTTTATTGTGAACTTTGTTTATTTGAAGAATGTTTAGCGAATTGAACAATTTAAGAATTTATTTTTTAATATAATTTACATTTATGTTTAAGTTTTGGAATAATAACTTTTTTAATTAATGGAAATCAAAACACATTTTGGAAACTTTTTTAATTCTTTTCCAAATCGAAAAAACAAGAACTCTTTAAAAAAACTCTTTGGAAACAAAATCCTAAAAATAATAATATATTTTTTGTTTTTTTTCATAAATATCAAGGAAATCATCGCCTGCTAATTTCTTAAAATTTTAAATTTAATGTTCGCCACAACACTCCCCCCCTAGTGCCATCGAAGATGGAACGATAAAAGAAATGTAGCTAGTAATAGTTGGAAAGAGGAGAAGGTTTTTTGAATGATCGAGTATTGTAGCGAAAAAGAGAATGTTTGAAGATGTTGTTAGAAATCGATACCATTTGGTGGAGAAAAAAAATAAATTATGGGTCTTACGAATTTGGAGTTCTGCAAAAAAAAAAAGAAACGAACAATTATGGAGTTATGGTAACACGAGTGGAGATATAGGTCTGACAGAGCTGAGTTGCCTGAGACCAATATTTGTGGAGATGTGTACCATAGGTTAAAAGGTTCGTTTAAAATACGAGAAGCAGAAAAGCAACGTCGGTGATGCTGAATGTCTGACAGATCAAAGTTGACTGAGACAATACTAGCATGTACAATCGTGAATATTAGTTAATTTTTCGAAAAGTAGCTGTCAAAAGCAAGAATAAGCAGAAATTTAGCGTAAGCAAAAGAGTGCATATGGTAACACAAGTTTGGTAAAGTCTGACAGTACAAAGTTGACTGAGACCAATGTTTACCTTGGAGACGTGTACCAAAAGTTAAGGAGAGTAGAGTGGGTCTTACAAAAGAAATATATGTTAGACTTCGGCCCATAGTATCGATTTAAAAACAAAAAAAAAATTTTTTAAAATTAATCGCACTACAAGAAGTTGGCGCGGCTTCAAAGCCGAAAAATAAGAATTTGGAGAAAAAAAAAATATGTCGCTAGGAGAAAACTAGATTATGTCTTAACAGTCGAAACAACTAGTTGGAAGAATATGTGGTCACTAAGGGAAAAGTGTTGTGTCGCTGTGAAAAAAAAAAGAAAATATTTTAATAAAATTAAATTATTTAAAACAAAATGAAGCAAGCACTAATTTAAATTAAGAAGGAGAAAAAAAATTGAATCGAATTATAAAATTGATACTTCTTACAGTTGACTCCCATTGGAAGGTTTGTTCATTGTCGGGGTTACCAGTTTTAGTTGTTACTGCGTTGAGTGTAGGTAAATTTTAATATAGAGGCTGGCTGCTAGTGGCGTTGAATTTTTCAGGAGATGAATATGATGATGCGAGATGTTGTTGGAGATGTTGTATCCAATATAAGTAGAATTTATTGTTGTAATTCATTATCTTTTTCTAAAGTATTCATCTTAAATAATGGCAGAATCTATCTAATGAAAATTGTGTAAATGGATCTGATGAAATGTTTGAAGTTAAAGATATTGAAGAACGTGAATATTTGACATCATCAATGGTTCTGTTTTCTCATGATAATTAATTAATGACGTGTATTGATTTGATTTCCATAAATTTATTTTATTACATTTTGACTTAACATGTTAACAGTAAAACATTTATTATAATATTTAAAATTTGGAATAGTGAAAAATAAAATTTAAAACAAATTTATTACACAAACATTTTTTACATCACGAAAATCAAGAATTTTATCAAAACTGTTTGGAAAGAAAACAAAATCCGAAAAATAATAATATATTTTTTGTTTTTTTTTCATAAATATCAAGGAAATCATCGCCTGCTAATTTCTTAAAATTTTAAATTTAATGTTCGCCACAGTAACATGTAAAAATGTATTTTCATTATTCTAGAAAAGGGAGGAAGTGTTGGAGTCGAACGCCTCTCTATCCGATCATTTTTTAGTATAAATTTTGTTTGACTAGAATGTTTTTGTTCTTTGGACACCTCTAAAATGTTTTCTGTGTGCGCGTCTGGACCATTGCTAACAACACTAAACTCGCGAAATTTGTATATTAAGGTGCAACGCAGTAATTAAAAACTTGCCTTAATTTAATCATTGATGGTACTATCTGTATTTAGGAAATTAGACCCAGTCTCAGGGCCCATTTATTTAATAATAGTGAAACGTTAACAAAACAAATTTGGGCCTAGTTCCAAGAAGTAGAAGATTAAGAGTGAAATCCAGAAACATAGCTTTATCACAATTTTTTTTCTCATTCTATCCCACAACGATTTTATTTAACATATTAATTCTTATGTTTCATATCCAAATTTTAAGATGAGTATTAGTCTTGAGTGGAATCGAATTCTTCACACAAAAATTTTCTCAGCTAAAGATATTTGATACATTTCACTTAATACTACATAAATTTATTATAGATGGCGCAATAATATCACTCCACAAACTTTTCACTGTAAAATAATGTTTTGTTCGCTACGCTTCAACAGAACAACGTACTTTTTTGTGGCAGCGTAGACTGTGGCAGTGTGGCAGAACGTATGTCTGAACGTATGTCGTGTGGCAGAACGTATGTCTATTTGATTTGAATTAAATAAAGTGAAGGAAAAAATTGGTTAATTTGTTTAACATATAATATGTTATATGTTTATATTTTGGTATATTTTGTTATTTTCGGTTTGTGGTGAAATGAAACGTTTAATTCAAACTTATAAAAAATTAAATTGGTACATATTTCTTTGACTAAATAGAAATTTACTGTTTTGGCTCAATTTTTGATGTTTTACTGAATATTAAATCAATTGGCTACTATCAATTTACTCGATTGTAAAGTGGTTTAAATGTAGCGAACAAATACTACCGCTACTTCAAAAAACGAGGTGGTCTGTGGGATTCTTTAACCGAGAGTAAAAATCTTGATATTAGAGCCATTTGGGCTTTATTATAGAAAGAAATAGATACTTTATCTATTTATCCAAGGGAATTAAAATTTTTAAAATGATACAGGAATGTACGGACTAAAATGCGGACTCTAACAAGGAAAATCTTTAACATAACACTAGAATAATTTATTTTAGTTTTACGAGACCATGGTGGTCTAAAACAACTCAAAATAAAATCGAATTTGAAAATAAAATAGAAAAATAAACTTAACTTAATTGTTGAGTTGATTGTTGAATGTTGGCTGCTGATGACGACTTTCGTCCTTGTATGTCGTCTGAACATCCACCATTTTAACTTTCATATGTCGTTAACATTCCTGGCAAACCTCAGCATTTATCCAAAAAAAATTCTTCAACGTGCTTATTTTAATAGAATGTTAACTTTCTACAAATTCGTTCGATAACTATGCACATCCATATCAACATATACTTTTAATTCGAATTTGACTTTTTAACGACCTTGTAAAACTAGCAGACGTTAACTTATTTTGAAGTAACACTTCAATTTGCGTACAATTTGTTGAGGATTCCAATACTTGTGGCACCCTATTATCGTTTATACAGCAAAGCGCCCAAGTTCTTAAACAATTCACCTCCATTCTACAATTCAATAAAAGAAATTATCATTTAATGTATAACTGCAAAATGTATTCACGGCTGTCTGATAAACTTTTATTGTCATGAACCGACCGTGAATTAACCGACGAAACGATACATCGATTCGAACGAAATGAAAAATGAACACTACAATAATGTATTGCTTTCACACGGTAATTTCCTTTTATTTTACATAATAATAAATTATACACTATTTAATAGTACACTTATATAAGCAATGATTTTAAGACTGGCTTTTTAATTTCTTTTCTTTTATCTTGAAAAACAAATATAAACATTTTTTTTGTTTGACTTTACCGAAGTACATTTAAAATATTCGAATATCCATCAACGACCCGAAACATTATTTTTAAGTTAAATCTCAATTACAACTGAACTAAATTGGAAAATGTTTTTCTTATATAATTTTAAAATTAATTAAACAAGAGAGAGTAGGAGAGTTGATTGCACATATTTTTAACTCGTCATGCATATGTCTGCATACACTACAATTATAATTTATAACGAAACCAGTTAATAACAGATTGTCTCATTTTTTTCCAAAACATTAAAACATTCTTCTTGCCTTTCCATCAATCTATAAAACATAAACAAAATTAAGAACCACCCGTTTATCAATTAAGAATACAAGCAAAAAGAACTGGAAATGTTCATGTATTGCAACGATTCATTTCTTTCTCTGTTTTATGGTTATAATAAAATGAAGAGAGAAACTTAAACGCTATTAATTCTTTCGTTTCGTTTTTATATAAACAAGGAAAATAAACAAAATGCGAAACGTTTATAAATCAAATGCATAACAAAAACTATTATAACCTTGATGCTTCGAGTGGGTCAAAGAAAAAAATCAGGTGTACCGATGATTGTTAATAGAAATGTTAACGAAAAATGCAATGTAGTCGTATCATAAACAAAATGGAAAAGTATGGTGGTTGAGTAGGAATTTAGTCTTTACTGTTAGGTTTGAACTACAAAGAACTATTTTCCTGTCAACTCTCCTATACAGAACTTATGTTTGTTCTGGAGTTGATTGTTTAAGTTTTCTTATAAATGATACCTGTTAAATGTCATGTAATTTGGCGGGCATAACAATGTTTCTATTGTTTGAATTTATAGCTGAGCATATAATAGATTATATTGTTCTTACCTTTTTCTATGCTCAATAATAACTTTCATTAACAATATATCCAGTTCACTACTACTATTCATAATTTGATTAGTTAATAAAAAAAAATACTTTTATTTAACACTCGCCATTATTATTAACTAGTTTATCTTTGCCAAAAGCAACGCACTGCACTTCTCACTATATACGCACTACTCTGTACTCAGAATCAAACTGTCAAAACCTAGACAGTCAAAATACTATTCATAAATTATTTTTCGCTGCATAAATATTTCAGTTGAAATTTTGCTGACTTAATAAGAATTTGGAGAAGAGATAAATTTTCACTACGTTCGAGTCCATACTAAGCTTTACCGAAAAGAAAAAACAAAAACCTTGTGGTTAAAGCCGTGCATTCACATACAACAGAAACCGAAACTGAATTTCATACAAATTTGACAGCAACTGAAACAGAAACCAAATTTAGAAACTGAAACAGAAACGGAAAATTCGTCTGTTTTGTCTGAAACAGAAACAATTAAAATTTAATTGTTTCTATTCCAGAAACTGTCACATGACCAGAAACTGTCACATAAGGTAGTGGGGTAGCAAAACTGTGGACCAAATATTACAATTGTTACGAGTACAGAAAAATCTAGACGATTACAGAAAGATCTAGACGATTACGGTCACTTCCAGGAAAATAAAATCAACAAAACACAACAGAAAGTGAATGAAATGAAAAGTGTTGTTGTTGTACATGTTCTTAGAATTAAGGTCTACACAAAACAAATGATTTTATGAATCAAATCAACGTAACGTAAAATAATCGAATATTCTAATATTTTCTCAAGGTTTCTAAAAAGTGACTGCGAAGTTTCTAGAGATTAAGCAGAATGTATATAAGGAAATTACCTTTTGTAGTTTTTAATTAGTGTTATTTTAGACCTGTGACAGTAAAGTGAAATTAAATGTAAAATTAGTTTATTTTAAAAGTGTGACGGTGAAGTTAAAATTATAAAAGTGATATTTAAAATTAGTTTTTGTAAATAAAGTTATAAGTGTTATTGAGTAGAAATATTTTGTGTATTATTTTGAACGTTGTGAACTGGAAATTTCTACAATAAACCGTTGGAGTTCTGAAGCTGTTAAAAGAATATTCTTGTCAGGAATATTGTTTGCTGTATTGTTTTCCTGTTGTTGTGGAACAATTAAGGTGTTGAATACTTAATAAAACCTGGTGTTTGTGCTTACTAATCAGTGATCGAACTCAGAAGAGATTGGGAATTACGTTTATCGAATTGTGAGTTAGGCCAATTCGAAGGAAGGTTAGAAAAACGTAACACAATATATTTAGACTATATTGAGGGCGGGGAGTAAAATGAGAATACTTTCCGGTCGGTCCGGGCACGGGAAGGTCAACTTACGCCACTTTGAAAAAAAATTATTTTTATGGAAATTTATTTATTAAAAGTTGAACATAGGGTCTACATCATCGCTCATCGCTATCTTTGATCGAAGGTCTGCAAGGTCGCAGAAGCGAGTCAACAAACAAAATTAATATAGAAACATTAAATGTCAATGTTAATGTCGACGGGTAATTAAAGTTGAAAATTTTCAAAGTCACGGGCGGGGTGTTTCCCATGCTCTGATCAACCTGAAATTAGTTTCAATGAACTCCCCGATATTGACTTAGTATAAATGAGTCATCATTTTTGGTCTACAGTTTTGCTACCCCACAACCGTCACATAATATTAATTATTATTTTAAATTTTGATGATAGAGTTTTGAATTTTGAATAGTTTTCAGTTTCTGTTTCTGTTGTATGTGAATGCCCGGCTTAACCGACGAAATTTTATAAATTAATCATCATCGAAGAAAATGCATAAATCAACGGGCACCGATAATGTTTTCAGAATTTTGAGTTTTTTTTTTTTTTTTTTTTTAATAAAATGTGTTGTGTAATAGGGTTTAGAATATGTGTCACAACAACACATAAATACCTTTTAAGACCTAGGTCTAGACCTGGGTCCCACAACAACTGGCGTTCTGAGGTGTACATTAACGCTTTTTTTAAACATCTGTGGGTTGAAGCCACCTGAGACTAAGTGTTCCGGCAAACTATTCCATTTGTACGCAGTTCGGACAAAGAAGTCTCTCTGCGATCTGCCAGTATGACAGCGCGGGATCTTTACCGTTTCACTGGTTGCGGCAGCCGATTGCCGAGTGGAACGGGGGTAAGAATAAGTTTGAGGCATGATGCCGCTGATTTCATCTGAGCACTGCTGATGACGATATTTGTAAAAAACAACGAGGTCAGCAACAGTGCGACGATGTTGTAGGGAATCAAGTTTTGATGTCAAAGTTCGATCACCTACAATTCGTATAGCTCGCTTTTGAACAGAGTCCAAGAGGGCCAAGATGGAAACAGAGGCAGCACCCCAAACTTGACAGCAGTACTCCATACAGGGACGAATATAGGACTTATAAACATGGAGCAATTGGTATGGAGTGAAAAATTTTTTGCATCTATTTAGGAGACCGAGTTTTTTAGACGCGCTTTTTGCCATCGCCATTACATGATCGTTCCAGAGTAGGTCATTTGAAACTGTGACACCCAATAAACGAATGTTTTTACATTCACCTATTGGTTCATCACACATACTAAATAAAATATCTTTGGGGAACTCGGTCTTTAATCTGGAAACAATCAACAGCTGTGTTTTGGTGGAGTTGAAATTGACAAGGTTTTGGTCACCCCAGTCGGCGACTTTATTCAGGTCTTTGTTCACGTTTATGGCAGCGTCTCTCCGGGCAGGATTAATTCGTTCGTGCATTTTACGTTTTGAAGGAAGGGGCTCGAACGACTTGTGCAGAGTACTATCATCTGCAAAACTATTTATTGGGTTGCTGGTGATTTTCAACAATTCGTTGATATAAATCAAAAATAGGGTTGGGGACAATACTGAGCCTTGGGGTACACCAGCGTTAATTAGTTTAGACTCAGAAGAATATCCGTCTAAGGTTACCGAAATGTATCGGTCGGATAGAAAATTTTGAATCAGCTTCACAACATTGGGATGAAAACCGTACGCAACGAGCTTGTTGATTAAGTTGGCATGCCAGACTCGATCGAATGCCTTGGAGATGTCTAAAGCGATAACGTATGTTTCACCACCTTTATCAAGTATGCTGTTCCAACAATGCGCTACATAGTTTAATAGATCGGTAGTTGATCTTTTGTTTCGAAAACCGTATTGGCTGTCGGATATTAAATGATTTTCTTCCAGAAATTTTGAAATATGTGTATTAATATAATGCTCATAGACTTTGGATAGGACCGATAGTAAAGCTATTGGCCTATAATTTGAGATATCGGATTTTGGTCCCTTTTTGGGGACGGGCTGGACATTTGCCAACTTCCAGCACGAGGGAAATATACCAGATTTGTAGGATTGGTAGAATATTTTAGTTAGAGTTGGTGCAAGTTCTTTGGAAAAGGTTTTTAAAATAATGGGTGGAATATTGTCCATTCCTGATGCTTTGTTGATGTTTAACCCCTTTAAAAGTTTGGCGACTATTTTTGGTTTGAAGTGAAGTTCATTCATATTAACTCCTGAAGACTGGATTTGGGGTATTTCTTTAGGAGTTTCCAAAACAGTGGAGTTCAGAGCAAAGCGTTCAGCGAACAAGTTAGCTTTTCTTGCGGGATCATTGACGATTAAATCACCATCAATAACAGGGGGAATAGAAAATTTTGTACCAGAATTTAAAGAATTAATGGCACTGTAGAAACTCTTGTCAGAAACAGACATAGACGTAAGTTTTGAGGCTTTCGCTCTGTCAATTTCGGACTTTTCGTTTGAGATAATCTGATTTGATATTTTGTTGGCCTTTAGATATTGGGATCGATTAGTGGGAGTTTTGTTATGAATCCAAATATTAAATGATCTACGTTTGTTTCTAAGTGCCGTTTTGGCAGCTTTCGAATACAAGTATTTTTGTTTGGGTTTTACTATGGAGAAAGGGACAAATTTATTGATAGCAAATTGGATGGTTTCTGTAAAGTTTTGAGCAGAAACATTTACATTGTCAGTGTAAAAACAATGACGGTCGAAAGGGAAACCATGGAAAAAATTTTGAAGACCACTCTTATCCATTTTTGAGTAGTGAAATATTTTACGGGGTTTGGGAGCTGTAGTTTTAAGTAAATCAGTTTTGATAACTGATGAGATTAAATAATGATCAGAATTTCCAATACTACCTTTCGCAACATCGACACTCGTAATATCTGGCATTGTGGTAAGATAGAGATCTAGTAGAAAACTATTTTCACCGCCATTACGGGGAGTGAAAGTCGGGCTTTTAACAATTTGGAATAGGCCCTGAGACGCGGCAAAAATTTCTGCCAGTTTTCCACTATTGTCAACATCGTCGGTCGATTTGGAGAATTCCAACCATGATTTGTTGTGGACGTTGAAGTCACCGGTAACGATAACTTCACAATTAGGGGACTTTGCTCTAATCTCGTCCATAATTTTTGTCAGTATATTAAAAAAGTTTGGGTTACGTTTGTTGGGGGACCGGTATAAAGCTATTGTAAAAAAAGTCATTTCTGGAAGACAAATCTTTAAAACCATTGTATTGAAGCCGTCACCGTGTAGTTCAAAATTTGAAAAGCGCGTGTACGCAACACTCTCATGAATGAATGCGCATACGCCCTGATGGAGTTTGAAAGCTGATTCGAGCCTATATTTGGAATTAAGCGATTCTATAAAGAGAAAATTTTCAGAAACTTGTGTTTCTGTAAGGAATAGAATGTTCGGTTTGTCGTGCTCAAGATGATGTTGCACGTGGTCATGGTTAGCGTTCAATCCGCAGATGTTTTGAACATGTATTTTAAAATTTTTTATTGATTCATATATGTTTTGTCCCTGCAAATTCCGTGGACATGCCGCTTTATGGGCGGGTGGATTGCGCAAATTTGCTTTACCACTTGCAGACTTATTTTTTTTCGGTTGTACTGCCATATATATCAAAATGTTTATTTTATTTTTTTGTGTTTTATTTTAAAATGCATAACTAAGTAAAAAATCCTATCATACTACAAAATATGACATATGCCAATATTTCATGATAAGATGAAGAAAGAATAACAAAATAATAAGTGAAAAACAAATTGTGAGAAATTTGCAGAAAACAAAACAAAACTAAATGCCAATAATCCAGCTGATGCAGCGCACCCCAGACGCACCGCCCACCACCTTAATCGAGGCACAAAGCCCACACATAACTACGTGTTGGTTCGATTCCTCGGAAGAGCTAATGAGCGGTACCGCTACGGAACGCTGCCCAGCTAAGACTGGAAGTGCTGCCGTTGACTAATTCAAGTTCGTCCGCCAGCACCCTAAGATATCATCTTGGCTAATGACATCTCCTGCCATTGCCCGTGGTATGTGATATCTCACGCTAACTCATATGTCAATGGCAGGGACTGGAGTACGCAGGGTAGTCAGACCCGTAGATCAACATTGATCATAATCGATCAAAATCGATCCCTCCTGCGGGAGTTTGCATCGGAATCTAATAACATAAGAGTCCGTTTATGGTGAAGCTTCGATAAATGATTCAAGCATCGAGTCAAGCAGTGATAAAAGCGTTGAATAGCGCTATTCGTTTACAGTGTTTATGTTGGATCTTCGAGAATTTTAATAAAATTTACAAAAATATATACAATAAACTTAAAATTAATTAATTTAATAATCAATTTTCCATAAACGTCAAAAATTTAAATTAATTAAAACTAATATTGTAACAAACGGCTTTATATATATGTATCTTTATACTTTATTCACATGCATATTGTCGGTCTTCAAGAATTCTCCTTTATTTTTATATTAAACAACAGTATGTGAACGGTGCCTTTTTGGAATCCATTTTGATTTATATAATTTTGGTAAAGAAAAGAGAAGAAAAAAGAAATTTGTAATAGAATAGAATACCATGAAAATAAAACGTGTTAATTTTGTCGTAAAATTTGATTAATATTTATTTGAAATAGAATTATTATAAATATTATAAATATTGTTTATTTTAATAAAAAAAGGAATAACAAGTGTATTTGTTCATTAAAATTTTGTTGAGTGTATATATATGATTATTTGTGACCCACGGTTATAAAATGGCGCTCCAACGGGGCACTCAAACAAAATTTTAATAGTCAGCCATATTAGTTATAACCATCGACTTTGATGTGAAAATAATTAAATAATTATTAAATAAAATTCACCATCTGTTGATGTCAAAACACATTAGTGATAACCATCGACATTGATTTCAAAATAATTATTAAACGAAATCCAATTCACCATCTTGTTGATGTTAAAATATTAGTGATAACTAATAACCATCGACATTGATGTCAATATAATTATTAAATAAAATTCACCATCTTGTTGATGTCAAAACATTAGTGATAACCATCGACATTGATGTCAAATAATTATTAAACGAAATCTACCATCTTGTTGATGTCTTAATAAATGATCACTGTACCATCAATATTGATATCAAAATATTACTAAATTAAATTTACTATCGTATTGATGTATGATTAATGGAATATTATTTATGTTAACAGGGAAAAAGGAAAAGAAAATTAAATCAAAATTAGCAACAAATAAATCGAGGCCATTTACTCGATTACAAGCAACTAAGTGGAAACAAACAGCGACTAAAAATATCGGAACTAGAAATAGTGAAACATCATCAGAGGAGGAATATTTTCATTGCGAAAATCACATTAAAAATACAGTTGAAATCCATTCACCTTTAAAAGAAAATTCAACAATGTCAAATATCGTAATGAGTGAGGGTCAGTTTAAAAGTTTATTGGAGACTTTGACAATGTCAATACAGAAGGTAGGAGAAAACACACATAGTAATGAAAATACAGCAAAAACATTAACAGGAAACTTTGCCAACTGTACAGCTAGGTTTGATGGCAGACTTTCTTCAAATATATTAGCTTTTATTGACTCAATTATAATTTATAAGGATTGGGTAGGGATTTCCAATGAAAACGCACTTAAAGGCCTTCCAATGCTGTTTACGGATACCGCAGCCGTGTGGTGGCAAGGTATCAAACACACGGTTGATTCATTTGAAAACGCGATTAAATTAATAAAATCAACTTTTGATATAACTAAGCCTCCCTATCAAATATATTTAGAGATCTTTGGTAAGAAGCAATCAGATAACGAAAAAACTGATATATTTATTTGTGACAAACGCGCACTTTTTTCAAAAATCGCAGATGCTGGCTTATCCGAATCTGTTCAATTAGACATGATTTACGGTCTTTTATCTTACAAAATCCGTGAAAAAGTAAAACGCGAAGATTTTACTTCTTTTGAAAAACTGTTAATACTTGCTCGAGCTGAGGAGTCATTGTTTCTTGAACGTGATAAAATTAATAAAAATGTTGAAACCAATACAAAAAGTGAAAATAAAACCAAATATTGCCGTTACTGTAAGATATCCGGTCACGATTTATCGGATTGTCGAAAACGAAATAAAAATAATCCTTTTGAATCGGGAAAAACGATAACACCTCCTTCACAGCCGACCCAAACAAAAACGGAGGAAACTCATTCACTAAATCCATTCAAAGTTAAGCCTGAATTTTACTGCTATGGTTGTGGTAAAGTAGGGGTCGTAAAGAGTAATTGTGAGATATGCAAAACGAAAGTTCAAGCTTTGTCTATCGCTGATTCGAATCTATATGCTTCCGAGCCTGAACATAATGATTATAATCCTAAACAAAGTTCTGATTTCATAGAAGATATGGCAAATTTTTATTCTATATCATCTCAATTAAGTCCATAGCCACGTCCCAGGTTAAATATAAACATTCTTGGTACAGATGGTTATGCATTAATTGACACAGCCGCTAGATTAAGTATCGCTAGTGAGAGTTTAGTATCGATATTACAGCAGAAATGCGTTGAATTTAAGCCAAAAATTCTTACGATTGCCTTAGCAGATGGATCGGAGAAAACTCACAAGGGTTTATTAGCAGAAGTAGATGTAGTCCTAAAAGGAAAAACAATTCCAACCGTATTCCTAGCATTACCGGAAGGTAAACCAAAAGAAACTTTATTAGGTATAGATTTTATTATTAGTGCAAAACTTGTACTCGATTTTGCAAATTCTAAATGGAAGTTTGGCAATGACGGTCCTTTTCATGACTTACTTTTCGAAACAAAGCGACCTGAATATAATAATAAATTAAAATTATCATCTTTAGAGTTGTTACGTCCAAACGAGGGAAATAATTTAAATACGGTACAATATCAACATGTAAATAATTTATTACATGAGCACGCAGAAATATTTTTGCCAGGGGGAGACCCTACATCGCACGCGGAACACCAAATAATATTAGAAAACTCGAACTGTAGACCAATTGCAACACCTCCTTACAGAATGTCTTCCGAAAAAGAACAAATTTTAAAAAAAGAAATAGAGCGGATGCTCCATGACGATATCATTGAAGAGTGTGAGTCCTTATGGGCGGCACCCGTGGTCCTCGTTCCAAAACCCGATAAGTCTGTCAGAGTATGCATTGATTACAGAAAATTGAATGCGATTACTGTGGCTAATAAGCATCCAATGCCACAAATTAATCACGCTCGTGAAATCAATGAATCAAAACCAGATCATTGGAAATACTATGCAGACAATAGACGAATTCATAAGACCTTTGAACCAGGTGATCTAGTTTTAGTAAAAACAAAATTACTGAGTGATTCGCAAAGAGGTCTAATGGCGAAATTCTTCCCTAAGAGGGATGGTCCTTATCGGATCCGAAGTGCTAAGTCGACTACAACATATGATGTTGAAACTATGGATGGTAATTTTGTAGGAACTTATCACGTATCATTTTTAAAACACTATACTGGAGAAGTTGATAATTCTCCTACGTATCCGATTAGGAGGCGAGGTCGCCCGACCACTAATAAATCCGCTATTCCCACCAATCAGTTCGATTCAGTCGCGCCCGATATTTTACAGAGATCTAATGATAATGTCGTTAGCGAACCAGAAACAATGAGTCCACGACTTGAAAGAAGGTCCACTCGTCGTATTGTGAAGCCCAAAAGATACCAGTAACTTAATGGTGGATACTTTTATTATTATTTCCATGACGAATTTATTTTATTTTATTTAATCTTTTGGATCCATGTTGTAGAACAACATAGATCCAAAGGGGGAGGATGTAACAAACGGCTTTATATATATGTATCTTTATACTTTATTCACATGCATATTGTCGGTCTTCAAGAATTGTCCTTTATTTTTATATTAAACAACAGTATGTGAACGGTGCCTTTTTGGAATCCATTTTGATTTATATAATTTTGGTAAAGAAAAGAGAAGAAAAAAGAAATTTGTAATAGAATAGAATACCATGAAAATAAAACGTGTTAATTTTGTCGTAAAATTTGATTAATATTTATTTGAAATAGAATTATTATAAATATTATAAATATTGTTTATTTTAATAAAAAAAGGAATAACAAGTGTATTTGTTCATTAAAATTTTGTTGAGTGTATATATATGATTATTTGTGACCCACGGTTATAATATGTATTTCTATTTTTATGTATTTTTGTATAAAATAAATAAAATGAGCATCGATCAAAGCTTCGAGAGTAGCGTCGAAAAAGAACAAATCGTTTATCGACGTTTGACTCGATGCTTGACTCTTCTATCGATGCTTCAACATAAACACTCCTATTTGAAAGCATGTATTTATTTCCTTCGCTTGAATCACATCGATGGTCGACGCTATTATTGAAGCTCCAACATAACGCACCCTAACACAAATGTACACTTTTTAAAACTTTGGTGATTGGTCTCACAACAACATGTGTTCTGAGGTGGTGAAGTACGTTTTGAAGCCACTCCAGCCATTATTCCGGTAAATCATTCCGTTGATAAGCTGTTCGGACCAAGAAATCCCTCTACATTCTGTCAATCACAGCGAAAGGTCACAACGTTGTAATATTATTATAATAGTTATTTAACAGACTATAAAGAGTGATATGGGGAAAAGAATATATTTAGAGCGTGGTGCATGCGATTTAATCTAAGCACTACGGATGATATCAAACTTAATTTGTATGGAACACTTTTAAACAGTAATCGAGTAGGTCAGGATGGAAACAGGTGTTGAGACCCAAATTTGACAGCTTCGATCTGAGAATGTTCAAAGCTATTGAATTAAGTAGTGTACGATTCAATGCTAATCATGTTGATTAGATTTATAAAAAAAATCCGCCATTAATTAACATGAGTGGAGTAACTGATATGGAGTAGAGTCAAGTTTTCTCTACGTTTTTTTATCATTACTATTATATCATCGCTCCCAAATGTCATTAGAAGTTGTGATACTTAATAAAGGAATGATTTCACATTCACTAATTTGTTTGCCACATATACTAATTGAAATATTATTGGGGAACACAGCTTTTAGGTATTATTTTAGATTAAAATGAAGTTCGTTAAAATTAGATCCCTAAGACTAGATTGGAGTGATTTCCATCGAGAATGAAGCAAACAAGGGACAGTGGCAATTAAATCATCATCAGTCAGTAATAGAGGGACTGAACGTTTAATACCAGAATTTAAAGAATTAATGGCACTGTAAAAGCTTTCGCCAGAAATTGACATTGTTTGACACAGTTTTGCCTCTTTCGATCTGTTCATTTTTTCTTTTATCTTTTCTATTAACTCGTTTGATATATTGTTGGCCTTAAGTTGTCGGGATCGATTTACCGGATTTTTGTAGGAGAAGCTAAGTATTAAGTAATTATAGTTTTGGCCGCTTTCGAAAATAAATATTTTTGTTGGGATGTGACTATTGAAAAAGGCATGCAATCGATTTCCATAGCATTTGGTTTTCGTTTTTGGGAAGCGATTTGAGGGTCGAGATTTGATAGCGATTTTTTATAACTGATGAAATTAATGATCAGAATTTTTAATACAATGCCAAGAAAAGCTTATATACTGTTAAAAAATCTATTACAATTGTTTTTTTACATTTCTCATAAACAATGCCGGCAACAACAATAAAACAATAAATATTTGAATGTTGATACAAATAATGAATGTTTATATAACTATTGCAACACGGTTTGTGTGAGAATAATTACGGTTATTTACGACCATTTGGAATTACTGCAACACTAAAATTAGTAAATTGATTGGACCCATTAAATTAAAACTCCTGTTTTCCTAATTCAAATTCAAAGTCTAAATCTTCATAAATAATAAATTATAAATTTTAATTCACATTAAAAATATTTATTTTTCTTTATTTTCAATATATCCATTTTTTATTCTGATTTTGTTTTTTAATTAAGCTCACACGTGACTATATAATGTTTGTTTTTAATTAATTTTCATTATTTTTAATTTATTTATCTAAATAAAATTATTTTAACTTACGTTACATTTCTATTACTTAACACAGTTTTTTTTTATTTAAATTGTATTTTTATTTTTTACTTAAATTTAATGTGTTGTT
The DNA here is from genome assembly GCA_963693315.1 of Diogma glabrata. Lineage (NCBI taxonomy): Eukaryota > Metazoa > Arthropoda > Insecta > Diptera > Cylindrotomidae > Diogma > Diogma glabrata. Next base: position 266,034,279 of record OY856188.1, read on the forward strand.
TGATAAATAATTATTAATTTTTTTTTTGAAATTTCTGTGTAGTTATTTAAGTTCTAAAATTTAAGAAAATTAAAATAATTTTTGTTTGTTTGTTTTACTGATGAGATTGTGGAGGGGTGGGTAAATTGCTTTTCTTTTGCTTTAATGATAATATCTTATTTAATAATTATGCAATCAAATTAAAAGGAAAATAAATTTAAATTTATTATCATTAGATTTAATCTTATAAAAGCTTATTATATTAATTTTTGTTATATATTATATTAAGTGATGTGAGTTTCAAGTGTATTACTTCGGTTTACGGCTGATTTTTTATTTTGGTGTCAAATTTAACTTGAATGAAAACGATTGTCTATGCTAGTCGTGAAATCAAGTCCTTCTTGCTGAATTGGCCGTAAAGCGAGGTAATAGTTTATTTTCTTTTAAAAATAAAAATAGAAAAATATTTACCGAATGAAGAACGATATGAAGAGGTTTTCAATCTACATTTTTCTTATCTTTTTATCAATTACCAGAAACAAATTTACGCAATAAGATTTTAACAGTGAGAAAAAATAGTTATGATAAGTTATTATTATGAGTTATTTAATATTTTTAGGCTTTGAAATTAATAGTTTTTTGTTTGTTGGAGAATTAAAAAGGCAATTAAGTGAATATTTATTTTACATAATTTTTTTTTGAAGTTTTTTTCTTTTTTTATAGATTTTTAGTTTTGTTTATTTTATACGAAAAATATAATATCTAAAAAGCATTTTAAATGAATTACAGTTTTTAATATCAATATACAAATATGTTTTTTATATTAAATTTTTGAATATAGAGATTCTTTCTTGTACTTTTGAAAATTAGTTACTGAACAATGGATGTAATTTTGTATTTTGTTTGAAAAACTTTTTTTCAAAATATTTATTTTAAAAAACAAAAACTTAATTAAAATTTTAATGCGTTTTAATTTTTTTTTTGGTTAAGGTACTAGGTATACAATTATTTTTAATTTGTTTTATTACAAATTTATTTTAAGTTAAAGCTTTTTAAGTTGCAAATTTTTGTAAATGGCGTAAATTATTAGAGCAAGGGGACAGATATATGTGATCAGTGAGTTTTGTTGAGTTAAATGGTTTTTGTTGTTTAATTACGACAATAATGTTTGAATTTATTTTCTAATAATTACTTAACATATTAGTTTAGTAGAAAACAAATTATATCCATGCATAGCGCTAAAGCCTGATCACAAATCGTACGAAATATTTAAAAAATAATTACTTATATTTGAATACAAAATTACATCAAAAATTAAAATATAACCGCATTAAATAAAAAAACAAAACATAATATGGTAAAATCTTCAAGAGATTCAAATCTTAAATTTTAAAATTTTAAATTATAGGAAATATTTAAACCAAACGTATTAAAAATAATATTAAACTATATTAAACCAAAAAAATTTATATTTACACAAACTAATAATATAAATATTATAATGATTGGTATTGTAAGAATAGAAAAATTTAAGAATTTTACAATAATAATATTAATTAATTATATTAATATATATTAATTAATTATTTTCTTTAAATTTAACATTACTTTAATTTAATCAATTTTTGTTTTAAATCTTTGAAAATTTTTTTTTGTTATAATAATTATATTATTATTTACATCTTTCTTTTATTTGTCTATTAATTTTGATTATGAAACAGAATTAAAAAAATTTGCTTTTAAATTATAAATAATAAAATAAAATAAAAAATAAATGCAAGGAATGTTTTTTTTTGTATGTTTGTATTTGTTGGAAACAAAAATTATGTTGACCATGTTTTAATTTATGTTAAAATTTTTTTTAAAAAAATTTATAAAAATAAATTTTTAGAATAGATTTTATGAATTTAATTTAATTTATATAAATTCTTTTTTGTTATTAAAATTAAACAAATAATTTAAATAGAGACAAAATTACAAGAAAAACTAAATTATAGTTATAATTTGAATTGATCGAAAAACCGCTATCTCGACCGACAGTAACGTCGGTATCAACAAGGAATGGACGGCCTATTACATGAATTATTCCATTTGTACAATCAACATCTGGACGAACAACTGTTATCCATTGATCATCCCAGTAAATATAGTATTCTAAAAAAAGAAAAGCAAAATTACATTATTTTTGATATGAGAAAAAATTTAAAAATTGAACTTAAAGTATTGGTTTCATTCCAGGAAATATGGGAAGTGTTGGTATTTGAGTTCATTTTTTTTGGGATATTCAGATTTCTTGCAGCTTTTTTCTTTTTTCTGGGTTGGTAGAAGTATCGATAAAACATTGCAAAATAAGTAAAGGTTTATGTTTAAGTTTGACCTCTCAATAGTTAAATCTAAGCATTCTTACGTTTTAGTTTTTTTAAAACAAAATTTTAATTTTATTGCGACTACCATAAAACAATTATTTTCTACTTTTATTGTTTCATTTATGTAGAAAACTTCAATCATTAGCTCACTGAAAAAAATCAACAGGTTATGGGCCCAGTGTGCAAGTTAAAACAGCCTGAATTAAAAAATTTTGATCATACAGTGAATTTCATACATTTAGTGAAAATCGTGATCCGAATTTTCCGAATTTCCGAATTTTCTTTCTTTCCACAATCCAGCCCAGCCACTTTTATGCTGATATTAAAAACCTTCTATCATTTCTTAAGTACTTTCGGTACATCACTGACAACATTTTTCTTTTCGTGTTTTCTTTCGTAGCCACTGGTGGGGGAGTATTTGTGGTGATACTTTGAACTTAAGTATTTTTGAAATTTTAAAAGTTTAGATTTATGAATTTTGTTTTCATATTAAGACTGTTACTTTTTTTGAAAAATATTTTAAATAATTTTCTGAGTTAAAATCATTATAATTATATGTTTAATTATGAACGCTAAATAGGTATGCACAAGGAATAATTATGTAAACTAAATAATTATGTACCAACAATCAATGTAAATAAATAAGGAAATCTTATCTAATTTATTTAAAGAGAGTTTAATCTATATTAGAGTACAAAGAACTTTTGTTAATAAAGAAGCAATTGAATACAAGGAAGAACAATTAAGCAGGGCAGATATTATTGAACACAAAACACGCAGTAAAATATATATTGCTTACTAAGGAAAAAAAACCATAAAACATTGAAGATAGTGGAACTGTTGAAGTTGAAGCTTGGGTTAACGGTAAATGGTACAAGCGTAGTATAGAAGATGTTGCATACGAGTCAAAATCAAAGGTTAATTTGTTTTCAATTAGATCGCTGATAAAAAATGGTTTTGAAATAAATTTTGAAGAAAAATGTTGTGTTATTTCGAAAGAAAATGAAACAGTTGATGTTGGTTACAAAGATGACAACAATTTGGTACGAATTATTTTTTTTCAAGGTTTGACAATTGAAGATCAAGATAAATCAATGAATTCGTTGAATAAATGAATAAATTGTTTTTTTGCAAGGAATGTCAAATTTGAAAAACCCATCGAAGTACACATCCATTGAAAGAAAATCGTGCTGTTGAAATAGATTAGTGTGGGAAAATTCAACGAGTAGGCGGTGGTGCGGTGGTGGTGCACAGTATTTCATGTTAATGCACGATGAGGCTACAGTTTAAGATTCGTTTATTTGATAGCCCACAAATCAGAAGTTGAGGATAGATTTAAGAATTTTTACATTCATAAAAAAATCATCGAAAAATTCAGTTACATATCCGGTGTGATAATAGCACTGAATTTATTAATCAAAATCAAATAAAGTATCTCTAAAAGCATGGAATTATTTTTGAATGAATTTCCACCTATACAGCAGAACAAAATGGATACATAGAACAAGATAATCGAACGGTTCAAGAATATTCGCGTACAATCATTGGGAAGTGACTTATGCAAATCATTATGGCCAGAATTAGTTAGAACAGCAGTTTATTTGTTTGATCGTGAACCAAATTCGAAAAATCAAGAAATAACAGCATATGAAAGTTGGTTTAATGAGAAACCAAAACTGATCATGTAAGGTATTTGGTACAGTACAATTGGTTGTGCACACATTCCAAAAATTGCAAGAAAAAATATTGCGACGCTGATGCATAGGCTGACTTCACCGCAGCTCTGGAAACATATAGTGTTCTGGATATATACTGAGCTAATATCCATCAAATACTTTAATTAAAAGCTAACCAATGTTATAGACTTCGTAGTTCTAATTATAAAAATATTGTGGTGTTTCTTAGCCGAGTTACAATTATTTAGTTCGATCACTAAATCAGGAAATTTAAAACACAATGGATTTTCTAAACGTTATAATTTTATTCGTTCAAGATTTTACAATAAAAATATTTCTCCTATTACTATTCCCCTTTTAGTTCTTCTTGTACTAACAATGTTTCACCACTTATAATTCTTTTATACTTGTTCACAATATCACTTTTAACTTTCTACTTATAACACTTTTAATTTTACTTCGCCTTTATCACTGCTAAATTTTTATACTTTTTGTATCACTAACAATTTTATACTGGTTGTATCCTCGAACAACACCTTTTATATATACTACATGAAATAGCCTCGAAACTGCTGTAATGTTCTAGATAGAACACACCCTTTTTTTTTTCCTTTATCAACAATAAGACGATCTTCAAATATTAACACCTAGGTGTGAAATCTATTCTTTTCAATTGTTTTATTTACCAATTTTTATTTCGTTAACCAATCCTTATTCGATAAAACAAATACTTCCTATTAAATGTTTACTTTGGTTGCATTGTTACCTTTTGTATCTTTTGATTTTTATATTTGTAGAACTAACGAGAATTTTCTTGAAAGTTCTATTGTTTTTGTGTTCTATCATCTTCCATAATCGTCACATTCTCCCCCACTTATTTCTGTTCGTCCCGAATAGAATCTAAATCTCCCCCTCTGTAGGGTGCTAATCTTTCTAGATGAACGACTTTTGGTTTCGCTCGTTGACCTTTCTTTATTCGATAAACGACATCGTTTAATTTTGTTATGATGGTATAAGGTCCTTCCCAAGATGTTTGTAGTTTTGGAGATAGTCCTTTTCTCCGCTGTGGATTGTGTAGCCACACTAGTTGTCCTTCCTCAAATCCTTTGTTGTTTGCGCGAATGTCATACCGAGCCTTCATTCGATCACTGGATATCTGTGCTTTCTGTCTGACAAACGTGTGTACCTCCTCAAGTTCTTTTTGAAGTTTATTAACATAATCTTGTACACATAATGTTGACGATGGAATAATCCCAAACTTCAGATCACCAGGTAGCCGTAAATCATTTCCAAAAATGGTTGTAGCAGGCGTCGTTTTGGTTGTATCATGCACTGCTGATCTATAAGCCATCAAGAATAACGGAATATGACGATCCCAATCACGTTGATTCTTGTTCACTACTTTTGCTAGATATTTCTCAAGAGTAGCATTAAATCTTTCAACCATGCCATCTGATTGGGGATGTGAAGCAGTTGTTCTAGTTTTATTAATTCCAAGCATCTGACAGATTTCTTGAAATATGGTAGATTCAAAATTTCTTCCTTGATCTGTGTGAATTTCCATCGGTACTCCGTAGCGACTTATCCAATTGCTAACTACTGCTTCAGCGATCGTTGTTGCTTCTTGGTTTGGTATTGCACACACTTCTGGCCACTTGCTAAAATAATCCATTATGACTAGCACATATTTGTTGTTGTTATCAGAAGTCGGAAATGGTCCAGCTACATCCATCGCAATTCTCTCGAATGGTGCTCCTACATTATACTGCCTCATGTTACCACGGCTTCTTCTTGCAGGTCCCTTTGCAGCCGCACATTGATCGCATGCTTGACACCATTCCACTACCGATTGACGTGCTCCTGACCAATAAAATCTACGCCGTACTTTAGCAAGGGTTTTGTTAATACCCAGGTGACCGCCACTGGTTCCTTCATGATATTCCTTTAATACTTGAGGTATTCTTATTTTGGGAACTACTATCATTGATTCTTTAACTGATCCGTCAGGACTTTCCCAAATTCTTTTCAAGCATCCATCTTCAATACAGAGACTGTCCCATTGTGCCCAATATGCCTTCAACGTTTGACTTTTATCGGCAATCTCACTCCATGCAGGTTTTTCTCCCTTTTCCTTGAACTTTATTATTGGTGCTAAGCTAGGATCTTCCAGTTGCTCCTTTCTTACTACTTCATGCGTCCAGTCTTCACTAGGAAGCACTTGCAGAAGCCTGACATCAATAATGTTTTCCTTACTTTCCGCCCGATTACAGTGCTTGCATTCCACCTGGCATGGCCTTCTTGATAATGCATCAGCATTTCCATGTGCACTTCCCCTTCGATGTTCAATGTCGAAATCATAAGCTTGTAAGCGTTCAATCCATCGTGCTACTTGTCCTTCCGGGTTCTTAAATTGCAGTAGCCACCTCAATGCTCCATGATCAGTTCTCAAATGGAATTTTCGGCCGTACAAATACTTGTGAAAATGTTTTACACATTCCACTATAGCCAGCAATTCTTTACGGGTTACACAATAATTCTTTTCTGGCTTGGACAGTACTTTTGAGTAATAAGCTATTACTTTTTCTTGTCCATCAATTTCTTGAGATAACACTCCTCCTATACCATCATTGCTGGCATCAGTGTCTAATATGAATTTAAAATTTGGTATAGGGTAAGCCAGAACTGGTGCTGTGCACAATCTTTTCCGAAGCTCCACAAAAGCATCTTCTTGCTTTTCGGTCCATTCAAAAGCTTTATCCTTCCTCGTGAGCTCATGCAGACTCTTAGCAACATTCGCAAATCCTGGTACAAAACGTCGGTAGTAAGTGCACAATCCCAGAAAACTGCGAAGTTCATGTAAATTCTTAGGTCTTGGCCATTCTTTTACTGCTGTGATCTTATCAGCATCTGTGTGTATTCCATTCGTTGTTACTTTGTGCCCCAAGTATTTTACTTCTTTTCTGAATAGTGTACATTTCTTTGGACTCAATTTTAGTCCTGCTGCTTGGATTCTCCCGAAGACTTCTTCTAAATTCTTCAAATGATCGTCGAAATCCTTGCCCATTACAATGATGTCGTCCAAGTACACAAGGCACGTTCTCCAATGTAATCCTTTCAGCACACGTTCCATTAAACGTTCAAATGTTGCGGGAGCATTACATAGTCCGAATGGCATAACGTTAAACTGCCATAGCCCACTACCCACACTAAACGCTGTCTTTTCTCGATCCTCTTCTTGGACTTCTACCTGCCAATAACCACTTTGCAGATCTAATGTTGAGAATAATTTGGCACCTGATAATGTGTCCAAGGTATCATCAATTCGAGGTAATGGGTAGCTATCTTTCTTTGTTACTGCATTCAGTTTTCTATAGTCGACGCAGAATCTCATAGTTCCATCCTTCTTTCCAACTAAAACCACAGGTGAACTCCATGGACTATCTGATTGCCCGATAACACCAGCCATTTTCATATCCTTTACCATTCTATCAGCTTCTTCCCGTTTTGCTAATGGTAATCTTCTTGGTGCTTGGCGAATCGGCATCTCTGCTCCCGTGTCAATTTTATGTTTAACCAGATTAGTTCTTCCGTTGTCTGCTGATGTGCTGCAGAAGATGGACGAATAACGTTCGAGCAACTGCTCTGCTTCTTTCTTTTGTTCTTTTGTAAGCTCTGTTGTCCACTTCTGTAGTAGATTTTGTATTTCTTTCTTCTGCGTTTGATTTTCGACTTTCCTTTCTGTGTGCTGTTGTTCACATTTCACAATGGTAGTTACTTCTTCACATTTACCGACGATTGTTCCTTTCTTGAGGGTTTTTATTTTGTCGGACAGATTTAGTGTTCTTATCGGTATTCTTAAGTTTTCATCTGGTACAACTAATGTTTTCCCTATAATGATCTCTTGATGTTGAAGACCATTTTCATTGGCTTCCACAACCCACAACCTTGGTGACCCAGAATCTCCCTCCAATCTTCCCCAGACGATTGTTTCGGTATTAGGTGGCAGCTTTTCGCGATGTTCCAATATTATTCGCCTCATACTTGATTCTGCACCATTCATCTGAAGAACCAACTCTACGTTACCATACTTGAGTACTCCATTTCCAACGTCTATTACAAATCCATTCGGCCTCATGAATTCCATTCCCAAAATTACTTCATCAACGATGTCTGCCACTAGAACTTCATGCTGAAAGTGCGTATTTCCAATTTTTATATCGGCAATTTTGCTTCCCCTGATAGTTGCACTTTCCCCTGTTGCTGTTTGTATTTGATATTTTTCTGCTGGTTGTAATTCCCCTTTTAGTAAATCTGTACGGACTATTGTGCGAGTTGCTCCAGTATCTAGCGTAATGATACAGTTGTTGTCATCAATTTTAGCTCCAATCGTTAAACTGTCACCATTCCTTGCGATTCTTGAAATAGGGATGGAGATTATGGGGCATTCGGTTGTGGGAGCCAGCTTACGCCCCTTAAAGCTGACTCGTTTTAGTTTAACCCTTCCGCTGCTATTTGACCATCCTCTCCCGCTTGAGCCTTTTCTTCAGATGATCTCCGTCTGATTGGTGATGTTGATCTGCCCCGTTTTCGTCTAGCCTCTCTGCATTCTCGAGATATGTGACCAAGTTTGTCACATACCCAACATCTTATTCTACTGTTAAATTCTCCAGATCTTCTTTGGGGCCTAAAACTATCCTCTTCTTCCATTTCTACACGGCGTACTTTGATTGTTGGTTTGACAATTGCTTGTGCCGTCTCACTAGTCAATGCACAAGCTATTGTTTCAGCAAATGTAGCTTTAGGTGTCATCACAGCTGACTTTCGCGTCTCTGGATCTCTTATGCCGTCGATGAACGCATCTATCTTCATTCTTTCCATATAGTCTGGTGATGTATTTCCATGTGCCATATGTACCAGACGTTCGATCGCAGACGAAAACTCTTGCAGACTTTCTCCTATTCGCTGGTAGCGACCCTTCAACTCAAGTCTGTATATCTCCCGTTTGTGGTCACTACCATATTTGCGATCTAAAGCCTTCATGATCTTATTGTAGCTCCTTCGATCTTGTTCTGGAACTGATTGTATTGTTTCTGCTGCTTCACCCTTCAGTGCCACTATTAAAGCTGCCACACGATGTGTTTCGTTCCAACTGTTCTGATCAGCTGCTGTTTCAAATTGGAATTTGAAAATTCCAAACGATGATGTACCATCGTATGTGGGCGGTTTTAACTTCATGCCCTGTATTTGTTGAACCGGATGTGATGTTTTAGCTATTATTTCAACATCTAGAAGCCTTTTTTCTACTTCTACTTTAAAGTCATCTACTTTCGATTGCACTTTCTGTTCCAGAACTTCAACTTCTTTTTGCACTTTCTCGACTTTCTCATCCACAATTTTCTCTACTTCGATGCGTAGATTCGCTGCCATCTGTAGAAGTTTCTCGTCGATGTGTGTTTTAACCAAGCTAATTTCTTCTCGACTTGAAGCGATGTTTGCAGACTGTTGATTGATGTTGACATCTAACTTTTTCATTTCATTACTCATGCTGTTACTTTGCAAATCTAACTTTTTGTTCATAACCTCCATGTTTGCCTTTACATCCGCTCTCATGTTGAAACTCATTTGCTCCATCATAGCCATTAACTGTGCAAAGTCGTTGTTTGCTGGTACGACTTGCCTCGTTGCTTCAACAGCACCATCTTTATCTTCAATATTTCCTGCATCTGGATTTTCATCTGCTTCTTCTTGCCCAAAACGATATTTTTCTGGATCCAATCCAGCTGCTTCCATAGCTTTTATTAATCGTTCTTTCAACTCATTCTTGGTTCCCGTTGTTGAAAGATTTCTTTTCTCCAATTCACTCTTCAGATCTTGAACTTTTAATCCATTCAACTCCATCTTATTTCCCAATTTCACTTCTGATACCAGTTGTGGTGTTTCTTAGCCGAGTTACAATTATTTAGTTCGATCACTAAATCAGGAAATTTAAAACACAATGGATTTTCTAAACGTTATAATTTTATTCGTTCAAGATTTTACAATAAAAATATTTCTCCTATTACTATTCCCCTTTTAGTTCTTCTTGTACTAACAATGTTTCACCACTTATAATTCTTTTATACTTGTTCACAATATCACTTTTAACTTTCTACTTATAACACTTTTAATTTTACTTCGCCTTTATCACTGCTAAATTTTTATACTTTTTGTATCACTAACAATTTTATACTGGTTGTATCCTCGAACAACACCTTTTATATATACTACATGAAATAGCCTCGAAACTGCTGTAATGTTCTAGATAGAACACACCCTTTTTTTTTTCCTTTATCAACAATAAGACGATCTTCAAATATTAACACCTAGGTGTGAAATCTATTCTTTTCAATTGTTTTATTTACCAATTTTTATTTCGTTAACCAATCCTTATTCGATAAAACAAATACTTCCTATTAAATGTTTACTTTGGTTGCATTGTTACCTTTTGTATCTTTTGATTTTTATATTTGTAGAACTAACGAGAATTTTCTTGAAAGTTCTATTGTTTTTGTGTTCTATCATCTTCCATAATCGTCACAATATTAAAAAAAGCAGTAGTATCCCAACAAACATAAATTATGTTGCACGAGAAAAAGTAAAAAAAAATTTAGCCGGAGGTGACAAACCGGAAGTAAGGACGCAGGACTGTTGTGAACCGTACTAAATGTTTATGTACCAAGATTCATCCAATAACAGGTACTCGGAGGACCCCCTACCACTTTGTTCACTATCGCTAAAAATACTAATCAGTTCCTTGTCATACATGTTTGCATATTTTTGCGAAGTGTCATCAAAATTACTTAACGAACGAATTTTGTATGCTCCAAAAACATTGAAACAATAAACAGGTGAGGAGGTGGGTTCGGGAGGACCCCCACCACTTATCCCAATATTGTCCAAAAACTTATCAACTCTTTGTCATTTAAGTCTTCATCTTTTTTCAAAGTGTCATTAAAATTGATTAATGAATGAAGTCTGTATGCTCCCAACAAACTTTAAAAACAAAGTGTGAAAAGTCAGGAGTTATATGGTAGACCCCCCGCCACTTTGATCAATGTGTTCCCAAAGATGATAATCATCTTCTTACACTAATTTTAATCTTTTCCATAAGTTTCATCATAATTACTTCATTATTGTAGGCTGTAGTGTGCATAAACACACTGAAAAAAATTGAAAATTTACAAAAAAAAATTTTTACCGGAAGTGAAAAACCGGAAGTTGGGATGTTGGCAGAACTGTACTAAATGCACATGTACCAAGTTTCATCCAATTCGATTATCAGGTACAGATGTTATTGAGCTTTCAAAAAAACAGGTGTATGGGACACCCCCACCACTTTGTTCACTATCGCTCAAAAACTAATCATTTCCTTGCTATACATGTTTACATCTTTTTCCAAAGTGTTCACGAACGAATGCTATGTGCGCTAAAACAAACATTGAAAAAAGTGTGACACATTAAACAGTTGTTCGGGAGGACCCCCACTTGTGCCAATATTGTCCAAAAACTAATCAGTTCTTTGTTACATAAGTCTTCATCTTTTTCCAAAGTGTCATTAGAATTGATTAATGAATGAAGTCTGTATGCTCCCAACAAATTTAAAAAAGTGTGAAAAGTCAGCATTTGTATGGTAGACCTCCCGCCACTTTGATCAATGTGTCCCAAAAGATGATAATTATCTTCCCCCACTAATTGGAACCCTTTTCATAAGTTTCATCATAACCCAATAAACATTTATCTGAACAACTTCAGGGAAAATGAGAATTATACAACTAAAACCTGATTAGCAGTTGAAATACGCCTTTTTTAGATATTTATTCAGGTTAAATCTTCATACAGCCTATTTGGGGAAATGAGAATAACAGCATAAGGGACTGAATAAAGACGTATTAAGGTAAATTAAACAGCTTGTATTCAGATTGGGGTTTATACAGGTTGGGGCTGAATAACAGTCTGAATAATGTTCAGCAAAATGTTATTCAGCTTGTATACAATTCTACCAGAATAAGGCCTACGGAAATGGTTTTATTCAGTTGAGACAGATGACGCCTGAATAATAGTTTGCTCTTTCAGGTCTTATACATACCGTATGTAATTAAAAAAAATAATAGACAAAAAAACATTTTTTATAATTCACTAGACATTTTTGTGTTAGGTGAGTTGTATATATACAAACTTTGTGATATATAAATATGATAGAAAAGGATATATGACTTTCAGTGTACGTAGTATATATGCCACAATAGACGAGTGGTAATGTAATGTGCACGACTAACGACGCGAAGGTTTCCAAGTTCGCTCCCCGGGTGAATCTCAACAAAAATGTAAGTTTGAAATAGCATTATTGGTGAAAATGTAAGCTACAAAAAACATCAAAAATGTAAATTTTAGTTCGTGAAAAAGGTGCAGTTTAAAGTTTAATAGTCAAAACTATCTGTTCAGTACAAAAAGAAGTGATATCTTGTGTCAAATAGAAACGAGTGTAGAACAAAACATTTCCAAATAATTAGGTGTTCTACATGTTTGAAATACTTACTTTGTCACTCGGATTAGAGATTAGAATTAGAAACAACTTCAACTAACTAGGTATTAAAACAAAAGTTTCTGGTAAAAATAAAAGTACAAAATAATATTTATTTATTTATTTATATTCGAATGCAAATGTGGAATGGGATATTTATACGATCGACCAAATCGAGAGAAGTGCAGAACCATCACGAAACCTCAGTGACAGTTAAGACTTTTATTTAACGTAAAATATTATATACAAAATGAAAATTCTATAAAAGAAATGCAAACTAATTTCTTAGTTAATATTTTATATTGCAGACCCTAGTTTGTAGATTAAGAACATGTTATTTCAACAGAATTTCATTAAAATTATAATCTGTTAGTCCTGAGGTTTCGTGATGGTTCCGCACTTCTCTCATTTCAGTCGATCGTATAAATATCGCATTCCACATTTGCATTCGAATATAAATAAATAAATAAATATTATTTTGTACTTTTATTTTTACTAGAAACTTTTGTTTTAATACCTAGTTAGTTGAAGTTGTTTCTAATTCTAATCTCTAATCCGAGTGACAAAGTAAGTATTTCAAACATGTAGAACACCTAATTATTTGGAAATGTTTTGTTTTACACTTGTTTCTACTTGACACAAGATATCACTTCTTTTTGTACTGAACAGATAGTTTTGTCTATTAAACTTTAAACTGCACCTTTTTCACGAACTAAAATTTACATTTTTGATGTTTTTTGTAGCTCATATCACGAGTTTTTGTAGTAAATAATAAATTTTATGAGCTTGGATTATAATGAAATAAATAATAAAATTAATAATAGGTAATTATTTCATTTTGATATAAGCAATTTGAATTTTTGTCATCGATTTATTTGTATACTTTAACGATTGATTGAATCATTTCCAATTTTTCTGCGCTCATAACAACATAACCAATAATCCGCACGATATACAATTTGGGCCAAAGATTTATCTAATGGTGTGGGTTGGTTGGGTGAACCAAATATTGGCACCAAATATTTTGAGGAGTATACTAGAATTGCTTAAGCATATGATGTAAAACCAAAATATAAGTCTCCTCATGGTTGCTATTTGGTCCAGAATCTACAATAATTTGTTTATCGCCTTCAGATGAACTTTCGATATTAAATATGGCTTAGAACTATAAAAAAATGTAAGTAACAGATTTAGTTCAAGTATCATTGCTTTAATATTAATTTCAAATTTCTTTAATATTAAGATTAATTTCAATGTGATTTTTCAGTATACAAATACTGAATTGATATTGTCTCACTTTTCTTTTATTTAACTAGAAACTAATTTTAATAAAACTATTTTTGAATTAAAAATAATTTTTACAGTATGTGATTTCATATTTCAAAATAAGATTCAACAAACGTTTAACCATTTGTTACGGTGAAAATTTTTGTTTATTTGTATCTGCAAATCGACTAAAACTATGCAATTTGCTGTCCTACTTGAAAAATTTTGACAGCTATAAAAGTTGATCATTAGAAAAAGTATTTGCATCATTATTAGGGACAAAAGCGTTAAATAGCACACGCGGTGTTGTTGTAGGGGTTTAGTGATCGGCACTTTACGGTGCAGTTTTTAATTTCATTTAAGTTAGATCGATAAACACATATGTTTAAGAAAAAGGCTATATAATAATGTTTTTATGACAACTTCCTTTCTAATGTTTCTTGTTAAGACCAGAATCATCATAGTAAAATTTCATTAAATAATATTTTTGAAGAATATAAAACGAACACACCAACCATAATTTCTACAATTTATAATTTCTAGAAAAACTGGTTGCATACTCTGAATTATTGTTTGGGACAAAGGCTCTAAATAATACACTCCAATATTTTGTTGTAGGGTCTACCTATTGGCACATTATGGTATAGATTTTTAAACGAATTTAATTTAAATTGAATCCCGAAAATTTTTGGAAATATTCAGTCATTCGCAGTAAAACAAATTATAATAATGTTTTTATGACAACCTACACACCTAAATCTTAACCCATTTCTTTTAAAAAAAAAATTGTCTTGTTAAATCCTTTTACGCAGAATCAGAGTAAAATTTTAGAAAAAAATATTGTAATCCAAGAAAAAAAATTATTTGGAACAAATTCACTAGATAATATACCCCCTCTTATTTAAAACACATATTTCACCCTACAAATGTCCAAAAATAAATGTTAAATGTCCATACGCATCAAAAGAACAAATTATAATATGTAATGTTTTTATGTCACACTACAAACCAAATACATTCCCTTTTAAAATTGGTCTTAACTCTTAGCTAATTTGCTTTAACTTTTTTATGCAAAATCAGAGTAAAATTAAATGATAATAAAGTTTTTACTTTTTATGACAGTTTCCTTTCTAATTTTTTTCTTAACAACAGAATCAGAGTAAAATTGACATTTGTTGAATTTTTTTTTTGATTGTAAAAAGCGTTCAATAGATGGAACCAAAGACAGTATGAAACATTATTCGTTTTAAAAATTATTTTAACATTAGTTTCTCAAAACTCAAAACTTTTTTCAAAATGTCATATTTTCACAAATTTTGTTTACAGTCATGTGTATTAAATTCATTTCATATTAATATTTAAAGGTGAGTTTATGTTAAAGGAGTCGCCATAAGCTTATATTATATGGACAACATTACATCAAAACCGTTTTTTGAGGTTATGTCTACTAGGTTCAGCGTAAATAAGCAAAAGTGGTAATCGTTATTTTTTTCACGAACAGCGATCTACCGCATCGCTTTAATTTTAATAATGTTTTTATGACAATCTACACACCTAAACCTTAACACATTTCTTTTAAAAAAAATTGGCTTAGTTAAAACCGTTTACGCAGAATCGAAGTAAAATTTTAGAAACAGTTATTGCAACCCTGGAAAAAAAATTATTTGGAACAAATTTGCTAGATAATATACCCCGCTCTTTTGTTGAAGGAACTAATGGTCCCCGCAAACCTGGATTGCAAGCCCGCGAAAAATTATTTGGGATAAATGCGCTAAATAATATTTTATGTTGGAGTCTAATAATCGGTATATTACGTTATAGCTTTTTAAACAAATTAAATTTAAACTGGATCCCGAAAAATTTATGGAAATATTCAGTCATTCGGAGTAAAAGAACAAATTACAATAATGTTTTATAACAACCTACAAGTCTAAGCCTTAACACATTCCTTTTTAAAAAATTTATCTTAGCAAAGTCCGTTTTACACAGAATCCGAGGTAAATTTACATTTGTATTTATAATTTTTGTAGACAAATCTTTATTAGCTAGTATGTATCAGAATCAGCTTTTAAATTTATTTATTTGTATTCTTTTGTCATAATATGCAGTAAAAGATCAAACTATAATGTTTTTATTTTTAAAAAAAGTGTCTTAGCTATTTACATTTACATTTTAAATAAATTTACAATAGATGGCTTGAATGAAGAAGTCACTTGGATGCATAAATTTCCGTCTGAATAAATATGAAATTTCATTTTTCAATAATCGTTTTTGAAATTTTATGTTTTAATTAATTTTGTATACGGTTTATTGTACAAAATCTATTTCAAATTAAAATTTAAAGGTGAGTTTATGTTACAAAACTCGTCGTAAGTTCATATATGTTAAACAACATTAGATCAAATCATTTTTTTGAGGTTATGTCTACTAGGTTCAGCGTAAACAAGCAAAAGTGGTAATGGTAAGTGGTAAAATCATTTGAAATAAATTTTAAAGAATAATATATAATAAAAATTGTGCTGTTCTCTTCATAAAAATTTCAGAATAAACTGCAGAGCAACTTCAGAGAAAAAAAGAGGAAAAACGTAAAAATATACTGCAACAAGAAAATTAGAAAAAATTTATTCAGAAAGACTTTAACGCCTGAATAATTTGACTGTAGAAGGTCTTCTGAAACAACACCTGAATAAGGACTTTTGCTACTCGAGTTGATTAAGGCCTAACACAGAACACTATATACAGTTCCTAACCAGCTGTTGAACCTGTATAATTTACGCGCTTTTGGCGCCCTTTGGTATTAATAAGAGCCGAATAAAGCATCGATAAAGCCATTCGTTTACGTTTTTGTAACAAGGGGCAGTAAGAGGGGAACATTGAACTTAGTCGACTAAAGCCTTATACATCGTTTATACGTGCCATATTCAGCCAAAATGTTTATTGGGAATCACTTCATTATTGTAGGCTGTAGTGTGCATAAAGACACTGAAAAAACTTCAAAAAAGTACATAAAAATTTTTTTTACCGGAAGTGAAAAACCGAAATTTGGGATGCAGAACTATTGTGAACCGTACTAAATACTCATGTACCAAGTTTCATTCCAATTCAATTATCAGGTACAGATGATATAGAGCTTTCAAAAAACAGATGCTCCAGGGACCCCACACCATTTTGTTCAATATCGCTCAAAAACTAATCAGTTCCTTGTCATACATGTTTGCATCTTTTTCCAAAGTGTCATCAAAATTCATTCACGCAAGATGGTTGCTAAAACATAATTCCAAAAAACTTGCTACCTAGCGGCACAAAAACCTCGAACCTAATAAACGATTGATACCCATTCATCAATTGACAGGTTAGATACAGTTACAACATGCAACAGTAGAGACCGATTCTTTAGACGTCGGCTGGTGTCAAGCATCCTATCTCAACCACCCAAACGAAGCAAGTAGTAAATCGTTTTGTTATAGTCTATGTACATACAAAATAAATTGATATGTTAATTTTAAAGGGAGGTTTAAAGAAAGTTATAATTTGCATTCCAACTGCACTCAGAAAAAATGCAATTTTCTTTTTTATTAATATCTTTTCGTTATATTCAACATAACAAACTGTTTACTAGCCATTCTCCACCACTTTATAGTTTTAGTTTATTTATTTTGACTTTTATGACAAGAAAATGAATATAAAAGCAGTAAAAATGATTGAAGAAAATTTAAATTGAATTTTTTATGACTTTTCACCCTCATACTTTGTGTGAGTTATTGTGGTAATTGTTCGTTGTTTTTGAAAGTCTCGTGGATAAAGATAGACAAGGGTGTGTTTTTCAGTTGGTTATTACTTATTACATATAGCAACATTAGACAATATATTACTTCGATTGCTTTGATTTAAGCTTATTTTTCAAGGTTATGGCTTCTCAAGAAAGCCATATTATTAGAAGGAAAGAAAACTTTGTTTGAGGTAAAATATTTAAGCTATTCAAATTTCTATAGATACTCAACAACTTAGCCCTTAGGTAACCTATAATCAAGTCTTGTAAGGACGTTATATTCAAGCACCGTCTTAAACTGCAAATTGATGGAAAGAAATGTAATTTTTAAACCTTAACTATCGTTTTTTTTTAAGAATCGGGCAGTCGCGGAAATTTTCAAAAATTTTTTTTACAAATTTGGTATCAACCGATCGAGCTTGACCGTCTCCAGTAACTTTATGAGATTAGGGTTGTAGGACCCACCCCCACCCCTTTACACCCTCTTTAAGTTTTAGCATATAAAAATCTATATAAAATAAATGGGAAGAGATAAAAAAAATTTAATGGCATCATTATCTTTTATTCAAACCGGCGCAACTTTTGGGTCCAAAAGTTGGTTTGCACCTCCACCCCCAACCAACCCCGTTGGTGGGGTTGACATCTTAAATGAGTAAAATATGTCATGTGGGATATCGTTAGAATCAGAATTTGATGACAAATACAATCCCCCATATTACCCCCTGATCGGTGACATAACCATTTTTTACTCCCAAGGGGGTAACCCTTATCGTAGAAAAAAATATTTATTTTGCATGTCATGTTTGGTGTCGATTTCAATATAATGGGGGATGCTGAGTTCAATGATGATGATAAAAATGGGGGCCGGACTCGGGGTAGTACAAAAAGGGGTGAAGGTTGAGGGGTCGGTTATAAAAGATATCGAAATTATCGTCATAATAAAAATTTGGGTCGGACTCAGGGTAGTCCAATAATAGGTGGGGGGTTGGGGGGTCGGTTATACAAAGTATTGAAATTATTGTCATTATTATCGATTTTTACATAATCGAGGATGGTGAGTTCAGTGGTGATGTTAAAAATGTTAACTGGACTGAGGGTAGTTCAATAAGGGGTGGGGGTTGGGGGTCTGGTCATGAATAGTATCAAAATTATCGTCATTATTATTGACTTCAACATACTTGAGGACGCTGAATCCAACAGTGATGTTTAAATTGGGATCAAAAATATAAGGGTGTCCCTAAAAGGTGGGAGTTTGAGCTGAAAGCCAAGATAAATTGAGGGTACTGAATGCAATGGTGATGCTGAATTTAGTATTTGGGATCCAGGCAAGAAACTAGAGGATAAGAGTTTGGGTCTACAATTAGGGAAATGTTCAAATATACATAATAAATATTGGTTTTTCTATGAATCGAGGATACTGAATCCAATGGTGGTCTTGGAATATGCAATCAAGCAACCATAGGAGCAAAATCAGACGCTGGAGGATGGGGTGGAGAGTAAAAAAATGTTCAAATATACATTATACACCAAGGCTAGAGTTACTTAGCAAAGGAGCCTCTTAAAAGTGGGTTATTCTTAAATGTTAGTTGAATTATATCGTCAAATTGATGTATCGTCGAAACATGGCAGAAAAATATTTTAAAATTATTAAATAAGAAAAATAATAAACTGAAATAGCAAATTCTTTATATTTCTTATATTTTTATTATTGAAACATACAAACAAATGCCACAAAAATAAGATTGTATTAATTTGAGTGCTCATCATTTTCTTGTATAAATAAATGAACTTCGTCTTTAAACAATAGTACAAATTTTTTATTTTCAAGCATAGTACAAATTTTTTATTACGTGGTTCTGCATTTCAACATCGCCATTGGATTCAGCATTCTCGATTTATAGAAAAACAAATATTTATTATGTATATTTGAACATTACCCCAATTTTAGACCCAAACCCTTATGCTTTAGTTTCTTCTCTAGAGCCCAAATACTAATTTCAGCATCACCATTGAATTCAGTGCCCTTGATTTAGCCAAAATCAATACTCATGATATGTATGTGAACATTTTCGGCTTTCAGTCCCCAACTCCCATCCTTTAGTGACACCCTTATATTTTTGATCCCAATTTAAACATCAGTGTTGGATTCAGCGTCAAGTATGTTGAAATCAACACTAATGACGACCATTTTGATACTATTTATGACCAGACCCTCAACCACCACCCCATATTGAACTACCCTGAATCCGTTCACCATTTTTATCATCACTATTGAACTCAGCATCTTTGATTATGTTAAAATCGAAATAATGACGATAATTTTGATACTATTCATGACCAGACCCCCAACCCTCACCCCTTATTGAACTTCCCCGGAGTCCGGTCAACATTTTTACCATCACCATTGAACTCAGCATCCTCGATTATGTAAAAATCAATAATAATGACAATAATTTCGATACGTAGTGTAACCGACCCCCCAACCCCCACATATTATTGGACTACCCTGAGTCCGGCCCCAATTTTTATTATCATAATTGAACGCAGCATCCTCGATTATGTTAAAATTGATAATGATGACGATAAAAAAAATGGTTATGTCTTAAAATGTTATGATTGTATTTGTTATGAAATTCTGATTCTAACGACACCCCACATGACATATTTTACTCATTTAATGTGTCAACCCCACCCACGGGTTTGGTTGGGGGTGGGGGTGCAAATCAACTTTTGGACTCAAAAGTTGCGCCGATCTGAATAAAAGATAATGGTACCATTAAATTTTTTTTATCTCTTTCCATTTATTTTATATAGATTTTTATATGCTAAAACTTAAAGAGGGTGTAGAGGGGTGGGGGTGGGTCCTACCACCCTAATCTCATAAAGTTTTCAGGAGACGACCAAGCCTAATCGATTGATACCAAAATCACAATATCGAGTCAAAAAATTTCTAAAAACCACGTTTTCTGCCCGATTCGTAAAAAAACGAAAGTTGTGGAAAAATAGTATTATTGGAATCCTAAAAAGCTTAAGGCTTTGAACCTGTATTTTTATCGTCTGAAAAGCGTGCAGTTTTACTACAAGTCAATATAAGAAATTTAATTTGTCAAACTATTTGCATTTCAAAATACTGCAATAGTAAAGTCTGTGATAACAAGTTATATTATCTCTTAACGATATCTGGGTGTCATGGAATTTTAATATAAACTCTGCAAAAACACAGCTTGTTACTGTGACTATGCAATCCGTGCCCTAGGGTCAAACTCTGGTCAGATAAAAAAGTGTATTTACGATTTGCCGATAAATTTCCAATAAATTACGACACCTCGGTCTGGAAATAAACATCCACTAATAAAACTAAGTGATTTGATGAAAACTGATGAAATTACAAAAGCGATGAAACTCGTTGACGGTACCAAAGAAATTTGGCATATTGTCAGATATATTGTAATAATAACAAATAAGTATAAGTATAAATAATAAAAAGAGATCTTGGAAGATGTAAAACTGTCATAAACTGTAATTTGAGTAAACGTTATAGATCATACCATGAAAACGACATCATTATATCAAACCATGTGTTGGCTGTATAGAACATTAGTTCTATTAAATCCTCATTACTTATAAATTGTTATATCTAACAGCAACAAAATTAAAAAAATATATCAAAATGTAGCATAAACCTGAGTCTTTCTTCCTTTAATTAAACACATAAGTAAACATCAACAGAAATTTTGCCTTTAATCCTCAACAGAAATTTTAAAAATTTTAACAATCAACATAAAAATAAACGACTCCATTTCCTTTTAAAATAATCTTAATCTAAATAGATAATAAGATAAATGGAAAATAAAGAAAAATATCAAAATTACTTACGCTTATCTTCTTTAACTCTTATTTTTAATGAATCACGTACGGTTGGTAAAGCTAATGTATGATTAGCTAATAATTTTAATTCTTCCATTGTAAACTTACGATCAGCAACTACGAGATGGCGTTCTAATAACTGTTTAGCCTATACGTGAATATTCAAATAAAAATAATTAAATGGTGAACTTATTTCTAAACGGTAATGGTCATCACTTACATGATAAGCATATTCAGGCATAAATAATTTTTTAAATGCCGATGGCATATTCGTTTCTGTAGCCAACCACGCTTGATCACTTGGTACAAAGTATGTGAAACGTTTGGTTGTATCATTTAAACGAGAATTAAAATCTGCTAATTGTCCAAGTTCAAAGGTTTTTCTCATCAAAGGATCTTGCTTAATTTTTTCCATAACATTTGTATAGGGTGCACCTAGAACACGATCAATAATATGTACAAATCCGTTGGTTGCGGCAATATCAGATTGAATTATAGTTGCATTTACACCACCTCCTTCAACTGTTATAGTTTGACTACGGTCTGGTCGTGTAATCACATTAAAGAATAAACTTTTACGATCCGCCATTGTTGGCACGTAGAAATTCTAGAAATTAATTTTTATTAATAGTATATGTTTACATGAATGAAAACTTAAAACTTACCTTATTCAAATAGTTCTGTTTAATTTTTTCAACATTTAAACGTCCCTGGACAACATGCAGATCTAAGATCTCACGCAACAATTTTTTATTACTGAAAATAAAAGTGAAACAATATTGTTACGATTTAGAAAAATCTAGACGATTACGGTCACTTCCAGGAAAATAAAATCAACAAAACACAACAATCAAATTAATGAAATGAATATTGTTGTTGTTGTCTCTTCTTAGAAATAGGGTCAACATAAACGATTTTATGAATCAAATCAACATAACGTAAAATAATCGAATATTCTAATATTTTGTCAAGGTTTCTGGAAAGTGATGTCGAATTATCTAGAAGTATTGCAGAAGGTATATAAGAAAATTGGTTCTTGTAGTTTTTTAATTAGTTTATTTTAGACCTGCGACAGTAAAGTGAAATTAAATATAAAATTAGTTTTATTTTAAACCTGCGATAGTGAAGTTAAAATTATAAAAGTGTTCTTTAAATTAGTTTTTGTGTAAAGTTATAAGTATAATAAAGTAATTCAGTAAATTATTTGTGATGTAACATCACCCCGATGGAAAATCTCCCATCAAGAATAATATAAGAACTGAATCTAAAAAATTATGGTGCAAATTATGAAACTTTTTGCAATCCATACAATTTTAGAGCGATCTAGTTTCGAACCAATGAGAAAATTTTTAAACTTTAAAAAAGTTTATCATTCTCATCAGGGCTAGCCGACTAGATAAACTCTACCAAAAAAAGTTGACGCTAATGATTATAAACCAAAAATTAGGTTACAACTCTAGCGAAGTGTAAAAACAAAAAATTTACATAAACATACATTTAATAAATTCAGGTTTAGTCAATTAATTTCTCTGGTGATCACTGTTTTGTTATACTCTAGATTTTCTAGTATTGAATAACCAAATTGTATCTGTGAGAAGAAGATGACTAGTCTTCACTTGTGTCTATTGACACATGATCAACAATTAATTCAGTAAATTATTTGTGATGTAACACAGATACTTCTTCTCACAGATACAATTTGGTTATTCAATACTAGAAAATCTAGAGTATAACAAAACAGTGATCACCAGAGAAATTAATTGACTAAACCTGAATTTATTAAATGTATGTTTATGTAAATTTTTTGTTTTTACACTTCGCTAGAGTTGTAACCTAATTTTTGGTTTATAATCATTAGCGTCAACTTTTTTTGGTAGAGTTTATCTAGTCGGCTAGCCCTGATGAGAATGATAAACTTTTTTAAAGTTTAAAAATTTTCTCATTGGTTCGAAACTAGATCGCTCTAAAATTGTATGGATTGCAAAAAGTTTCATAATTTGCACCATAATTTTTTAGATTCAGTTCTTATATAATAAAGTTATAAGTGTTATTGAGTAGAAATATTTTGTGTATTATTTTGAACGTTGAGTTACTGGAAATTTCTACAATAAACCGTTGGAGTTTCTGAAGCTGTTAAAAGAATATTCTAGTTAGGAATATTGTTTGCTGCATTGTTTTCCTGTTGTTGTGAAACAATTAAGGTGTTGAATACTTAATAAAACCTGGTGTTTGTGCTAACTAATCAGTGATCGAACTCAAGAAGAGATTGGGAATTGCGTTTATCGAATTGAGAGTAAGGCCAATTCGAAGAAAGTTTGGAAAAACGTAACATTGGTGACATCGGCGGATTAGTTAGCTGTTAATAATGGTTTTATTAAGTGATTTGAAGGTTCTTGAGTTAAAGAAAGAACTAGAACAACGTGGATTGGCAACAACCGGCAACAAAACTGAATTAACGATACGGCTTCGAGAAGCTATGGAAGCTAGTGGAGTAGTTGTGGAAAGTTACCAGTTTGGAGTGATTAGTACAAATGCTGATTCAGTAGCAGTTGATGAAGAGAAAAGTTCTGTTGCGGAAACAATAACAACATTACCATCTGGAAACTGCGATTTTACGCAGTTAATGGCTATGATGCAACAAATAAATTTAAACATGCATCAGATGAATGCTAATATGGTTGCCAATAAACAGGAATTGAATCAGCAACTGGATGCCGTAAATGCCAATATGAATCAACAAATGGCTGCTACTCAGGAAGAAATCAGTAGCAACATCAATCAACAAATGGCTGCAAATAAAGAAGAAATCAGCAACATCAATCAACAAATGGCTGCTACCAAAGAAGAAATAACTACAACATTGGCTGAAAATAAAAATGAGATAAACCAGCAAATAAACGAGTTGAATATTAGCATAAATCAACACTTGGACGAGAAACTTCTACAAATGTCAACGGCATTCGATGTTAAAGTCGAGAAAATTCAAACAGAAATGCAGGAATTCGAGCGTGGTTTGAATAAGGTCGTAACTAAAGTTGACGATTTTGAGAAGAGGTTACAAGATGTTGAAACAGTTAAGGGTTCTTCACATGTGGTACACCAAGTAGCAAATATTAAACTAAAGCCACCATCGTATGACGGTACCACATCTTTCGGCATCTTCAAGTTCCAGTTCGAGACCGCAGCTGATCAAAATGTTTGGAACGCTGAAAATCGTCTTGCTGCATTGATAGTTGCGTTTAAAGGTGAAGCAGCTGAAGCGCTACAGGCAGTACCAGAAAATGACCGGAAAAGTTATGCTGAGGTGATAAATGCGTTGGAACGTAAATATGGCAGCGACCATAAAAAGGAGTTATACAGAATTGAGCTAAAAGGTCGCTTGCAACGAAATGGTGAATCTCTACAGGATTATTCCTCGGCTGTAGAGCGGCTTGTTCATTTAGCACACTCAAATACACCACCATATTTCATGGAGAAAATGAAGATCGAGGCCTTCATTGATGGTATCCGAGATCCAGAAACCAGGATCAAAGTAATGACTACACCTAAGGCGACTTTCCATGAAACTGTCGCATACGCAATGCAATATGAGATGGTACAGAGGATGTGTATGCCATCTGGTGGATGCAGAAAAAGGAATGTAGAGGGAAACATCAAAGGGGAAGTTTTGGCACACAGAGATAGAAGCGACATCAGATGCTGGGTATGTGATGAAGAGGGTCACATGGCACGGGAGTGCAAGACAAACGGGGAAGCAGACAGATTGTCGTCTTCTGTGAAGAACAGAGGAGCCGAAGAAATGGAGCACTTAGGGTTCAGGAACAGCAGTAGGAAACTCCTGTGCTGGATATGTAGGAAATCGGGCCATATCTCACAGGACTGCTGGAACAGGAAGCGTGATAGATCTTCGTCTCCTATTCAACGGAAGCCTGTTGGAGGTGCAACTGTAAAGTCAAAAAGTGAGGAGAATGCAGCCTACATTCCAATTTCAAGAATTGCGGTAAATGGTGAAAGCTTGGGTATCAATGGAAAACTTGAAGGTAAAGGTTGCTTCATGACACTGGATACAGGTTCAGCTCGAACATTCATTCGCAAAGGTTTAATTGACGGTGTTTTGGAACCATCGGATGGATTGAAACTCCGAACAGTAACTGGAGAATGCGCTGACGTAGCTGGTAAAAGAATCGCTGAAATAAAATTGGGAAATAACTGCTATCAACAAAAGGTGCTAGTGGCAGACATTATGGATGAAGTCATTTTGGGGATGGACTTCATGAAGGCGAAGGGATTAGTCTTCGATTTTGGATGTGGAATCCTAAAGGTAAATAATGTTGAGATGCCACTACTTGTGAATAAGGCAGAGTCAACCGATATTGGCAGCGATGAGGAACTACGCAGTGCAGAGGAAAATCCAGCACCATCCAAACAGATGAGGGAAAGAAACGTCAACCGACGCAGACGTTTGAACAAAGGCCGAAAGTTAAAAACGAAACAAGCTCAGGTCCAGTACGAAGTGAGCAATGTAAATGAAGTGGTTCAAATAGCGTCAAATGGAAACGAATCGCAGCTGAAAATGAGAATGGTTCGGAGACATGGCAATGTGAAACACTCAAAGGGAAAAGATAAGGAGGGTTTTAGAGATAATGAGAATCCATACTTATCACGGTGGGCGGACATAGAACAAAGTAATGGCCAAGGACTTAGAAAGGGACCAGAAGCAATTCTAAACCGCCTGGGCAATAGAAAAAAAAAAATGTTTGGATTCAACAATTGGACGAGAGATCTAGATCCTGTTCGGGACGAACAGGCTTAAGTGGAGGGTAATGTTACGATTTAGAAAAATCTAGACGATTACGGTCACTTCCAGGAAAATAAAATCAACAAAACACAACAATCAAATTAATGAAATGAATATTGTTGTTGTTGTCTCTTCTTAGAAATAGGGTCAACATAAACGATTTTATGAATCAAATCAACATAACGTAAAATAATCGAATATTCTAATATTTTCTCAAGGTTTCTGGAAAGTGATGTCGAATTATCTAGAAGTATTGCAGAAGGTATATAAGAAAATTGGTTCTTGTAGTTTTTTAATTAGTTTATTTTAGACCTGCGACAGTAAAGTGAAATTAAATATAAAATTAGTTTTATTTTAAACCTGCGATAGTGAAGTTAAAATTATAAAAGTGTTCTTTAAATTAGTTTTTGTGTAAAGTTATAAGTATTGTGACGATTATGGAAGATGATAGAACACAAAAACAATAGAACTTTCAAGAAAATTCTCGTTAGTTCTACAAATATAAAAATCAAAAGATACAAAAGGTAACAATGCAACCAAAGTAAACATTTAATAGGAAGTATTTGTTTTATCGAATAAGGATTGGTTAACGAAATAAAAATTGGTAAATAAAACAATTGAAAAGAATAGATTTCACACCTAGGTGTCAATATTTGAAGATCGTCTTATTGTTGATAAAGGAAAAAAAAGGGTGTGTTCTATCTAGAACATTACAGCAGTTTCGAGGCTATTTCATGTAGTATATATAAAAGGTGTTGTTCGAGGATACAAGTAGTATAAAATTGTTAGTGATACAAAAAGTATAAAAATTTAGCAGTGATAAAGGCGAAGTAAAATTAACAGTTTTATAAGTAGAAAGTTAAAAGTGATATTGTGAACAAGTATAAAAGAATTATAAGTGGTGAAATATTGTGAATAGATTAAAATTTGAATGGATTAAAAGTTCAAGATCTGAAGAGCGAATTGGAGAAAAGGAATCTTTCAACAACGGGAACTAAGAATGAGTTGAAAGAGCGATTAATAAAAGCTATGGAAGCAGCTGGATTGGATCCAGAAAAATATCGTTTTGGGCAAGAAGAAGCAGATGAAAATCCAGATGCAGGAAATAATGAAGCTAAAGATGGTGCTGTTGAAGCAACGAGGCAAGTCGTACCAGCAAACAACGACTTTGCACAGTTAATGGCTATGATGGAGCAAATGAGTTTCAACATGAGAGCAGATGTAAAGGCAAACATGGAGGTTATGAACAAAAAGTTAGATTTGCAAAGTAACAGCATGAGTAATGAAATGAAAAAGTTAGATGTCAACATAAAGCAACAGTCTGCAAACATCGATCAACAATTAGCTGCAAGTCGAGAAGAAATAAAGCAGCAGTCCATAACCATCAATCAACAGTCTGCAAACATCGATAAACAATTGGCAACAAATCGAGAAGAAATGAAGCAATTAATGGAAGAAAAGATTCTTCAAATTTCAAACACATTCCATGGAGAGGTCGAGAAAGTACAACAAGAAGTAAAGCAATTGGAGCAGAAAGTTCTCGACGAAAACCAGAAAGTACAATCAATGGTTGTGAATTTTGAAAAAAGGCTTCAAGATGTTGAAATTAATGGTAAAACAATTCACACGGTTCAACAAACACATAGCATGAAGTTAAAACCGCCCCCATACGATGGTACATCATCGTTTGGAATTTTCAAATTCCAATTTGAAACGGCAGCTGATCAGAACAGTTGGAACGAAACACATCGTGTGGCAGCTTTAATAGTGGCACTGAAGGGTGAAGCAGCAGAAACAATACAAGCAGTTCCAGAACAAGATCGAAGGAGCTACAATGAGATCATGAAAGCTTTAGATCGCAAGTATGGTAGTGACCACAAGCGGGAGATATACAGACTTGAGTTGAAGGGTCGCTATCAGCGAATTGGAGAAAGTCTGCAAGAGTTTTCGTCTGCGATCGAACGTCTGGTACATATGGCACATGGAAATACATCACCAGACTATATGGAAAGAATGAAGATAGATGCGTTCATCGACGGCATAAGAGATCCAGAGACGCGGAAGTCAGCTGTGATGACGCCTAAAGCTACATTTGCTGAAACAATAGCTTGTGCATTGACTAGTGAGACGGCACAAGCAATTGTCAAACCAACAATCAAAGTACGCCGTGTAGAAATGGAAGAAGAGGATAGTTTTAGGCCCCAAAAAAGATCCAGAGAATTCAACAGTAGAATAAGATGTTGGGTATGTGACAAACTTGGTCACATATCTCGAGAATGCAGAGAGGCCAGAAGAAAACGGGGAAGATCAACATCACCAATCAGACGGAGATCATCTGAAGAAAAGGCTCAAGCGGGAGAGGATGGTCAAATAGCAGCGGAAGGGTTAAACTAAAACGAGTCAGCTTTAAGGGGCGTAAGCTGGCTCCCACAACCGAATGCCCCATAATCTCCATCCCTATTTCAAGAATCGCAAGGAATGGTGACAGTTTAACGATTGGAGCTAAAATTGATGACAACAACTGTATCATTACGCTAGATACTGGAGCAACTCGCACAATAGTCCGTACAGATTTACTAAAAGGGGAATTACAACCAGCAGAAAAATATCGAATACAAACAGCAACAGGGGAAAGTGCAACTATCAGGGGAAGCAAAATTGCCGATATAAAAATAGGAAATACGCACTTTCAGCATGAAGTTCTAGTGGCAGACATCGTTGATGAAGTAATTTTTGGTATGGACTTCATGAGGCCGAATGGATTTGTAATAGACGCTGGAAATGGAGTACTCAAGTATGGTAACGTAGAGTTGGTTCTTCAGATGAATGGTGCAGAATCAAGTATGAGGCGAATAATATTGGAACATCGCGAAAAGCTGCCACCTAATACCGAAACAATCGTCTGGGGAAGATTGGAGGGAGATTCTGGGTCACCAAGGTTGTGGGTTGTGGAAGCCAATGAAAATGGTCTTCAACATCAAGAGATCATTATAGGGAAAACATTAGTTGTACCAGATGAAAACTTAAGAATACCGATAAGAACACTAAATCTGTCAGACAAAATAAAAACCCTCAAGAAAGGAACAATCGTCGGTAAATGTGAAGAAGTAACTACCATTGTGAAATGTGAACAACAGCACACAGAAAGGAAAGTCGAAAATCAAACGCAGAAGAAAGAAATACAAAATCTACTACAGAAGTGGACAACAGAGCTTACAAAAGAACAAAAGAAAGAAGCAGAGCAGTTGCTCGAACGTTATTCGTCCATCTTCTGCAGCACATCAGCAGACAACGGAAGAACTAATCTGGTTAAACATAAAATTGACACGGGAGCAGAAATGCCGATTCGCCAAGCACCAAGAAGATTACCATTAGCAAAACGGGAAGAAGCTGATAGAATGGTAAAGGATATGAAAATGGCTGGTGTTATCGGGCAATCAGATAGTCCATGGAGTTCACCTGTGGTTTTAGTTGGAAAGAAGGATGGAACTATGAGATTCTGCGTCGACTATAGAAAACTGAATGCAGTAACAAAGAAAGATAGCTACCCATTACCTCGAATTGATGATACCTTGGACACATTATCAGGTGCCAAAATATTCTCAACATTAGATCTGCAAAGTGGTTATTGGCAGGTAGAAGTCCAAGAAGAGGATCGAGAAAAGACAGCGTTTAGTGTGGGTAGTGGGCTATGGCAGTTTAACGTTATGCCATTCGGACTATGTAATGCTCCCGCAACATTTGAACGTTTAATGGAACGTGTGCTGAAAGGATTACATTGGAGAACGTGCCTTGTGTACTTGGACGACATCATTGTAATGGGCAAGGATTTCGACGATCATTTGAAGAATTTAGAAGAAGTCTTCGAGCGAATCCAAGCAGCAGGACTAAAATTGAGTCCAAAGAAATGTACACTATTCAGAGAAGAAGTAAAGTACTTGGGGCACAAAGTAACAACAAATGGAATACACACAGATGCTGATAAGATCACAGCAGTAAAAGAATGGCCAAGACCTAAGAATTTACATGAGCTTCGCAGTTTTCTGGGATTGTGCACTTACTACCGACGTTTTGTACCAGGATTTGCCAATGTTGCTAAGAGTCTACATGAGCTCACGAGGAAGGATAAAGCTTTTGAATGGACCGAAAAGCAAGAAGATGCTTTTGTGGAGCTTCGGAAAAGATTGTGCACAGCACCAGTTCTGGCTTACCCTATACCAAATTTTAAATTCATATTAGACACTGATGCCAGCAATGATGGTATAGGAGGAGTGTTATCTCAAGAAATTGATGGACAAGAAAAAGTAATAGCTTATTACTCAAAAATACTGTCCAAGCCAGAAAGGAATTATTGTGTAACCCGTAAAGAATTGCTGGCTATAGTAGAATGTGTAAAACATTTTCACAAATATTTGTACGGTCAAAAATTCCATTTGAGAACTGATCATGGAGCATTGAGGTGGCTACTGCAATTTAAGAACCCGGAAGGACAAGTAGCACGATGGATTGAACGCTTACAAGCTTATGATTTCGACATTGAACATCGAAGGGGAAGTGCACATGGAAATGCTGATGCATTATCAAGAAGGCCATGCCAGGTGGAATGCAAGCACTGTAATCGGGCGGAAAGTAAGGAAAACATTATTGATGTCAGGCTTCTGCAAGTGCTTCCTAGTGAAGACGACGCATGAAGTGGTAAGGAAGGAGCAACTGGAAGATCCGAGCTTGGCACCAATAATAAAGTGCAAGGAAAAGGGAGAAAAACCTACATGGAGTGAGATTGCCGATAAAAGTCAAACATTAAAGGCATATTGGGCACAATGAGACAGCCTCTGCATTGAATATGGATGCTTGAAAAGAATTTGGGAAAGTCCTGACGGATCAGTTAAAGAATCAATGATAGTAGTTCCCAAAATAAGAATACCTCAAGTATTAAAGGAATATCATGAAGGAACCAGTGGCGGTCACCTGGGTATTAACAAAACCCTTGCTAAAGTACGGCGTAGATTTTATTGGTCAGGAGCACGTCAATCGGTAGTGGAATGGTGTCAAGCATGCGATCAATGTGCGGCTGCAAAGGGACCTGCAAGAAGAAGCCGTGGTAACATGAGGCAGTATAATGTAGGAGCACCATTCGAGAGAATTGCGATGGATGTAGCTGGACCATTTCCGACTTCTGATAACAACAACAAATATGTGCTAGTCATAATGGATTATTTTAGCAAGTGGCCAGAAGTGTGTGCAATACCAAACCAAGAAGCAACAACGATCGCTGAAGCAGTAGTTAGCAATCGGATAAGTCGCTACGGAGTACCGATGGAAATTCACACAGATCAAGGAAGAAATTTTGAATCTACCATATTTCAAGAAATCTGTCAGATGCTTGGAATTAATAAAACTAGAACAACTGCTTCACATCCCCAATCAGATGGCATGGTTGAAAGATTTAATGCTACTCTTGAGAAATATCTAGCAAAAGTAGTGAACAAGAATCAACGTGATTGGGATCGTCATATTCCGTTATTCTTGATGGCTTATAGATCAGCAGTGCATGATACAACCAAAACGACGCCTGCTACAACCATTTTTGGAAATGATTTACGGCTACCTGGTGATCTGAAGTTTGGGATTATTCCATCGTCAACATTATGTGTACAAGATTATGTTAATAAACTTCAAAAAGAACTTGAGGAGGTACACACGTTTGTCAGACAGAAAGCACAGATATCCAGTGATCGAATGAAGGCTCGGTATGACATTCGCGCAAACAACAAAGGATTTGAGGAAGGACAACTAGTGTGGCTACACAATCCACAGCGGAGAAAAGGACTATCTCCAAAACTACAAACATCTTGGGAAGGACCTTATACCATCATAACAAAATTAAACGATGTCGTTTATCGAATAAAGAAAGGTCAACGAGCGAAACCAAAAGTCGTTCATCTAGAAAGATTAGCACCCTACAGAGGGGGAGATTTAGATTCTATTCGGGACGAACAGAAATAAGTGGGGGAGAATGTGACGATTATGGAAGATGATAGAACACAAAAACAATAGAACTTTCAAGAAAATTCTCGTTAGTTCTACAAATATAAAAATCAAAAGATACAAAAGGTAACAATGCAACCAAAGTAAACATTTAATAGGAAGTATTTGTTTTATCGAATAAGGATTGGTTAACGAAATAAAAATTGGTAAATAAAACAATTGAAAAGAATAGATTTCACACCTAGGTGTCAATATTTGAAGATCGTCTTATTGTTGATAAAGGAAAAAAAAGGGTGTGTTCTATCTAGAACATTACAGCAGTTTCGAGGCTATTTCATGTAGTATATATAAAAGGTGTTGTTCGAGGATACAAGTAGTATAAAATTGTTAGTGATACAAAAAGTATAAAAATTTAGCAGTGATAAAGGCGAAGTAAAATTAACAGTTTTATAAGTAGAAAGTTAAAAGTGATATTGTGAACAAGTATAAAAGAATTATAAGTGGTGAAATATTGTTAGTACAAGAAGAACTAAAAGGGGAATAGTAAAAGGAGAAATATTTTTATTGTAAAATCTTGAACGAATAAAATTATAACGTTTAGAAAATCCATTGTGTTTTAAATTTCCTGATTTAGTGATCGAACTAAATAATTGTAACTCGGCTAAAGAAACGTTACAGTATAATAAAGTTATAAGTGTTATTGAGTAGAAATATTTTGTGTATTATTTTGAACGTTGAGTTACTGGAAATTTCTACAATAAACCGTTGGAGTTTCTGAAGCTGTTAAAAGAATATTCTAGTTAGGAATATTGTTTGCTGCATTGTTTTCCTGTTGTTGTGAAACAATTAAGGTGTTGAATACTTAATAAAACCTGGTGTTTGTGCTAACTAATCAGTGATCGAACTCAAGAAGAGATTGGGAATTGCGTTTTCGAATTGAGAGTAAGGCCAATTCGAAGTAAGGTTAGAAAAACGTAACAATATTGTTTGAATGGTAAGCAATATTATGTTGACATATTTAGGCTATTATAAAAAAATTATCGATCAATTTATGATTTAGTTTGTTACAATTTTTGTTTTAAAATTAAAGAAACATATGGCCAGTTAATATCTTGATTTAGATTTATTAGATATGAAAGGAATAGTCATAAAAATATTGTTTTATTGTTCATAAAAGATATATGACTTAATTATAATAGACATTAAGAGACCTACTATACGTCTCATTTTTATTACTCGTGAAAATAGTCATTCTATTAGATGTTCAATAGGACATATATATAGGTAATTCCTTCATTATTAGTTTAAAGGGAAAAGCCTTTGAGTACTTTCTAGGAATTATATATAAACGTTACATTGCAATAACATTTGGTCAAAGCGGGTATATTTACTTAGTTATGTAATACGACTTGATTGAACTATTACTATCTTTCAATCATTTCCCGTGTCCGAATACCACCTGATATGTGAGGAGCAGTATAATTGACGTTGAAAATTATTATTGTTAGAAATTAATTTTATTTTTGCTAAGAGTCTTGTCCTAAACTAAAAGGAACCATATATTATTTTTCTTTCAAAAACTATATATTAAACTTTTGCCACATACCAAAGTCTTCACACTTGAAAATCTGGTGTTTCAAGGGATCGAAGTCGAATCCCAAATAACTCAGTTTTGATGATTCATCGAAAATTTACAAATTGATATTGAATCTTGTGTTTTCAAGAAATATGATGGAATATCATGCACTATTTGTGATATTAGAATACATAAAAAAGTTTTACTGACTTCTTAGAATCTGTCAGTTGAAATCGTCCACAAGTTAATCAAATAGATCTTTCTTATTTGAATACTGGGGGTGAGATTACGATGTGTTTTTGTGTTAAAATCAGTTATCTCATAAACTATATCGTCGCTTTAATAATGAAACAACGTATGCTATTTATACGTTGTTTTTATATAATAGGTGCGCTGCATTCCCCATAAGGGCATCTTTGAATTGGCGTTTTTAAATTTTCGAATTATTTTATGACTGGGGGTAAGAATTAATAAATTATAAATTAACGTCCATGCAAATGCATGCGCACATCAAACTTTAAACTCAAATATCTCGAAACTATACTTTTGCGTATACGTCATTTCATTATTAAAGCGACGATATATCCTATGGACCTGAAATTTAAGATGCGTATAACATTAACCTGTCCCCTGAAGATGATGGATACAAAAATAAATAAAACTGTTTCTGTTTGTTTTACGGGGCTGCGAAGTAAGACCTTTAAGGAATTACTTTTTTTTACCGAGTCAAGTAGGGTATTATATGAAAAGGCTTGGTTTCAGCATCCCTTAAAAATGTATTTTATAATTTTTACTACAGTTTTTTGAATAATATCGTTTTTTCATGTTTTATTACCCGACTTAGTTTCGAACCTATTTAATAAAAAAAACTTCAAAAGTCTTAGGAAATATAGAAAAAGTGGTAACTTTTGAACGAAAAATATAGCGATGTGTAAAATTCTCATAATCGTATTTATTAAGGGGGTGGGAATGAGAAGGGGGAAAACAACATTTAAAACCCAGCCGTGTGAGATTTCATATGAACGAGCACTTAATTCAAGAAACATTTTAATTATTTTTAAAATTTTGCACTGCACAGTTTTTGAGTTATTGTCAAACAAGTGCAACAAAAAGTTGGTTTGGCCCCTTGGGTTTCGAGCTTAATTGACCAAAAAATTTGAAAAAGATCACAGAGAAAGAAAGTTAGATAAATTCTGAACGAAAACTATAGCGAAGTGTCACATAATTATTTTTCTGTATTTTGAGGTGGTGAGATTGGAAAAGGGTAAAAAAATGATTTTTGACCCTAACGAGTCGGGTCTCATATGCAAGAGCACTTAAATTAGGAAACATTGTAATTTTTTTTAGAATTTTACCGTGCACAGGTTTTGAATCATTGTCAAAAAAGTCCAACTGAAAGTTGGTCCCCCTCCCTACGTTTCGACGTTGTTTGACAGATAAATTTAAAAAAACAGACAGAGATAGGTGCGAATAAAATTCGCTCGCCAAGGGTTCCGAGAATGTAAAAGAACACAATATAAAAATAAAGAAGTTCAAAAACTAAAACCCGACTACTGAAAAATCACAATCAAGTTTTTTTTTGTATGTTAGGCATACAATGCAA
Organism: Diogma glabrata; assembly: GCA_963693315.1. NCBI lineage: Eukaryota > Metazoa > Arthropoda > Insecta > Diptera > Cylindrotomidae > Diogma > Diogma glabrata. Next base: position 266,069,727 of record OY856188.1, read on the forward strand.
TTCATAAAATTAGGGATTGTATTGGTGAACGAAAGGTCGATGATAGCTGGAGTACATGGAGTTGTCAAAACTTTTGATCAAATTTTAATCTATGGGTGCGATAACCTCGCGTACTCCAGTCCTTGCTTTTGATATATGAGTTAACAAGACAAGAGATATCACATACTACTGGCCAGATCAGTGAAATATCACTAGGCAAGACGATATCTTATAGGGGGTTGACGAATTTTAGCTATGGAATATTCGTTGAAGATGGCACGTTGTTGCCTGCTCAAGAATACGTCGACAGGAAACCAATTTACGCACATGGTCAGCGAACACGCGAAAAGTTGAATTATTGGTAGTCCCAGTTTAGTTTTTTACTACAAAGATTCGGTTTTTAGCTCTTGTTTTATTTTTATTCCCTCCATCCTATCATGAACAAAAGGGCTACGTCATATTTTATTATATATGATAGGATTTATTGTTAAGTTATCCATTCTTAAAATACTAAAAAAAACAAAAAAGATTGGCTTCCACCAACACCTAAGAACGCATGCGGCTTGTAGTTGTCCCAAATCTTAAAATATTTCTACGTGTTTGGACAAAATTAGATAAAATGGGGGAGGAGGGTGTCTCCCTAACAATTGTTTTACTGCATTCCAACTGTCGTTATGCTACTTCGTTTGTGTTGCATAGATTCGAAAATCCGTGGTCCGTAAATGATATACATTACTGTCAGTAATTAAAGTATTTCTTGATAAATAAGCGCATACGCATTCGCACACTCCAGATTTTAAAAACGATTTTGAATAAAAAATGTATTTAACATTTAAATTAAAAAAAAAATCTGGTAGAATTTCCGTGGTCCCCTCAATACTTTTCACGGCCCTCCAGGGGGCTGCGGTCCCCTTGTTAGGAATCCCTGGTATAGACCTCTATGATTAGAAATATTGTTTTTACTAGTTGGTGCTTGTAACGAAAAAGTTACTAAAGACAGCCGTGACTCGATTTATACAAGATGACAGAGAAAGATTTAAATAAGTGATTCAAGTATTGTGAATGCAAAATAGGAGGGAAATATTTTTGTAATGCCTGCGTTACTTTTAGGTAAACTTGCTACCCGAACCAAATTTTAAATGGAACGGCAATTGGAACGCTACAACCCAAATTTTGTCTTAGTACAACTTCTCGACATTTTTTTTGACAATACATATATATTTTTAAAACATTATAAAATTAATATTGCTAAGCAATGTGAACAAAAATAACACAGAAAATTAAAAATTTTATTTTTAATATTTAAATATATTGAAAGATTTCTAAAAATTGGATATGATTCATGCAAAAGAAAATAACGAAAAGAAATAAATTTGAGATTTGGGCTGAAATTTAAAATTTTTATAAACGTTTTACAAATTTTTCTCTTAACTGATAAAACTCTGGTGTTGAACAGAGGCGTAAGACTGGTATGTAGCTTTACCACCTTTCGATACGGTTAACTTGAAATTTAGTACAAAAGTAAAGGAAAAAGTGGTAAACGGAACATACTTAATAAGACATGCATCTGTGCAAACTGCAAAGCCTCCGTAATCATAGCCTTATAGATTCACGCCATTTGCAATCAACAATGAACATTGTCATATGAAAAATATTGGCTTAGTGTTTTTGATTAAATTTTTTTGAATTTTTTTTATATGGAGTTTTATTTATGGGCGTTCTGGCGATTTTTTGAATTTTTTTATATTGAGTTTTAATTTCAAAATGGCGCTACAAGTTCACGATTTTTTTTTTGCTAAAAAATGGGTTGGGCTTCTATATCGGAGGTTTTGATCTGTGACACAATTTAGAACAACCGTAATGTCAAAATTGAACCTTGTATTGTAGCTGCAAACTCAAACACGGAAGTCATCCAGACCTTTTTAGTCCATACGCTATAACTGGAATTGCGAAATTACAATTGTATATGATTGGAATGGGTTACCATTACATGTGAACCTAGTTGATAACGCTTTTTACAACGATGACTATTTGACTTTAATTGAGTCACTTTGTGATAAGATGTTAAACATAAAAATTGTTGATGAAATGCATAGAACTCATCGTTAGCAATCACATACTGGAGCCACTAAAACTTTGAAGTGCCTTAAGACAGCAGTTTTATTTATTTATTGTTATTTTTCTTAGATGCGAGCTGATGTCAGAAAATATGATGAAAACTACAAGGTCTCCAATAGCAGCAAAGCAAATAATATCACTTTACGGTCATCTCTGTGTTATCCATTATACACATTTTCGTCCCATTTCAAAAGATAAATGTAGATTTTCTTAAACTTAAGGGTCATTGAGGTCTATTATTGTATTATTGTTTACGATAAGTTGTAATCGAACCGCTTCGCAACTCAACCGTTAAGCTTATCGGTCCTTTAAAATCAAGTTTATAGAGTGGATGGAGTCGGGCATTTTTTTTTGAATAAATGATCTTTTAAATCTACAAAATTTAAAGGATTCTTGAAAAAAAATAGAACGTTCATTACACGTTTTTCACAATATACTTATCCCAATGGAACACATCCAAGCGAGTAAATCGCTCCATTCCTCCATTAGCGAGTCTTTCTTTTCTGAAAGATTCTCATCAAGTTTGTGCCCTTCAGCTTTCTAAAATTAAAACTTTATTTGCAAACTGATAAACGACTTCATGATCTGTGCTGCCCCGTCCGAAAACTAGAACCAACGGAAACCATTTTTGCTAGAATTATTTTCCACAGGAACACTGAACCAAAGGGGTCCTTTAAACTCATCTACAATAGTCATACGTGGGCTGCGTCTTCGTTTTCGCAAAAGCATAAGCCCGGCTTAGAGACATTTTCAGTACGTCATTCGTCCCCACCATTTGTGACGGTGTCTTTGAGAAGTTGGTGAAAATGACTGTTTCAAATGAGGATATTGAGGTAATACAAACCAGCATCATATCACAGGAAGTAAATTAGAAAATACAAAGAAAAATACTGTTGTATTTCACAGTTTCACACCTAATCCAAACAAAAATTTGTTAATATATTTTTTTTAAAATTAAAATGTGTTTTGTAATAGAAATTACAATATGTGTCACAACGACATGCGATCTGAGGTGTAGATGGGGGAAATCAGCGAAAAGCTGTTAAACAGATTAGTATAACTCGACTTATACTAATGAGCTTGATCCCTTGCAGCGCAAAAGAAATTTCTCGCAAGCCTCTCGCGTTATAGTAGAGCAACTGTTCAAATAACAAACTGCAGAACTGTCTAATTTATTTAAACTTGATCCCAGCTACCTAGTTACCATGGTATCTTCGGATATTCAGAGACGTTAATTTATAATTTATCATAATTAACACTAAATAGGCCTAACTTTAAATGAAAAAAAAATGCGTAACATGAAACTAAACTTTCATAATATTTTACCAAGTTAATTCAATTAAATCTTAAACACATTTTCACTAACCTTAAAATTTTCTCTATATTTTTATCCTGCCATGCCTCGTTACTTGGTGCAAATAGAGTTACATCTGTCATTGCATTTATTCTTTCCATAAATTTTCCTCCATGATCCATGATTATATCATAAAATTTAAAAAGTGGACCATCTTCTTTTTCCTATTGAATAATAATTTTGATTAAATTCTAAAACAAATAAATTTAATTAAAACAAACAAAAAAAAATTACTCTACGAAATTTAATAAGCATAACTGTCATAGTAAATTATTTGTTGATTCAAAAAAACATTATGGATTTAATATATTATTACTTAGTACACATCCGTTTTGATTTAATACGTTTTTTTTTCTTATTAATTTATATATTTTAGCTAATATTTAAAATATTATTAAAATTTATATTGAATTATTATTATTAATTGTGCTGTATATAAGCCATTTTAATTATATATCTTAACATAATCAAATAAAAAAATCTAAATCAAACGTTTTATGATATATGATTATAATATTATTATTTTATTTTATTTATTCTACCAATCAGTAACTGATAAATGCTTCTAATTTTATTTTGAAAAATAACTACAGTAAAACCATTTAAGTTAACATACCGATCTAGATGCAAAGGAAATTTATTTACTTTACAGTTCTATCATTTGATGTAAGTTTGCATTCTAATATTTTAAAGTGTTGTAAAGCGAAACACTTTTCAACACAATACCTGTTATCCTCTGAACCAATTTTTCCTTATTTGTGCAACACGGAGACTTTTTTCTTGTGTGAACAAAGCATAGGAAAAACAAATAAGAAACATCTCGGCCGATTACGAACATTGAGTCAAAATAGTTATTTATACACTCCAAGGGTCCATAAGTATCATTTACTCAATCAAGAACGATAACGAGGGTGGCACAAAATTCGAAACTGGGTAAATGTACTTGGAAGTTGCAACTCATGTAGTGTAGAAAATTTTTTCCACTGCATTTATAGTAAGCGTTATCTATTATCATACCACGAACATCAAGATGGTAAAATTTAAGTTGTCTATGAGTTTCTTGCCGAGTTTTGTGAATTTTTTTCCTAAATTTTCTATCTTGTGAGTTTTAATTTTTCTATTATTAGATTGCAATCGAAGTAATGGAGATTGAATAAAATACACACATTATGTATTTGAAATATTTCAAACCATAAGGACATAAAAATCATATATATAATACACAAGCCACGAAAAAGCGTAGCCATATCATAGGAAAGAAGAGAATACGGAAGGGAAAGAAGAGAATACTAAAAAATATAAAACAATTAAACGATTAAAATAACGAAACAAGCGAAATTTTTGAATTTCTTTTCTTTCAATTTTATTTAATTTCAGTTTCAGTTTATGCTTTACTTGAACTAGGCGTAGAATTTATGTTATTAATTTATGAAAAAATATTTTATGCAAATGCACAGGAGTCCCCTAGTTATATAAAAATATAGTATCGTGTTTTGAATATCAACCTTTTATATAGCATTATATAACGTTCCGGATCTCGGGTCAAAAATTTGGGAAGGCAATAAACTCAATTGAAAAGAGATGTCGTTGGAAAACACGATAAGGATGATTATTCTAGCAAAAAAAGTCTTATTCAACTAGGTCAAATAAAATCAAGGAATCGTCTTTCATTAGCTTGCCAATGTTATGTTGTTCAAAGCAAATAATGAAGCAGATAAAAATACCGCTCTCGAGGTGCTGAAGGAAAAAACATGTATGTTACCATCCTGCCAAAAAAAGTTCAAACAAACATCCAACACTACAAAATAGTGTCAGCTGCACTAAAATGGAAAATTATCAAAAACGAGAGAAGCTATCGTCATATAAAATAATTGAACTTAAAATCCAAACTACATGCATGCCTTACAAACAATTGCTCAACTTGACAAAGGAGTTGAGTATTTTCGATACATTTCAATTTATTCTATAATTTCCTACCAAACAAATAAAGTAGAAAACAAAATACTATATGGTAGACTAATACCGAAACACATCAGAAAGCTTTTAAACCTCTATACTACTATAGAAACTGCAGTTGCAGAGACCGTATGGCTCACAATAGATCATCTGTCCAAAGAAGCTAGAAACATTTATAAGAGCAAAAAATTTAATCAATTTTGGTCAGCGTGTTCTCAGATCAGACACTATATTGATAGAAAACACCAACAATTTATGACCTGCATTTATTTCATAAGCCTACAGTAAAAATATCGATATGCGATAATGACAACTCCGCTAGGCCGGAATAATTTTCATGAAGAAAAACTACCAGCGGTAGCACACCTCAGCAGGTGTTTTTTTCTCGTTGCTATGGTTCCTAACAAGCATATTGCAGTAATAGTTGCATTTGAACATATTCCAATACAGAAAAAAAGGATATGACCCAATCAAACTCTTTTAGACTCATCAAAGTAATATTATTCGTTTTGGAGTCTGGGATTTTTGCATATTTTCTCCACCTAAAAAACAATCTTGGATATGTATAAATATTTTATACATTTTAAAAATTTTAAAAATCGTACATCCCACCTCCGAAATAAACATCTCGGATAGATTTGGAGAGTTCCAGTTTCCTCAAAAACCAATTTAAATATATTTGAACAGTCTTAAAGTTTAACAAAATATGCAAAAAATTAAATTAGTTTGTCCGGGGATCATCTGATCGTTTGTATAAAATTAAAGAAATCCATAACATGTGGAAAACAAATCGAATTTACCGATGCAGAATTTGATGTGGATTTGGATATTTTTTTCTTGTTAGAAATCAATTTTCAGTGGATTTGGAACAATCTGCGCATTTGTAAAATGTATTGCAATCCATTAAATGTAGAGTATGATTCGGCGGACTGATAATTTCAATTCAATAGACAATATTGGATAATTCATCAACCAGCCATCTGCAATTCGTTTACCTTAATAATACAATATCCGAATGGCAAATTTGGTCCGACATGGAATGAGAAAATAGTGTAGATGGTCTCAATTTGGTAGAGAAATGGTGTAGATATGTGGAACTGAAACTTAAATTGGAAACAATTACGGTTACATCATTTACCAAAAAAATAAAGCTCATATTGAGCTCCATAATCATGGAGAAGGCCATGGAGAAGAGACCGAATTTAGGAATAGCTCTAGATAGCAAGTTCATATTGAAAACAGACATCCAGATAGTGTTAATTGAGTTAAGAAACAAAATCTCTTATGCTGAAAACCATTGATCCAAGCACTTATGGAGCATTTGCGTGAGGAGCAGATAACTTAGTACTGTGAAGAAGAAAAGAGATAACCCTACAGAGAATAACCTATATCTGTATCACGGAGTCGATGAGAACATGTTCTCAAGACTTGGACAATGGAGATGCTGTTAGGACTAGGATACTGTTAGGACTAGATTACGCAAATCAACTTTGCTAAGATAATATACATAAGGATTGAGCAATAAGGTAGAGTGGAGCAGAGTATACAACTATACACCATCCATCGTATTGAGTATTAACGTAATTAACACTACGCGAACGGTTCAAAAACTGAGGTAAGTTGAAGGTGGTAGGAGCAGTTAAATATGGGTCTACAACAAAATTTCTAAGCTAATGTGCATCTACTCTAGTATGTTCCAGACGACAATTTTGACAATAAAAAGACAAACACATTTCAAATTGAGGAGGAATTATCGGCATATGAAGCAACAGTTTTCTTGATGCCTGGTTATTCATGTTATAGCATGATAATGGAGAAGCCGATCGACTTGTAAACAACAGATCAGTGTCACTAATCATTGACTTGGAACAGTTTTGAAGAATATGAGCAAACACTATCCACGCAAAGATGAAATAATAAATAACGACCTATCTAATTCTATTAAAGATATAAAGCACCGAAAGGGTTTCACTGTATAATAAGGGGTTACTCCTGTAGAATTTTAAAAAGTCGTTTTTTTCCTTAAAAATTTTGAATGCAAAAAAAACTTTTGATCAAAATTTTGTTCGTTTTGTTACTGCGAACGACTTTTTCATGTGGACACTAGGGTGGCCCTTAAAACCCGATTATTTTTATTTTTTTTAGGGTACCCCTAAATCGATTCTAGTGTTCCTTAAAATAAGTTGTGCAAAATTTGAAACCAATACGTAAATGTTAACCCGTGCCCCCGGGACTCTAAAGTAAAGTTAGAGTCATTTTTCAAAAAAAAAAAGCGAAAAGTCCCAGTACAACTTTTCTGTTGGTGTATCCACAACTATGGAAGTCTTGGGGATTGATAGTACTCCATTAAAAAATGATTTCGTAATTTTTTTAGATTTTTTGGCCAACCCCCTTGCCGTCAGTGACGGTCACGAATTTGAAATTTTTTCTTGAACGGCAAACTTCTCCATTTTGTAGGCAGTTTAATGCGTATAAATTTAAAAAAAAAAAATATTAGTTCGTTAGCATTTTTTCCGTAGAATACGATAAAAATATTAAAAAAATTTTGAGGGTGTTTCCTCCCTTAGTTTGAGGTTTTAAAGTTTAAAATCATTTTTTCGGAATTTATGATACGTTTTTTTAAATTTTTTTTTTAATTTAGTTTAAAATATGCACTTCCAAATAATTATTATCCGTGATGGAAGTTGTATCGATGTGAGCGCTAGAGGGCGCTGAAACTTAAAACCACCCCCAAAACTTTCAGCGCTTTCATCGATACAACTTCCATCACGCGATAAAAATTATTTGAAAGTGCATATTTTAAACTAAATTAAAAAAAAAATTAAAAATAAACGTGTCATACATTCCGAAAAAATGATTTTAAACTTTAAAGCCTCAAAATAAGGGAGAAAACTACCCTCAAAATTTTTTTAAATATTTTTATCGTATTCTACGGGAAAAATGCTAACGAACTAATATTTTTTTAAAAAAAATTTATACGCATTAAACGCCTACAAAATGGAGATAGTCGATCAAGAAAAAATTTCAAATTCGTGACCGTCACCGACGGCAAAGGGGTTGGCCAAAAAATCTAAAAAAATTACGAAATCATTTTCTAATGGAGTACTATCAATCCCCAAGGCCTCCGCAGTTGTGGATACACCAAGAGAAAAGTTTTCATATCGGAGGGATCATGGCAGGGCCGCAAGACTAAAATCACGACCAAAAATTAATTTTTTTTGCCACACATATCTTTTAATTTTTCTACAGTGGAAAAGAGAATGAAAACAAACAAGTTGGTTGAAAAAAATTATTTTTGGGTGCCAGTGGTTTTCTTTAAAGCTAGGGATACCTTTTAAAAATCATGCGTTTCATATTTTTTTTAAATAAAAAGTGTTGTATAATAGGGTTTAGAATATGTGTCACAACAACACATAAATACCTTTTAAGACCTAGGTCCACAACAACTGGCGTTCTAAGGTGTTGATGAACGCTTTTTTTAAACCTCTGCGGGTTGAAGCCAACTGAAGCCTGCTATCGCCATTACATGATCGTTCCGGAGTAGGTCATTTGAAACTGTGACACCCAATAAACGAATGTTTTTACATTAACCTATTGGTTCATCACACATACTGAATCAAATATCTTTGGGGAACTCAGTCTTTGATCTGGAAACAATCGTCAGCTCTGTTTGGTAGAGTTGAAATTGACTAGGTTTTGGTCACCCCAATCGGCGACCTTTTTTAATGTCTTTATTCACGTTTATGGCAGCGTCTCTCTGGGCGGGATTAATTTGTTCGTGCATTTTACCTTCTGAAGGAAGGGGCTCGAACGACTTGTGGAGAGTACTATCATCTGCAAAACTATTTATTGGGTTGCTGGTGATTTTCAACAATTCGTTGATATAAATCAAAAATAGGGTTGGGGACAATACTGAGACTTGAGGTGCGCCAGCGTTAATTAGTTTAGACTCAGAAGAAAATCCGTCTAAGGAGACCGAAATGTATCGGTTGCACAGAAAATTTTGAATCAGCTTCACAACATTGGGATGAAAACCATACGCTGAAACCATACGATGAAAAACATATATGGGTAATTCTTTTAAAACCGAACGGATTTTGATGAAAATTAATCGACGCCTCTTCGATTTGGCTTAAACGTTTTTTGCGGATTCTGTGTCGAAAAAAAGCGATACGTGTCCGAGGTATTTTTTTTTTTGCATATTTTTGATAATACAAGTGATCGAACATTTCAGAATGGCGAGTTTTTTGGCTAGGAGGCTCATTTTCAAAAACTCACAGTTCAGAATCTATAAGAGCTACAAAATTTTCACCTATTACACTTTTGTAGCTGAAGAACTGAACTTTGAGAAAAAAATATTTTTTATAAAAAATATTAACAAATTCATATTGTTATAAACAATTTAATTGTTTAAATCGATTCTTAACAAACGCCCCCAAAACGAATCAAGTTCTTAGTATTCCCATTGCATTCTCCGTGAAATTTTACGTCAAAAACAAATTTTACGTCAAAAACATATTGATTTATGTAGCGCGTAACGACCAAAAAACGGTTTTTTGCTAGTAAAATAAAATCTGTAGCTTGTATCAAAAAAAGTTGTATGTAAAAGTTGTAGATCTTGTAGACAACTTTTATCTGACAGTTTTTGACATAACTCCAAAATTTTAAATTAAATTGCAAAAAATGTTACAAATCATCTTTGTAACATTTATTTATTGAAAATTTGCATAAAAAAAAAATTTATAGGTAATTCGTTTTCAAACCGAATTGCCTGACATGCTAGAAAACAAATCTTGATTGAAAAAAAGAAGTATTATCAAGCGTTGGGAAAAAAATCCATCCAGTGCGCAATTCTGAAATGTTCGAACAAAAAATTCCACGGACACGTTTCTCTTTTTTTCGGCATAGAATCCACAAAAAAAGATTCAGCCAAATCGAAGAGGTGTCGATCAGAAAGGTGTTCGGTTTGTAAAAGAATTACTCATATGTTCAATTTAATGTATCTCAAGAACTGGTTGACGGATTTAATAAAATATTTTTTTGTTGCAATAGTAAAAATGACTTTTCATATTCAGACTAAATATGCAAACGCAACTCGTGTACTGTGGCAGTGCAAGAAGGCTTTTGGGGGCAAATGGGATGTCACCGAAAATGGTCTACTGACTGTATAAAATAGTTGTCAGATCCATTATCAGCTATTGGTCCCTTGCATGGCTCTCAAAAACTTTTGATAGGAATGCGATTAAAAAAATTGAGGTGGTACAACAGTTTGCTTGCTTATGTATCACTAGTGCTTTCAACGCCTACAGAGAGCTGCCGGTTTTAATAGGGGTTTCTCCCTTGCATATATTTGTAAGAATGGAGGCATTAAGGCTACAAAAAAGCTCGAAATCCTGGGAACTACCAGGAGCTGTAGGAAAAATCATTAAGCGCTATGGAGTGTTTTGGAAGAACATTTGAGAAATTTATCCATGCCGACTGGAGCTGCACACAGTACCTCTTACTGCCTTTCGAAAGCTGTATAAAGCTGTAATTCCAACGAAGGAAGTCCGACTTGAAGCTGATTTGCTATTGGACAGTGCGGCCAACACGTTGGAGATCTACACAGATGGATTTCTCACTGGAAAAGGTGCAGGAGCTGCGGTCTACTTCAAAATGAAGATCTTGGGCTGCAATTTCCACTTGACAAATACTGCACAGTCTTTCAGGATGAGACATTTGCCATAAATGCAGCATCGAAGCGAGCGACGGTACTTAAGTGGTCTAATAAGGTCATTAATATTTTTACTGATAGTCAGGATGCTCTAAAAGCTCTAGGAAATGAAACTATGAAGTCAAAAATAGTGCAAAAATTTTCTAGTTCTTTAAATTATCTCGGGCTCAAGAAAAGTTTATCACTAATATGGACACCAGTCCATAGTAGGAATCTCGGAAACGAAAAAGCTAATGAATTAGCAACAGCTCCGCAGGAAGGCTTATAGGCCCTAAGCCAGCAAATAGTATATCGATAGGCTTAGGCAGGATAAGATCGCTAGGCAGGAACAGGTTCAGTGGAAGGACATAGAAGGCTGCAAGGTCTCCAAGATGTTCGCTCCAGAGTTGAGCCGACAAACCACCGAATTTCTGATAAACGAGATCACAGATCATAGATTTCAGCGATTTTTTTCGAAAATTATAGAAATGTGTTAAAAAAATCTCTCCTTATATTTACAGATAAAGATTTATTAAAAAATTTCTATAATTTTCACAAAACATCGCCATAAGCCAAGTTTTTGTTTTGTTTTTTTTTGTAGAAAATTAATGAAGTTTTAAAATTATGGGAGAAAATACAAAAAACAATGGAGATGGGGACTTCTAACCCTTATTATGTTTGAATTTATTGAAAAGGACTCATTTTTTAAAACGAGATAAATATTTTTGAAATCCGACAAGTGGTTTTTGGGCTAGCGGTGGTTTTTTAAACTACAGATCATATATTTTCAAAATAACGTATCTCGAGAACCACGAGACGGATTTCAAAAAAATTTGTTTCATTTCAAAGGTGAAGTAAGTCCCTTCTAGTAAAAATAATTAACTTTAAAATTTTTGATAGTTTGTTATACATACCAAACTAAAAAATAATAATGGTTAGCGGTTTTTTATATTTTTTTATATAATTTTGTAACTTTATTATTTTCTACATAATACCAAACATTTGGATTTTGGCGATTTTTGTTGGAAATTATAGAAATGTTTTAATAAATCTTTATCTGTAAATATAAGGCAAATTTTTTATAAAAAATTTCTATTATTTTCCAAAACAAAATCGCCGTAATCAAAATCTTTTGTTTTATGTAGCAAAGTAATTAAATTATAAAATTATGGCGGAAAAAATTAAAAACAACGGGGATATCACCTTCCCTCCATCTATTATTATTTTTTTATTTTTTATGATAAATTATCAAAAAATGTAACCGTAATTATTTAAGGGACTCATCTTTAAAACACAACAAACAAATTTAAAAGCCGTCAAGAAGATCAGGAAATAAATTAAATTGAGCATTCCCGTAGTTTTAAAAAGCTATCTGGCTAGGGAGTTTTGTGGTGCTAGCACCACAAAAAAAAATTTATTTTTCAAAAATGTTTGGCACATCAATGTAACTAACTACCTGATCAATGATTTTGATCAAAGATAAAATAAAATCTGTTTCAGATATATATCGTATAACTTTTTCCTTCGATAATAAACTGTCGATATAAAACATGTTCTCTTAGATTTATTTTAGATTTTTGAGATCAATTCTCTTAGAGTTTTTTTAAATTTAAATAATTTAAATTTTTATTAAATTCAACTTTACCGAAGGTGAATACATTTTTGAAGAATGACATATTTTTAACCTATGGGGTACCAGAGTTTCTACATAGCGACAACGGCAAACAATTTCTTAGTAAATCGTTCCAGAATTTGTTGTCAGATTTCGGCGTTAAACATATCAAGACTGGAGTTTATAGTCCGCAAAGGAAGGTTAACAGGTCGGTCCTCGCCGCAATTCGAGCTTTCGTTAAGGTTCAACCCACCATATGGGATGCTCAACTAGGAGAGATGGCCTATGCACTGCGTGATGCAGTACAAAGTGCTACACGATATTCACCATACTAATTATTTGGTCAGCACCTAGTATCAGATGGGAAAACATATCATCTGATGAGATCCCTTCACGCGCTTGGTGAAAAAATTGGCGAAGATTTGGATCGGTCTGATCATTTGGCCATGCTCAGAGGACGCATACAGCACAACCTGAATTCTGTATTCAAGAAAACACAACACAACTATAATCTACGTGCTAGGATGCGAACCTTTTTGCCACAACAACGCGTATTTGTTCGCCAACATCGCTTGAGTGATGCGACCTAAAAATTTTCTGCTAAATTGGCTCCGAAATTCTTACCTGCTATAATTAAAGCCAAAATTGGTAACGTGCTTTACGAGTGCGAAAACATGAGCGGTAAGAGTATCGGAGTATCACTGGTTTGTATCGAGGATTCGATGGTGCTGACGTTCAGTTGGGTGGCAGTTTTCAATGCTCCTATGAATTTCGCGAGTATTGGAATCTGTCCCTCCCCCGAATTTCAGTCGCTGTTAACTCCTTGATCCCAGACAAATGTTTATTAAACGCCAATTCAAAGGTTTCCCGACATAAACTGTAGTAGTCGCATTTTCTTCCGACTCTAAAGCCAGGTATTTTCTTCCTAGTGAATACGAGTCTTTCGAGTCGTGGTTAAAACGACGCACAAAAATCAATTTAAAAACAATTTAAATATTACCCAAACGGTAAGCAACAACAGCGAACAGAATGTCTCACCCATGCAAACCCTCTTAAATTTCCCGAAAAAAAAACAGAACGAAACAAAAATTAAACTAGAAGTGACAGCCCTATTTTTTTTATCAAAAAAAAGAACGTAAAAGAAAGAAATAATTTTTATCATAAAGATTCATTCCGGTTTTGGTTTTCAAAAGATTGAGTTTTGAAAAATAGGAAAACAAAAATATCAATTATAAAAGTCAACAACAAAAAGAAACAAAGAAACAAATCGTATGAACTCCAGGAATTTAAAATATAATAATGGGGGTGAATTAATGATCAAACTCAAAGAAATTCTACCGTATCTGTATTTTTGGGATTTGAAGTGTCACGTCACAATTATATAGAAAACCATGCACAATCGGACAACAGATTGTATTTTTTTTTGTTTTAGAAAAATTATACTGGAAGTGAATGGAGGTCGCGCCTTTCCCTGGGGTCCACCAATCAACAACCTAAGTTAAGTTTTATTTTATTTTATATATATATATTAACGATTTTGAATTTTTAAATGTTAGGCTAAACAAATCGTTCTTAGATAAGAGATTTCCCAAGGCTGGGTTCGTCGTTGGGGACTAAGTTGCTATCCCGTGTTCAATACATTTTTTTGTTTTTGTATGTAAAAAGTCCGAGTGAAACAATATTTAAAATTATTTTTTAATCGAAACTTCACCTATAATTTTTTAAATTATCGTTTGTACGGTGAGTTCATATTACAGGGAAGGACATTGCAATTGCAATTCGAAAAAATTAGGTGAAACTTGAATTTTGCATAAACCTACATTTTGTAGAACAATATCCCAAAAGTTCTCACCGACATATGTGCCACAAAAAATGATTTTTCGCAAAAATCTCGTTAATAGTGATATTTATCGAAAAAATAGTGGTAACAAAATTTGTAGCTTAGAAAATTTCTTACAAAAAACATTATAATAATTTTTTTCGTTTGACTAACGGTTTTCGAGAAAATTTGATTTACAAATTTGTAAACTACAGAATTCCCTCCTTAACTCTGTCGAATATTTGTAATTAAACATAGAATGCGGTATTTCAGTTCTAAAATGATGCCAACAGATTGCAAACTTAGATGAAATCGGTTTGATCTCCTTAGAAGCTCGTTATTTGTACATATAATCAGCCCTCTTCATATGCTACAATTCATATTCTAAAAAGAGAGCAACAGGAGACTGTGCTTAAACTATAGATTTTTTTAGGGTCGTAGCATACTATTGAAACGCCATTAATACCTATCTATCTATCTAACTATGAAAATTCAATTGATCTACAATGCAGTGGTCGCACCTGTTCGTGGTTTCAAACGTTCTTTTATTATGCAAAATTTACCAAATGATATAATTCAAATAATTTTCTATATAATAAAAACTTTAAATTTATAATAGTTTTACTATATTATATTTAACATCAAGTTGCTCTAATTTTAATTTTTTTTAACCAAATAAATTGTTTTTCAGTAAAATAGTTTTCATATGAAAAAATTAAAACGTTTTAGGCAGCAAAAACATCAAAAATACGAGTATATGACGACAAAAAAAAACACAAAAACTATAACAAAATTTTGTACAAAATCTCCCCCTCTCCAAAAAAAACTAAGACATATTTTCACTATTTTACTGAAGTAAAAAAAAATTATAATCTTTTTAATTCAATTAGTTGCTTGATGAATTCTCGAATTTTAATAATAATAAAAAAAAACTGTTTTTATTTGGATAATTTTAAATTAATTAACATCTACAAACGACAAAAATAGAGTATATATTTATCAAATATTTAATTAATTAATTACTTTTAAAAACATGCAGCTTTTATTTAATTTCAGTTAGGTAACTTTTTTTTTATAAAAAAAAAAAACAAAATTCAAATTTCATATAGTAAAAAAATAATCAAATTAACGCGAGTAAATCTATCTCTATCTACGACATAGATTTGGGCAATAATTTTTTTTTCAGTGATATCGTAGACCGTTATTTTTATTATTATTTATAATTTTTGTTTAGTTATCTATAAATTTGATCTAATTTAATTTATATGCTTTTATATGATAAAAATATAAAAAGAGGAAAATAATAGAATAATCATTAAGATTCTTAATACTTACATTTACCATCTATAATATTAATTATAGAATTGATTAGTTTTTGGTTTAAGTTTCAATTGGTTTTTGTAGAAAGAAAAAATTGATTAATTGTTGAGGACCATGCATCAGTAGTTTATTTTTTTTATATATATTTTGATTATTCCCATCAATAGTAAATATTGACATGCGAAGCATTTTATGACAAAATTAACAAAGAAATTTTGTTTTAAAAAAATTAATATTCAAATTACTAAATATAAGAGGATTTCATGATTCAATACACTATTTGATTTTAAAATTCTAAACCAAAAGAGCGTAAAAAAAATGTTTATAAATGTATAAAAAAGAAATGAGTTGTGGTTTTTAATGATATAGGATATTAAGACAATCAATTTTGAAGTGAGTTTGTTGTGTAGACTATTCCCCTATGACGAATATTATCACATATGCTGATACATCACAAAATTATCTAATATCATCCACAAAACCAAAATTTCAATTTTCTAAAAATTAAAAACCGCAATCAATAAAATAAGTTTAAAGTAAAAATTAAAATCAAATTTATACATGATTAATCATTAAATTGAATCCTGAAACCCCTTACTTATAGTATCCTTAGATTATTTTCATTTAAAAAAAAAACAAAAATTATAATATTAATAATTAAAATAATAAAAAGATATCGTAAAAGTTATATAAAATTATAGATTATAAATTTTTTAGCCACAAATGTGTGCTTTTTAACTCAGGTAATAAAATAATTAAATAATTATGGGTTTATTAATTTTTTTTTACAAATTTTATTTTTTGGAAAAATTAGATCACATTTTATAATTCGTTAAATTATTTATACTCTTTGCCCAAATCTGATTTTGAAATGAAATATTTTAATTATTAGATAAAAAAAATTAATTAACAAACAATCATAAGACATACATAATAACTAATAAATGTAAATAAAAACAAAAAAAATAGTATTATTAATACAGGGTGTTTTTATATAACAGGATGGGAAGAAATAGAATTTTCATAATTCATTAATAACTATTGCAGCATATTCAAAAATCAGCCTAATCAGTTATTAGCGTTAAATTCAAAAAGCGAACCAAAAAATATACGCTTGTTATACAAAAACACACCCTGCAGTTTGTATGAAAGAGATGAAGACAAACAGATATATAAAGTAACACATTTGTGGCATTCAAAATATCAAATTTATTTAAAATTAAATTAAAAAGTTTGGGTTAATAGTTGAGAAGTTGATTTTCGTTTAATGTAATTAATTTTCTAGGCTTTTGTTTTTATTAGAAAACTAATTAACTTCTGTGTGTATATATTGTGTTGTGTGTAAATGTTATGTTCCTTCATAGGTTATATGCGTGGAAGAAACATGAAATAAAATAAAAATTCAAAATAAAACTTAAAGAAAATTAAACAAAAACTTGGAATGGAAGCTTAAGCAAATTGTTTTTTTTTTAAGAATGTTCGAACGAAACAATAATATGAAATTACGTGACTGACATGAATATAAACGTTATCGATTGAAGAAATGTTACTTGGTACATTTTACACATGGGAATGAGTGATATGTAAGCGTCACAATGTGAAAGCGATGATTAAAATTACATATACGAGAATTTTACGTTATAATTAGAATCGATAATACTTTTCAAATGTATTTGATTTTAAAGTGGTCTTGGTACATACATCTGCAAATTAAATTTTTTGGGACAAACTAACACAAACTAAAACAAACTTATGACCATTACCATATCCTTTTGTTATCATGCTGATAGAAATTTGTCTGCATTGAAATATTGTCACAACATTGTCGCATTAAAATGTAGGATCCACGTATGACGTAACGAGCCTATTCAAATTGATGTCAAATATTTTAATCAACTCAAATTCTTGGAAGCATGCACAAAACAACCGTAACGTAGCAGATACAACCTATTATAGAATGAAAATCAAATCAAAACGCCGATAAAATAAAAAAAGTCAGGCAAGTGCGAATAAAATTACCAAGGGTTCCGTGAATGTAAAGACCACAATATCAAAATAATTGACATAAAGTTTTGTTGTAAAGTGATTATATTGCCAGACCATAGATAGACACATAAAAAATAAATGGTTCATCGTAAATATCAATAGTAAATGTCAATCTCATCTAAACTGATCGAAAAACTGTGCATCGCAAAATTCTAAAAAAATTGAAATGTTTCTTAATTTTGGTGTTCTTTCAAACGACACCCCCCACTCATGTGGTCAAAAAATCTTTTTTCATCTTTCCCCACTCCCATCCCCTAAACACACAGAAATAAAATCATTCTAGACTTCACTACATTTTTCGTTAAGATTTTATCAAATTTCCTATCTCTAAGCATTTTTTCAAATTTTTCTGTCAATCAACGAAGAAACGTAGGGGGGAGACAAACTTTATGTTGCACTTTTTTGACAATAATTCAAAAACTGTGTATTGCGAAATTCTAAAAAAAATTGTAATGTTTCTTAATTTTTATGCTCTTTCAAATGACACCCCACTCATGCGGGTCAAAAAACCTTTTTTCACACTTCCCCACACCATCCCCTAAACACACAGAAATAAAATCATTTGAGACTTCGCTATATTTTTCGTTAAGGGTTTATCAAATTTCCTATCTCTATGAATTTTTTCAAATTTTTCAGTCAATCAACGAAGAAACGTAGGGGAGGGAGACCAACTTTTGTTGCACTTTTTTGACAATATGTAATTCAAAAACTGTGCATCGCAAAATTCTAAACAAATTGTAATGTTTCTTAATTTTGGTGCTCTTTCAAATGACACCCCACTTGACCGGGTTTTAAATGGTGTTTTTACCCCTTCTCATTTCCACCCCTTAATAAATATAATAATTAATATTTGGTACTTTACTATATTACTTCGGTTTTGAAAAAAACAAAGCATTGAATTCATGAGCCAAAAGTGAAATTCTTACCCCCACTTTTTTTTGCATTTCTCGACGTTTTAGGACCTACTGATTATAAAAGAGCAAAAAAAAAAGTGTATGTCTGTCTGACGGCCGGCTGGCCGTCACAACCGACGAAATCTAGAAAACCGCTGGACAGATTTCAAAAATTTTTTTTATAAAAATAAGTTTACTCAATAAGAAGAGTCGAAAGGACGATGTGTTCGATAAATGTACCGGAAGTGTGTCAAAAAAATCGTCAAGTGTGTCAAAACAAGGAAATTTGCATATTTTTGCTTAAAAAACTTTCATTTTAAGTGATTACGAATAGAAACATTGAATTCGAAGAAATCTTGATGGTCGGGATTGGTATGTGAGACCAAAAACTAGATTATTGCATTATAAGCTTGTCAAAAAAATGTTGTCAAGTGTGTCAAAAGACAGCTTTTTATTTATTATTTTACCCAATTTTTGGAAAAAATAAAATTAATTATTTGTATGACATGAGATTTTATTATTATTATAGAGAATTATGGCATTATAAGTTTGTCAAAAAAATAATGTCAAGTGTGTTAAAAGAATGATTCTCATTTATTTTTTTAGAAAAAAATAAAATTAGTTATTTGTATGGAATGAAATGTAATGAAATTATTATTATTGAGAATTTGCTATTGCTATGAAGATATTCGCGGAACATACTTTCAACGACATCTTAAAACATGATCAAAACTGACCAAGAGAAATCAAACAACCTAGAAGATTAAACCAACAGCGCCATTTTAAAAAGCAACAAAATAATGGCCTAATTAATAGTAATCGTGAGTCGAATGAATTAGAAAAAGAAATCGGCAGGGAATACGTCGCAAGGAAAAAAATTTGATAGTGGGGATTGAAGATCATACAAAACAAGAGCACACTGAAAGGAAACCGATGAAATTGTTTGTTATAATAATATACAGAAATTATTCAATTAATGTCGTTGACTCAATGAATAATTTATTGATATTCCAAAAAATTTCGTAATATTTATAAATTGTTCAATAAACTGAAAAAATTGTGCAATGAGCTAATAAGAGTAGATCAATAATCGTGTTTTATTATTTCAGTGCAAGTGCCGCACCCCAAGGAAAAATATAATCAGAACCCATTCGTATACGAATTCTTAAAACTATCAATAATGGAGAAGACATAGCCATCAAAAACTCAAGAAGCAGATGATGCTAAATAACGTTAGGAAAACGAAAAAGGTAGATTTGATTCATCGGAAGGATATTCATTCTATGCGAGAACCAGTTGAGTTTATCGATCAGTAGTGAAGTTATGACTTGTTTTAAAACTGAAATGAAACACAAAGCATCAAAATGGCAATGTCAAGCAAAAGTTAATGTATGGGCATTCCACGTCAAACGGACCACCGCGACGACCAAATTTTGGAGGGGTTTAAAAAAACGTGAGACTACTCAAAATTTTCGTATTATTGCCCTCTTTTCAATGACACGTGGCCTTTTAGAATTTTTCAAAATGGCGTTTTCAAAATGGAGGGTTAATCTGGACATTTTTCAATTTCGTTATACGTGGAAACCAGTTACTAACAAGAACTAATAATTTTAAGAAATAGAATGCGTATTTTAAAGTGATTGTAGAAGTTCTATCTTTAAAAATGTATATATGATAAATAAAGAAAATTAAGATGGCGACTTCAAAATGGCGTCATTTTTACCAACAAAAGCTGTTTATTTTTACAAGTCTAGGGCTTGAAAGTTATGTTTTAGGTTTCTAAATAGTTGTACATCACTTTCTCAAAGAATTTTAATAATTATTCAAAAGGGCCTATCCAAAATGGCAGTTTTTTATCATATTTAGATATATAATAGCGAAAATAAACTTTTTTAAACAAATAAAACCGACATACATTTGTGTTTTTTTTTCTTCGGAAGATAGTTTTATTTTAAAAGAAAATTTTATTTTTGCTAATATAACTGAGAATTTGATAAAAAATGCGGCATTTTTTCCGGCCATTAATTAATTAATTATTAAAATTTTGAAGCCGCCATTATGATTTGTTTTAATAATCATATACATTTTTAAAGATAGCACTTCTACAATCATTTTAAAATTCACAGATTTTAGGGTTTCGTACTTTGAAAAAGTAACTTTGAAAAAGTAAAAACGGTACCCTATTGGTGAGACTTCGGCGTCCGTCCGAATTTACTCACAAACTATAAATGCTATCAACTTGAAATTTTCTATAGATATTAAATGTGTTGTCCCATGATGATGATAACAAAAAAATTTGAAATATTTGTTTTTATCTATATTTTATGGACATAGATAAGGAGATAGTAAAACAAAAGTTGTTTTTAAGGTATCGAGTTTGGTCTAGAAAAATTGAAAAAAATAGAAGTATTTCAAAAAGAATTTTCATTGCATTTTCGACTGCTTAGTTTTTTGAGTTATTATCAAAAACTAGTGTTTTTTTTTTGAAAACCTCCCCCCCCCTTAACTTCGAACATTACAAAAGAAAAAATACATGGGTCGAATCGAAACCAAAACTATTTTTGGTTGTTATAATTTCAAATGTTCATTAGAGGGGGTTTAAAGTAGAAATTTTGAAGAAAAATTATTTTTGATCATGGCATGTGGGGTGTCATATGAAAGATGATTTTTTTTGTTGTGCAAAAGAGTTTTGTTTGCAATTTTCGAAAACACAGTTTTCGACTTATTTTGATATATGTAAAATTTTTGTTTGTCCTATCTACGAATAATACAAAAGAAAAAATTTTAAAAAAATCACAGGTGTAGGGATTTTGCTAAATCGATACTAAAAACTTTTACTAGCTATAATTTAAAATAAACGTGAAACTATACTAACAAAAACTGTTTTTTCTCAAATATTATATACACGGAACCCTCAGCGAGCGAATTATATTCGCACTTGCCTGACTTTTTAAAATTATTAGTTCTTATTAGTAACAAGTTTCTACGTACGATGTTGAAAAATTTCTGGGTAAACACTCCATTTTGAAGACGCATTTTGAAAAATTCTAAAACGCCACGTTTCATTAGAAAAAGAATATTAATACAAAAGTTTTGAGGAGTTTCATGTTTTTTTAAACCTCTCCAAAATTTGGTCGCAGCGATGGCCCGTTTGACTTGGAACGTCCCATACATTAACTTTGGTTTTTTATGCATTTTATTCATTCTACGTTTAAGACAATTTTTGCATAACTTCACTGCCGAGATCGATAAACTCAACTTGTTCTCCCATACAGTGAATATCCTCCGATGAAACAAATCTACCCTTTTCTGGCATTATTTAGCATTACCTGCTTCTTGAGTTCTGTAAATTAAAACATGCTAAAAAAACAAAATTTGAATTTCGCAGCAATATAGTAAAGAGGATTACAATAATATTAATGGAATTTTCATGACTTAAATTTCGAAATATTATAGCGCGACCGTTCAAGATGTACTGTTTAAAATCGTATATAAATAAATAGCTTGAATTCCAGAACATCAAAACAGTTTTATACGGAACGCGATATAGGGTGAAGTGATTAAGTGAGAAGTTGTATTGTGAATGCTACAATAATAGTGAGTTTTCAAAATATTGTCATTACTGAGATGTGTTGTTGTCAATTAATATAGTCGATACCTATACCAAAGTGAGAATTAAACCTGTTCCAATCATATTTATGACAATAGGCTTGGATTTTTGATAATTTATTTGAACAACAATTTGTCAAGCACAATGCTGTAACACTTGAAAGAATAGAAATGACGTTGGTCGGCGAGACGTCAAACAACAAAATTAGGAAGTGCCTTTAACCAAAACCAAACCAAAGTCGAAAGTTCACATTATTCCACAAGGTTAGTTAGTTATTAAGAATAAATAAAAATGCACTCTTATTGTGGAAACCGAAAGGAAAATTTATTTTTATATATTTTCTTTGAATAAAACATTACCCACTATCGTAACAGTAAAAATTTGCAGCCAACAAACAAACAAATCTTAAACCTTTGGTCCTTCGAGCCGGATCTAAAAATTTACAAAAATTAGGCTGTCACCTATGTCAGTGAAACATAAAAGTTGATAGTAAAATTTAAAACATTTTTTTAATTTACAAAACAAACACACTCACGGGACACCCAGCACACATACACACATACAAGCGTATAACCCATTGAGAGGTAAAAGATGGCTATAGAGGGTGACAAAAATTACTGTTTCTTTGCTATTAGTATTTACAATGCAATAGCTAGTTACTTAACAGGAAGAACTCTGGTAACGAAGCAGATTCGAAGAAGTACAATATAACAGGGGAGGTGCCCCACGAATCGATCCTTAAACCACTGTTATAGAATATCAGGTACGAGAGGGTACTACCCTCAATCCATGCCCTGCGAAGGAATGCCTTAATTGGTGGTACCGAAGGGATACAACAGGATCAAGAGCAAGGAAGATAGTTTTACAGGAGATAGTGAAACACACACATACATACATACATGAATAAGTTCCAACACTGAATTATCGAAATTTGTATTTTTTGTATTACACCAACACAGAATAAAGCCGCAATTAGACTATTGCAGAACTCTGCAATATTGCTGCAATGGTAGTGTGTAAAATATTCATTGCAGAAACGTTTGGCAATGAACTCATTGCACAACATTGCAATGACTCATTGCAATGTTTTGCAATGAGTTCATTGCCAAATTTTTCTGCAATGAATATTTTACACACTACCATTGCAGAAATATTGCAGAGTTCTGCAATAGTCTAATTGTGACTTTAGGAATAAAATCAATAAAGTACAAAATAATTTTCATTCTTATAAAATTTATTTTGTTTTGGATTTCTCTTTCTTTCTTTGGATATGACAGTTCAAAATATTTATTATCTTTCATTAGGCGTGATGGCATAAAATTGTTATACCGTTTTTCGTGACGGAAAAAATCATTTGTTTCACATCAAAATTAAAATTGTATGAGTGAAACTCAAGGACAGGCTTGCCGTCAAGCTGAAAATCTATGATCGACAAATCTTCGATGGAAACTATCATCAAAATAGAAACCTCATTAAATGAAAGAGGACATTTACAAATGTGGAAATAAATCTGTTCTGATAAGCCATAAAACAAATAACTGTAAAATTCTATCATGCTAGTATCAATTTTGTTTTTAAACTGTTCTCTCAACTGCTTTAGATAAAGTTAGATTGACGTGACAGCGTTGAAAACAACTTTTTAATACTTGTGTTGTGTGTTACAAGAATGAATTTGATTACTTGACATTTAAATGATTTCTTATTGAAAATTTAAAAAAAAAATCTAGAATAACAATAAGGAACACATTTTTTGTAAACTACATTATACTTGTTTTTTGGATCATATTTATAGAATGGTAAACTGAAAAAGAGAAAAACATAAATGAGGTTCGTATGAGTTCAATTTGTGCTAACATAACAACAGACGAAAGCTTTAAAAATTAAGGATAAAATTATATTGTTGATTTGAATAAGGATTTCTGTTTGTTTTTCAGTTTGACATACAATTGGAGGAGTTTTAAGGTATTATAATTGATACTTACAGCTCAATTAGGGTCGTGTTTCAGCACTATTAGGGGTCGGATGCGATCTCCATCGTTTAAAAAAAAAAAAACAAAATTGATGTGTAATAGAATAGTATCATAAAACGGAATAGAAACTTGCTTGACTACAAAAACACAGAGATTTTTGTTTACAAACATCCTACACATCCTACACAAGGTTATTCACCTAAGAAATCGTGGTTAATTAGGCTTTTCACCTGATCCTGGTCAATTTACCAAACAAAAACCTTCATCTCCTATAGCAAAATAAAATTTGGTCAGCAATTGCATTATTTTATTGTCATTTATTCCACATTCTTTTCACTTATCTTATCGAAATAACGATTTTGCCGATGTGTTCCTTTAGAATCTTATATAAGATGTAAGCAATAATCGAAAACCATAACAAAATCTTAGATTTTAATTTTTATAATCCTTTTATATCTCACCTTTTATTTTGGTGTTAAAAATTATATTATTTGACATTGATTTAGGTAATAGTTCAACACTTCCATAATAATTTTTTTATTTTTTTTGTTATACTGTGTTCTAACCTTTGGACTGTTAAATGTATAATTAATTATGTATACCGCTATAATGTTTGCGTTATCCTTTTAAACCTTTTAGCCTGTGTTTTCTTTAAAATTTTTAAAATATGATAATGAAACTGTATGGAATATGAAATCAGCGATTAGCATTTGAATTAAACCTGATCAATTGATTCAGATACGAGACACGACTATGGCCAGAGCAGATTGTTGCAGCAAGTTCTTGATTTGGTTATGGATAATAAGTGGCGACGATAGGAGAACGTTAATAATATTTGGTGGTATGTCTACCGAATAACGGTCAGCGGTTAAATTAACAGGAACAACAGTGCAATCTACTTTGATTGATGAGTATCGTCTACGGTTAATAATCGACGGAAAAAAATCAAAGCAGCACCGAAATAATTTTGTAAACTAATTTTGTATGTACTAAAGATATAGCATAGGATTTTAGTGAAACTCTCTCATATAGTCTGGCTGGATTTTTACTGTTACGACCAGGCTTTGTCAGTGAAGAGCGCAATGTTTAAATGATCGATGAAATGTTTTATTCCGTCACCACATTTTTTCTTAAATACAGGCAAGTTTTATAAACGGTAACATTCGTACTCTCAATTATCATTTGAAAAACCAAAACATTATCATTTGAAAAAACAGTCGTCGTACGCAGATTTGGTGTCATGTAAAAACATTGGAAGTTTTGAGATAATTAGAATATTTTGGGCCGTTAATTTAACATTTCTTATTTCAATGGTATTAGATTTAGATTAGATTTTTATGTTTAAATAAAAAAAAATGAAGTGCGTAATCTTTACACGCTGTTGAAGTAAAACTTCTTTGGCCACTGCAGCAGGTATTACTAAAAATATTAAATATAAAATAAAATAGATATATGTCATATTGAAATTTAGAGTTTCTTTCTAATATTCTTGGTAATATAATTTACAACATTGTGTAATAAAAAGCCATATTTACATGTTTTACAAAGTTTTACAACGTATTACAAATTAAATCTTACGATGAATTCATGTCCACTTAATTTAACAACAAGATTTGGTACAAAAATTGATTCAGTTTTCCAATAAATTTAGCAAATTTGTCATAAACCTCTAACTTCATATTTCAATTATATGATAATAATTGAATTAACTTTGTAATACATTATGTAAATATTGCTTTTTATTACATATGCTGTAAATTATATTATCAAGCAATGCAACTCTAAATTGCAATATGACATATTTGTTTTATGTTTGGTCTTTTTATTAATACCTGCCACAAAAGCCAAAGAAATTTATTTCGACCGCGTGCAAAGATTACACGCACTAATTTTTCTATTTAACAAAACAAATTTAATCAACACAAATATTATTTAAAACTAAATTTTTGAAAAAACGGCATATTTTTAGTCATAGAGAATTATATACGACCACCTCGCTATAGATCAATATAATACAACTCAAACTATCCAAACAGATTAATATGTTTTGTATAAATACATAAAATGTTAAATGTTGTTAATATGTTATGTATAAATACATAAAAATACGGGTTTTTCCAATTTTCTGAAAAACGGTATTTTTCACATCATAGAAAACTATGGAGCCCTCTCGAAATCAATCCAAATAGAATACAATTTAAATCATTCAACTAAAAACTAATACAATTCAAAATATAAATTTAAAAAATTACGAAACTCAATAAAATATTACGAATATTATATTATTAGATATTTAAATCTAAAATCAACACGTCCAACTCATATAACATTTAGTACGATACTGAATAAAGCTAGAAAAGGTAGAAACACAATACGGACGATAACGTCGGACGATAAAAAAAAACGACTACAATTTCGCTGTTGTAACCACAACAAAGGCGTCAGCGTCAAAAGCTGTCAGAAATAAAATTGCATAAACTAAAATACTTTGTTCTTTGTCAAAATGAATTTCACAAATTTCAATTTTAAAAATAACTAATTTTTACTAATAAATAAATAATAATAATTTTTCTACTAATAACTAATTTTAAAAATAAAATACAAAATACAAATTATGAAAATATGTAAATGAATAAAACCGAACTTTGAACATAAACTGAAAATTCAGTTGACAACTCAAAACAAAACGATTACAACCTCAGAAACGCGAAAAACATCAGAAAATCATATTTTTCAGTTGGCGGCACTGTCACAATAACATCCCAACGAATTTCATTTCTACAGTGGAAAGTTTCTATACCTTTTCCATAGGAAGACTACACTACGATTCTATATCGATTCTTGCTATACAATTTTAATGACTTTTGATTGGTTAAATCTCTGACGAGACCGCCATCTATAAACTAATTTACAGAACTGAACTAACACAAGAAAAACGTAACAACAAACATTGTATAACTTTATAGTTTAAACGTGAAAGTGAAGGTAAAAAAATTAAGTTCCAAAGCTAAAAATATACAACGAAAGAAAACATTCAGGTTTACAAACTTTACTAAAACTAGATTTTTTGCTTTTTAATTTCAATTTTGTAATTTTACGCTATTTTGATTAAAATTTATGTTTAAAATAAAAATATTTGCTCAAATTTTTACAGAAAGTCAACAACAATGGCGAATGATAAACGATTTAAGTTCTGCAGTCAAATTCCGTAATTGTGAAGTGGTGAAGTGATAAGTTTTTTAATGAAAAGAAACGAAGAAATTTTTAACACTTCACCGCTTCACAGTTACAGAATTTGGCTGCTGGTAAGATTGAACGTGGAAGACGTATCCAGGGAAGAAAGCATGTATAAAAATTTAAATAATTTCTTAAATCATCTTCATATTAAACTTAAATAATTTTAAAATTTATTTCAATAAATTAATTTTATAATTTAGTAAATTATATAAATTATTTTTTTTTAATTTATTTTATTATTAATTTTATAAATTATTTTTAGATACATTGCAAAAAACAAAATGATGAATATGCTATACCAACAATCGTTATAAAAACATTACAAAAATAACATTTAATTTAATATTTTAGTTTTTTAATTTTTAATAAAAATTAAACTGAAACTATATATTAACCTAAATAAATATTTACTTAGAAAAAATTTATTAAAGCTGTAACTAGATTCAACTAAACGAAAATGTGTTTTTATTATTTCAATGTTTTATTCAATTTGTTTCTCGATTTCTACCAATAGAATCGTAGGTGAAAAATAACAAAATTTCTATAAAGAATCGTTAAAGAAAGTAGTCTAAATTTCACTATGGAATCGTTGGGGAATATTCCATACCGATTCAAGTGGTAGTATTACATGATGAATCGTAGTAGAGCATTCGTTCACGAATCTGGCGGACATTTTATTTTTTTGCATACAAATTTCCATTCCTTTTCCATCACGATTCTACACCTCAGAGAAGAAGTTTCTTCAACGATTCATGAACGAATCGATAACATTTTATTCGCTGGGATTAAAAATTACCCTTGCAGCCAAATAAAAATAAAATTCATATCTGGCAATAATCATCGCCGACGATAAATTAGAAATAAGGTAGAAACACAACACGGACGATAACGTCGGACGTTAATAAAAAACGTCTACAATTTCGCTTTTGTAACCACAACAAAGGCGTCAGCGTGAAAAGCTGTCAAAAATAAAATTGCATAAACTAAAATACATTGTTCTTTGTCAAAATGAATTTCACAAATTTCAATTTTAAAAATAACTAATTTTTACTAATAAATAAATAATGATAATTTTTCTACTAATAACTAATTTTAAAAATAAAATGCGAAATACAAATTATGAAAATATATAAATGAATAAAACCGAACTTTGAACGTAAACTCAAAATTAAGTTGACAACTCAAAATAAAAGGATTACAACCTCAGAAACGCGCAAAACATTATAAAATCATATTTTGCAGTTGGCGGCACTGTCACAATAACATTAAAAATTACCCTTGCAGCCAATTAAAAATAAAATTGATATCTGGCAATAATCATCGCCGACGATAAATTAGAAATAGAATCTAAAATTTCTCCGACGAAAAAAACTTTTTCGTTTATCGCTGTAGTTGTGCTTGAAATGTATGTATCCTGTATATTCTAATGTTACTAACGTCGTCGTCGGACGATTTCGCCCGTGTTGTGTTTCTAGCTATAGAGTCTAAATTTTCTGCGACGAAAAAAACTTTTTCGTTTATCGCTGTAGTTGTGTTTGAAATGTATGTATCCTGTGTATTCGAATGTTACTAACGTCGTCGTCGTCGGACGATTTCGCCCGTATTGTGTTTCTAGCTATAGTATTTCATCATTGTAAAGCCGAGAGGTATAATTTGTTGTAATTGACATCCAAAAAGAAGCGTTATAATTTATCATTAAAAGTAAATATTAAAATAAATTACAATTATTAAAGTTTTTTTTTAAATTAAATAACGATAAGTGTATTATTGTAGAAAATTGAAGGCTATGTATTAAAAAAATATGTTATATGTTGCAGTTGCATTTTCGATCAAACAAGTTGAATAAATAATTTGGTAGGTCAAGTTGATGAATAATTGAAGATGAATAACCTTCTCAACCAAGACTTGCGTTTTTGAAATTCGGTATGTATTTCTATTTAACTATTTTTTGTTGTATATAAAGTACAACTCTACAATATATACGAGAAGGAAAAAAGCATTTAGTTTAAAGGCGATATTGAAAGTTATTTAACTATGCAACTGAATTTGAACTCAAAAGACCCGGGACGAACGAGGTCAAAGCTTGTTTTCCATTAAAGCTAGATAATAACTAGGCCCTTCAATACCGGAACAAAACTTCAATACTGGTGTTGCGGTATTAAAATCAGGAAAATATTTTAGGACAAGGTTGGACTTTCATATTGCAAAAAATAAATATTAAAAAAATTCTTGAAACGCGTCTCCTTTAAAAATTTTATTTCTTAATATTTTTAACGGTGTAAGCTTATAGTTGATATCGGATGAGTCGTTCTCTTGCAATTTGATTTTAAAGTTATTTTGAGTTTGATTTTTTAGAAATCTTTCGGACCACTCTGTTCTTAAACTAAACACTATAAAATTTTTCTAAATCTTTCACTATAAAATTATTGGATCAAGAACTTTTACGTAGGAGACAACTAGAAGTCACAAACCAAAAATATGGTTACATATTGTCTGCACTGAAGTGAAGCAAATAGTAAAACCAGATGAAATAAAGCAATTCCTTACCAAAGCATTTTTCAATTCGACTTATGTTTCGCATATAACGTATTGCGCAAAATCTACAACAATGTCGTTTTGGTAGGAAAAATATTAAACATTACAAAAACTTTTAAATGTCATCTTCACAGAGTTCCGACAAATCCAAATCTTGATTTATATTCAACGGATTGCGCAAAATTAGTCTAAAGAATTATGCGCGACATATCAAACTACTTTCAGTTTTAAAAACATCTGATGGTGAATATTCCATCCTACTTATGATTCCAAGCTTCCGTTTTGGGGTAGAGATCCAAAACTAGAATTAATATCTTAAGGCAAAACAAATTTCGATTAGCTGGTCTACAGACCGCAATGCCCATCTGTTTGGTTTTCATCTTTTAACAAATTGCACTAAATTTTACCTAAGCTCAAACGGTTTCGAATCAGTACAAAATTGTTATTTGAAATGTGGATTTTTTCCCTAAACCTGAATAATGTTATGTTCATTACACAAAGTTAAATTCAATCCGACTCATGTTCAACATATAGAGGATTGCGCTAATATTTGATTGTTTATTACGGTTTCGGTTAAACGCAAATTGATTTGTTTTTTGGTTTCGACTCCATCAGAATCTTGTAATTAAATGGAGAAGTTAAGATCTTTACAGCGCTCAAGCCACTACAATTCGTTGCCATATCCAAAAAATTGTGCGTAACATTACAAAGGTCTAGATTTAAGATTCATCCAATTTTGCTTTTATGTAGAAAAAAAAATTCAAAAATAAAGAATAAATTGCATATAGTTCCACCAAAAGTTAGGTAAAAAATTTAACACAGCTCAATGATTTCGAAATTCATCCGTTTCACATTTCTATTGACTAAAAGGTTCAGGCGGAATTGATGTGACACTTTTTTGTATATGATACAGTCGAAGCTTTTAAATGAACATCAACAACAAATGGATGAAGCACATTATATTTTCAGAAGTGGTGATAACAAATTTGCCAATGATCCAAAGTTATTTTGTTATGGAAACGTCATATTATATCAATAAAATAATTTTTCCATCTATTGCTTAAAATAAAACTACCTTTTACTTCTAAACCCACGTACTTCATTGATCAAAAAAAATAATTCAAGACAACAACACAAAATCTCGATACATACGATTTTTTGGCAATTTCGGATTAATTTGATACCTTTACATTTTTGATTTTAAAATGTATTTTTATTAGAATTACGGTGAAAATTAACTTGATTAATATCAATTTTGACTTGAAGATATTTTTGTAAATAATAAATTTCATTTTCAATCAAGTATGAGATATAATACGAGTTACGACATAGATATCTTGTTTGTGTTTTTGATTTGAGATGCTTTTCAACAATATAAAAGCAAGAATTGAAATTCTCTATTGTTTGAGAGATACACTCGGTGCAATTTCTGAATGTCGTTCCTTAAACCGTTTACCATACAGACAGCCACCTCTATCCTAAAACTTTCAAATTGAATTCGGTATTTCAATTAAATTTAACAAATTTAATAAAGATCTGTGTACGTTACACCACAAAAAGCAAATGTCCAATCATAAATCGTTCCAAATTTACTTAAATTTCACCATAACCCTAATTTTGTCGAATAATATACCAACAAGTTACAATCTCTTCAAACAGTCATGAAATATTTAAATATTCAGAGCAATAAATTAAGCCAAAAACTAAATTTACGAATGAATCTGTATACAGATACACGAATATGTACATCAAATCTGGTTAAGATATGAAACAGCATTAAGCTTTAAATTATATTTAAAAAAGTATTTACCTAACCTCAAATTTAATTGAAAATTATAAAATTTCTCGTTGCTAGATAGGCGAATTATTTTTGGATTGTAATAATCACAAACTACAAAGTTTTCCATACCAAATTAATTTATCATCTTCTTCTAGCATGAAATTTTAAGTAGATGTTTTATTTGCATTCATGCAGTGTTGGGTAGATGATTAAAATTAAAATCAAATGAGAAAAGATTTTTAAGGATACTCTAAAAATGTTTGCTTCGTAAATTTCTCATGTTTGATTAAAATTATAATTTTAATGATACCGCATGACAGTAATTCTTTTGAATAAGTTGATGAGAGAAAAGCAATCATTATTAGTGACAGTGGTGATATTACAAATTTTGAAAATATTATTATTATTTTTTCACGAACAGAAAAATTTGTTGGAACACGGCTAAAACGGTAAATCAATCATCTTTTACCAACTTCCATGCTACCTAGCTTCCCTGCTACTTAGTTCTTAAAGAGAAAAAGCTTCTTATAGATTTTTTCAATAATTATGAAAACATTAAATTTAATTCCACAAAGTCTTTAACATAATCACAAAAAAGGACATAAGGAAATTTTTTGTCCGGATGTTGTAGCCAATTTTCTATTAAAAAAGATTCAAACCATTTTGACCCGGCAACCAAAAGTAAAAGAAAGCTATACTTTTCAGAAAAAAAAATGGTTGTGACATTTAAATAAACATTAGAAAATTTATATTTTTAAATTAAATTCATTAGAACTGAATTTTAAAATACCAACCCAAAGTTTCTTAACTATAAGAGAGAAACGTTTGCACAACATGCCTCGTCATATATTCAATTTATACAAAAAAAAAAAACTTTGGAAACATTTTAGTCTTCCATTTTGGTCTTGAAAAATATAGAATAGAAATCATACATAATTTATTTCTGACACATTTTCCGTTTCCGCTCCGCTAGAAGAACCCCAAATTATATAAATTCAGAAAAACTTTTCTCTTCGATTTATGTTGAATAAAATTATCCATTTGTTTATTTATTCTTAGGTTTTATAAATTTTTTATCCGTTAACTTTTATTTTCCAAAAACAAGTACATAAGCTTTTGTTACCTATTTAAAAAAAAAAACAAGGTAAATTGAGCTTTTTCAAATAGATCGTTTATCAACTTTATTATGTAGGTGTTTGTATTTTTATTTCTTATGACTACGTGATGTTGCCTTAAAACGAAAAATTAAACACTAATGATAATAAATTTTAGATATTCGTAAGCTTCTGTTTTTGTTTATAATCCAATTTAACTCAAAAAACGTTTTTCGTTAAATTAAAATTATTTAAAATAATTATAAAAACATGTTAAATAATTCTGACAGTTGAAATTAGATTGTACGAAAAAATGTATCGATAAAATTTTCAATTTTGAAACATGGTTTAGAATTATTTGAAATAAATTTAATTAATTGAAAAAAAGTTTTTGGTTTAAATTAGATAATTCACAAATACACAAACAAAATATTATGTCTCTATCTCAATTACTTTAGTTTAGACTTTAGAACATCAGTCGAAAAGATTTAAATGTGTTAAAGTATTAATTATAACAATGTTAGCTATAGTAATATATCAAAACAAATTAGGCTGCGCCATTAATTTTTATTATAAACGACATGTGATAAAAATTACAAAGTCCTACATTATGATAAAAACACAATTTAGAAAAGCAAACACATTTTGATAATCCGCAATTAAATTTTTCAAATATTTTTCTAGGCTTCTTTTGCGTTGTTTGAAGTAGATA
The DNA here is from genome assembly GCA_963693315.1 of Diogma glabrata. Lineage (NCBI taxonomy): Eukaryota > Metazoa > Arthropoda > Insecta > Diptera > Cylindrotomidae > Diogma > Diogma glabrata. The sequence goes on from OY856188.1 coordinate 266,103,454, forward strand.
TAATAACCCAATGCAGTGTATGTCTTGGCTAAACAATCTAAAATTGGGTAAACAATCTAAAATTGGCTTGGGTAAACTGTCTAAATTGGTGGACTAAATTTATGATTCCAACCTTTTTTGGGTTGGAATTCAGATTAATTTACTTAAGAAATCTTAGTAGTTGTAATGAGATGTAATGTAAACATGCTGTAGGTTTATGATATAAACGCACCCAAATATAAATCTAGTACATCTAGCAATCTAGTACCGATTTTCATATACAAAAACACACAACAATTGTCAAACACACTGAACAAAACTAAAACTTAAGTAAAAGATATGGTAAGCCAAAAATCTGTAAGTAAAAAAAAATATAATAAACAACTAACAAAATATTGTTTATTAATTTATATGGTGTCAGAAGTTAAAGTTGAACAAAGCAAAATGTCAATTTAGTAGAAGTTCTGTAAAATTTCTTGGACACACACTGGCACAAGAAGGATCCTTTAAGATGATGATGAAAAAATAGAAGCAATCTCTCGATGGAAGCAGCCAAAAGATAAAAAACAGACAACGATTAATCGGCACAGTGGTATATCTAGCCAGATTTATACCAAACTTATCTGAAGTATGTGCACCGCTGAGAAAGTTATTACAAAAAAATGTTTTATTTGAATGGTCGCATGAACAACAAGCATCATTTGAAAAAATAAAAGAAATCATTACAATGCTGCCAACTTTAAAATATTACGATGTCAATGAGGAAAATGTATTATCGGTGGACTGCAGTTCATATGTAATGGGGACAGTGCTTCTACAAGACGGTCGCCCAATAGCATACGCATCGAAAGCTCTCTCACCAACACAGCAACGATATCCACAAATTGAGAAGGAAGCAGTGGCAATTAGATTTGGATGTCAAAAAATCCATTGTTATTTGTATGGAAAACCGTTGACCATACAAACAGATCATCGACCACTAGAATCAATTTTCAAAAAAACGCTGGATCATGCACCCACTCGATTAAAAAGGAGTGTTTTAGAAGTTCAACAAAATGGACCAAAAGTAATTTATGTACCAGGTAAAAATATTCCGATACCAGATGCATTGAGTCGTGATATGGAAAATGAAAATGTGTCACACGAAGATGAAGAAATCGAAGTACACGTCGTATTATCTATGACAAATAAGTAGACCAAAGAGATTATAGAAAGAACATCGATGGATGGTGAATTACAATTGTTAAAGAAAGCAATCAATGTTGGTTGGCCAGACAATGTACAAAATGTTCCAGAAAAAATATTAAAATATTTCAATTTTTGTGATGAATTAGCAGCATATGAAGGACTAATATTCAAAGGTGATCGAGTAATTATACCAGAAAGTATGCATGGTAAATTGTTAAAAGAAATACATGGTGGTCACTTTGGGGTACAAACATGAACATTAATATTTTGGGTAGGCATGACAGTTGACATAAAAAAGTACTGCGAAAATTGTGGTATATGTCAAAAATTTGCTCATTCAAAGGTGAAAGAAGCACTTATTATTCGAGAACCAGCAACTTATCCATTTGAAATTGTATTTTCAGATTTGATTTTAAAAAACTAAAATCCAAAGAAACCGCAGAAACAATCAAAAATTTAAAAAAAAATTCACAAATGAATGGAAATTTGAACACGTAACATCAAGTCCTAGATTTCCGCAAAGTAATGGGTTTGCTGAAAAATATGTTCAAATAGCAAAAATAATATTAAAAAAATGCCACAAAGATGATTCATTAGTGCAATTTCAGTTGAATTACAGAAATGCACCAAGAGATAATAAACTGAGATCACCAACCGAAAGATTTTTGTGTCGAAAAACAAACACAATTGAACCAATGAAAAAAGTTCATACAAAACAGAAAATTGTGGAAAATGTACCACAAAACATACAACGCGAACGAGAAAAACAAAAAAGATATTTTGATCAACATGTACGACAACGAGAGGTACCAAACATTGGAGAAAAAGTCAAAATACAAGATCCAGCAACAAAAATTTGGCAATCGGGAATTGTTATAGCTCCAACAAATAAACCACGTTCGTTGCTCATTAAAACAGATGAAGGCGTCGTGCTCAGAAGAAACACAATTCACATCAGGCGATCATCGGCAAACATTGCTCCTAAATTTGAGTCTGTAGCATCCAAAACTGACGAAGAACAACAAGATGTAAATAGTACTGATGAAGCGATAAATGAGGAAACGAATAATGATGAAAATGGACAACAGATAAATCAAAATAATTTCCAAAGGCCATATGTTACCAGATCAGGACGTACAGTGAAGCCGGTAACAAAATTAAATCTTAAAAAAAAAATGGGATATGTAATGAGATGTAATATAAACATGCTGTAGGTTTATGATATAAACGCACCCAAATATAAATCTAGTACATCTGGCAATCTAGTACTGATTTGCATATACAAAAACACACAACAATTGTCAAACACATAGAACAAAACTGGTAAAGCAAAAATCTGTTATTAAAAAAATATAATAAACAGCTAACAAAATATTGTTTATTTATTTATAGTAGCATTAATGTGTTTAGGGCGTGTGTAAAAGAAACTACAAGACGAGATGAACCGTGCTTATTCGAACATCTTAAAGAAATTACCTGAAATACAGAACGAAAAATATTTCATCGACCTTAAAAAAAGGCACGACAATATCTCTCTATCCACACCTATTCTAATAATTTTCATATTATTCTATTGACTTGACACCATGATGGCGCGATTTCTTAAGTTGATTAATCAAAACCTCTTTGTTGGATTGGAATCATAGATTTAGTACACAAATTTAGAGTATTTATTTAAGACACTATTTCAAATTTTCACATTTTATTCAAAGTTACCACTAACTTTTAGCCAGTTAATTCAAGACACCCACCCTCTCATGACGCCCATTTTGTTCATTAGCTCTGTGCCGGGATCGGCTTATAACTATTGATGACTCTATTACCAAACAATGCTCCATAATGCTATAGCCTCCGAGTTTACGTGCTCCTTCCTTCCACGTGTGTTAATGATACAGGTGTGGAGCGGGTCACGCTAAATGATTAGCAAATGGGCTGGATCAAGGTGTAATGAGATTCGTGTCGTATCGATGATCGCCTGGGGTTGGGACCCATTCAAATAGCTCAGTCACGAACGGAGCCGCCTAGATGCCGGGCGACCTCAAGGTGTATTTGTATTCTGTAGGTTAACAGAGCTCTGGTCTTCAATTGCTTTCTCGTGATGCTCGTGGGAACACATTGGAATTATTTAAAAAAAAACACACACAAGCATAAAAAGCGGGCTTTCACCGCGTTGACGAGGGAGCGGGTACAAGTGGCAGGCACAGGGGAAAGTCACCTCGACGTGCTGTCGATGGGAGTGTACCGGCGGCAAGTGACACTGCTGTAGCAGTATAGCTCCCGTATCGGCAGAAAGCAGCACTGTGCCAAATACAGTAAGTAAAAGTAAAGGTAAAAGAGCTTCACCTCTACCACCATTAGGCCTGTCTGCAGAGTTGGATGACCCATTGAGGCGAGGGATCAGTAAAGCTGGTAACAAGTGCTACTTAAGGTTCCTAAGGCGGAGGGCTCAAAGGGAAAGGTTCTGGAAAGGAAAGGGAAGGCCCCAACCGTCGGAGCAGAAAACATGAAACGGGCCAGAGTCCACGATGCTGTAGGGCAATGTGGCAAAGAAGCCCAGCATAGCCACCCGCCAGGACAAAGAGAAACGACATCTTAATCCTGCACCAGCTATGCTGGTGTTATTTAGGCGAGTAAGGTGGCTATTCTGGTTGTGGATTATCACCAGACGATGCTTAAGCTGTGGTTAATCGAGGCAGGGCTAGTGAATCAACCAGCGATAGGATGTACTGATCACTGGATCAGGTTTGGGGGTATTTAGTTCAAACCTGGTTATTTAGTGGTAGAGTGCGATGACGAGCAGACGGTAAAATGGCTCGTGTGTTTTACCTAAAGTAGAAGTCTGTAAACATGTACTTGTGATGAAAATGGAAGATGATATTTCGATTCCTCACAAGATTACCGTCGTTCTCCAAAGGAGTGTTGGACAGACCAGGGAGAAATGGTTTTGCTAGAGGCGTAAAACGTGGGCTTATTTGAAAGATGTCGGGATGAGGGCACAGACCAACTACTGACGGCATTGATTTACGACAGGGCAAAGAAAGCCTTATCAGGGGTGGGGAATACCCTCAACTACCGGTTTGGCAAAGTCATTGTCAATGGACCTAGAAGAGTGACTGCAGAAGGAAAGGGGGAAATGAGTATGGCGGCATCTCAGAGGATGTACCTCTGATAGCAACACCACCAAGGGAGGCAGCCGCGACAATAAAGACACCCAGTGAGATGGCAAATATGGTTGCGGAAGAGGAGGATGCTGCAGCAGAGGATTGCAGTAATATCGAAGATGTGGAAACCAAGGTGATGGAAAGGCTGTTAATGGGGCAGATAGGCCCTCTCTGACAACATCTAATGGAGGCGGCAAACAACTTGTGCGTGACTCAAATGAATGTCCACCAAGCCATAGCGTCAACAAGAAAAAGTGGCCTCTCATCATCGGTTGTGTTGCAAACACTCACAGCCAGACATGGAGAAGTACGGATACAAACCAAAGAGGTGACTTTATATTAGAATTTTAAATAAAAAAAATCCTATCGAGTTTAATGTCGGGAACACACGCACTTTTGTCACAAGGGCAAGACAGGAAGTTTTAGATTTAACAGTACAAAGTACCAATGCAGGACAGTTCATCAAGAACTGGAGAGTCTCAAATGAACCCTACTTGTCGGATCATAGAACGATTTTGTGTGAACTGAATGGTACGAAAGAGGAATCATCACCAGTTCGGCACCCCAGGAACACAAGGTGGGATCAATTTGAAAAGAATCTAAAAGTAGGTCTTCAGCTAGTAACGGTTAGAGGGACAGTAAAACACTATGCCACGCCGGAACAGGCTGTGGGAATCACCAAGGTATTCGAAGCTAGCTGCCCTATTATTAAGGTAAAATAGAAGAGGGACGCGTTTTGGTGGAACAAGGGGTTGTCAAAATTAACAACAGAAGTACGGAGGCTCTATAATAGAGCAAAATAATTCGGAAACTGGAAAGAGTATACCAGGGGGCTTACCACAACAAGCTCCAATAAGAAAATCAGGAGGGCAAAAAGAGGCAGTTTCAGAACCTTTTGTGATAATATCTCTGCAATGCCTGTAGCGACCAGGCTGCATAAAGATTTGGCGAAGTGGCCAAATAAAGTGGGCCGTTGGCACTTTCCGGCCAATGACTAGGAGTAGATGGATAGTCCCATTTCTTCTGCAGAGGGGGCAAACGTGGATATTACCGCACCTCCTGGGCATCTGCAGGAGCAGTCAGGTACTTATATTCCAGAACCATGCATATTCAAGAACCATAGAGAACGGCAAAAGTGGTATTTGTTCCAAAGGTAGGCAAGAAATATATCAACGAGCCGAAGTCTCGTAGACTACGTTTAGTAGACGTAGACTTCCATCAGTTTAACATATTTCATGTTAAAAACTATAGAAAATGTATCAACAACCACATACGAACCAATAACTTGGTGAGATCGCCCAGGCAAGATATTCAACACACGTACAGAACGAGTAGATCAACGGAAACCGCGCTAGGAAACTAAATTTTTGGGTGTAATTCTCGATAGCAAGCTCCTGTGGAAAAATAACATAGAAATGGAGGTGCATTCCAGGTATCCTAAGGAGCATGTATACCATGATGGTGAGCCACTCCATTACTTACGGTGCAGTAGCATGGAACAAAATCACCCAACTTAACGACTCATAGTTCCACAGTAATCAACCAGGAATTTGTGGAATCTGTGGTTGTAGGAAGGAATTATATTGCAGAAATTTCGTTAGTTTGAATTTTAGAACCTACAAGGTCTTGTTTATTGTTTATGTAAATTAAATTTTTTTTCGATTGAGAGATTTCCGCACCAGGATTCGTCTGGTGGTAGTTCGGTGGGGGAGGAATAGTTTTTTTGTTATTATATAATTAATATTGAATAAATCGCGGTATAAAAAGCATACCAAGTCTATTTTGTAAATAAATCTAGTTCGTTGCGTATATTTGGATTAAATCACTTTAAAACAGGAATTAAACTTTTTTTAATGCGTTTATTGATAAATTCAAGATTTTATTAATATTTACTTGTTAGACGCAACAGTTCATATCCATAGTGTGGTCGATGATGCTGCTGCGCGTAAACACGAAAGCAAAATTTATTATCTGCTTAAAAAGTTGGGATCGTAATGATGATATCGAAAACATTTTAACAGTGAACAGTTTCTGCCGATTTAAGAATCATTTAAATGTCTTGGAATAAAATACTTTTCTCATATTTGTGGTGGGCATACCACATCAACTTAAAAATAGCAGCGATGCGATAAAACTGCGATTCTTTAAACTGTCAGCAATTCAAATAATGTTACCGGACTTGAGCAAATTTTAAATGCACAACAATAAAACCAAAATTTATTCATTCACAGTTCATATAAAAAAGTTTGAATTTTACAATGATATTTTTAACAGAAATTTTCAACGTTGGGGGGTCACCAATGTAGGTTTCAAAAAGTTCTTTAAAGAAAATTCAAATTGCCGTGGGTATGGTTTATTTGGATATTGGGAAGCGTTAAATTAGATTAGGTTAGAAAAGGATGGACAGATTGCACGAGGCGGAACTTGCCCTGGCACGCAGACTCTACTGTCTATAGCGCCGTGAAACGTCACACAACAACTTTTTATTAAAAAAAACTGACTTGAATTGACTTTCTTTTCTGTACATATGACAATTAGCTGTCTTTGTTCATTTATATTCTCAGACGTTTTACCAACAAACAAGAATTAACAATAATTTTGCCGTCTTCTTTCTAAAAGAATATTAACACAAGGCGTTAACAAAACAAGCAATGAAATTATTTAAATGCGTATTTGCGGGCAAAGAAATTAAATTTTTCAATTATTTTTTTTATATAAATAACAAAAAGATGTTACAAGGTAAATGATAGAATTTCTTTCCCACTTTAAGCGATGAAAATAATATCATCTGCAGCAACAAAAAATATTTGATGGAGGGATGAATTAAATCAACTGATTGACATATTCAGCGCGATTTTATAAACCAACCCTTTCTACCTATAATTTCATTTACAAATTTGTGTATTTTTCTGCTTTACGAAATTTTTAGTTTCCTAAGTTAGTTGGATAGAAAGAATTAAGGCGCCGTTTATGTAAATTCTTTGTACGAATCTAAAAACCAATTTTAAAACTGAAAGTTATTTGACTAAATAAACACATCCACGATTTACGATAATATTTAAATTTTACATAGATTTTATTTTATATCTATGTTAAAATGAGTTAAAATGAAAATTTACGATGACGTTATCCCCTAGAGTTTGAGAATGAATATTTTATATTAGGGAGACTTTCAGGTGGTCAATCGAAATAACAATATGTAAGCTGTGTCACTATCAATAATTTAATTAATATTTAATTGTAATGTCACCATAAAGTGTAAATTAAAGTTTAGGTTATTATTTTTATGACAACATGAATAATGAAATCGTTTAAAAACAGATAGAAATCATAAATTTGTTGAGGGTAAATCATTTGCACGAAAAAACACTAAAAGTTATTATGTCGTCAATAATACAAATTTTAGTGATAACGTTACCAAGCATAACTTTACCCTTTTCAAATAGGAATTTGACACGAAAGTTGAAACCCTTATTCTAATTCAAATATGATAACACATTAAACAGAACAAATTTCAAATGCTAAAACAAACAAAACAAAATTAAAAAGAGCCAAATATATTCTTAAATAATGAATCAAGAGCACAAACATTATCAAAATTATACAATTAATTAAAATCATGGAGTTAATTAAGCCATGTTAGATTACTCAAAATTAATTTCTAGCACATTAGCAAAATAAAATAATTTATTTTTTTAAAAAACCACAAAGTCAGTAACATAACACGGGATAAAAAGAAATAATTAACAAACGTTTCAAAAATTAATTCAAATTAAAACATTTAACATAAACAAAAATAAAATATTTAATCAGTTTATTAGTGTTTGTAGTAATAACTTTTTAAACATAAAATTATAACTGATTGTAATAACTATAATTAAAAAAAAAATTAAATTAATAGTATTTTTGAATGATAATTTACCTTAAACATCTGTTAATCCGTACCGGACATAGAAAGCAATGTAAATAATTTTTGTGTTAGATGTATTTGGCGATTTTTTTTAAAAGGTTTTTGATGATTTGTACAATAACAAAAAAAAAATTATTAAGTATTTATTTATGTCCCTGTTGTTCATTATGTTTCGTTTTTCTACAAGTTTTGATTTGTGGGAGCACATACGTGTAATATTTATTTTGTAAATCTAGGAAAAATATAAAAAAAGGCAGAAAATTCGTGAACTTATAATACAAATTTTTATATACATTGTGTATGATTTAAATGTGTTCGATTATTTGATTGTAGAAAAAAAAACTACTCTAGCTTACTTCGAAAAATAAAGTTCATAAAATATGTCCATATTAACAAAAAAAGTTGTATATTTTTTAAGAGAAGTAATAAATGTCTTTAAGCCGCTTTTTCAGTTGCAGCCGTATGGGACACGACTTCACCCCCTTCTGTGCGCCACTGGTCTCTGGACCCACGGCGATTTCATTTGTTGATTACCACATATTTTATACTTCGTGTGACGCCTGACCCTGATGAGTCTGAAAACTTTTTTCTGCCATTTTCCTCGATTCGGCCGCTTTTTCATTCGGCAAGCTCCGAAAAATACCGGTTGCCCGAGATCTTGTAAATTTTTTTCTTTTTAACTATGGGGGCTGGAAATTTGTTTTAGAACACGAGAGCAACCTTGTCCAACAAAAATTTGTCTGCTATTGTCTAGTCCGACAGCCCAACCAAACATAACAAAATGTCAGTTGTCGGACTCGACAATAGTAAACACATTTTTGTCGGACAAGCTTACTCTCGTGTTCTAGAACAAATTTCCAACACCCATAGTTAAAAAAAAGAATTGATTCAGTAAATTATTTTTGATATAACATCACTCCGATGGAAAATCTCCCATCAAGAATATAAGAAATGAATCTAAAAAATTGCAAAAAAATTTCATAATTTGCACCATAATTTTTTTGGATTCAGTTCTTATATTAAAAAGTCCAAGCGGCACGTATATCCGCTAGAAATAGGTAGATTTCGAGATCAGACAGTTTTGTGTGCCAGTAGAATCTGATGTATCAGATTAGTTTAAACAAAACAAACTAATTTAAAACAGATATCGAACAAATTTTAAAAAGAAAATTAGCTACCTACAAGCAAAATTATATCTATCCAATTTTGCAACAAACAAATATAAAATCTACCACAGAACATGTGTGTGATAATTTATGACACAAACCTACTCTATATCATATGTTGTGCAATTACTGCAAAATATCAAAATAGTTTATTTCTAAGAAAAAAAATTAATTTCTTCTATTCAAATCTTTTATTTTTTGACTGTTATAAGGTTGACTTTGACTGTTATAAGGTTTTTGGAAATTGTAGTTGGGGATTGTTGCAAACTTTTTTGTTGAAGCCAACAAGTCAAAAACCTCTAACTGCAGAGGTTTATATTTATAAGAAACGGATTAAAATGTTTCCACAGATTCTAAATTTATGAAGATTTTAAAAATATTAGTATCCAAACGGCCGTTATAACGGATTAAAAAAAACACTTTTTTTTCTAGTATAAAGCCTATAGTTCCTTAACCATGTGTCAGATTTTTCTGATTTACGAACTTGTCCAAGATATTAATAAAACACACATTTTTAAGAAAGGTTTTTTTAACTGGCTCCACAAATGCAACCATGAGAGCGCCGGTTGATTCAAACGCATTTTGTGTTTTACAAGCTTTTTTGTTGGAGCCGTTCACTCAGAAACCTCCAACTGCAGAGGTCGTTTTTTTGAAAGAAACTGATTAAAAAGGTTTTAAAAATTCTAAATTTATGAAGTTTTTAAAAATATTAGAATCTAAACGGCCGTTATAACGGATCTAAAAAACAGAGTTTTTTTCTAGTATAAAGCCTCTAGTTTCTTAACCATGTGTTGGATTGGGCTGATTTACGAACTTGTCCAAGATATTAACAAAACGCACATTTTTAAAAAAGGTTTTTTGATCTGGCCTTATAAATGCGACCGTGAGAGTGCCGGTTGTTTCAAAAAAAAATTTTTTTTTGCAAACTTTTTTGTTGGAGCCGCTCACTCAGGAACCTCTAACTGCAGAGGTCTAGTTTTAAAACAAATTGATAAAAAAGGTTTCAAAGATTCTAAATTTGTTAAATTTTTTTAAATATTAGTATCCAAACGGCCGTTATAACGGTTTTAAAAAATCAATTTTTTTCAGAAAAAAGCCTCTAGTTTCTTAACCACGTGTCGGATTTTGCTGATTCACGAACTTGTCCAAGATATTATTAAAACACACAAGTACAGAAAATTTTTTTGATCTATCTCAACAAATGCGACCGTGAGAGTGCCGGTCGTTTTCGTTATATCTCATATCGTTTATATATATATATATATATATATATAAATTTTTTTTTTTTTTTGTTTTTTTGTCTCCGCTTATCATATATAGTCGTTTGGCATCAAAATTTTTCCGAAATTCCGAGATGAAGCCCATTGCAATAGGTAGATTTTTATATGAAATCTACCTAAAAACAGAATTGTGGTAGCAAATTTACAAGATCGCGGGCAATCGGCATTTTTCGGAGCTTGCCGATCGAGAAAAATGGTAGAACAAAAGTTTTCGGGTTCGTCAAGGACAGGCGTCTCACGAAGTATAAAATATGTGGTAATCGTGTCAAATGAAATCGGTGTCGGCCCATGGACTATAATATTTTCAGAAAAACAATTAATAAATTTTACTCTAAAAAGCATGCATTGAATTTTAAAAACTTAATTGAATTCAACACTGTCGCTTTGTTTAAAGATTAAAGATCGCACTGTCTCAAATTATTAAAATATAATCAAAAATGAAACTTTGAAGTTAATCTGGCTCAAGTCTTATACAATATTAGATCAGTGACAAATTTTATTCTAAGGCCCAGTATGGAGATTTCGAAGGGTGAAATTTTAACGTGATATAAATTTAACATCGTGAAATCAAATGTAAAAATTCCTCTTCATTTTTCAGTTTGGTGGTTGCTGATTATGCTGTTTAAGTTTATATTTCAGAGATGGCGCACAAAAGTCTACGAATAATTTTTCACATCAAAATAATGTTTTGAATAATATTTGGAAAACTTTGGAAGTCGCTTTAAAATTCCACTTCACTCAATGTCCCTACTGGACTTATCCGGTGAAAGAGCCGTGAAACGGTTGTGAAATGAAATTGGAGAGAAATTTGACACATTTGTAATTTTGAAACAACAAATTTGTATTTGCTGACAGCAGTTACTGTATAGATTTTTTTTTAGTTTTTGTATATTGTTGTCGACATTGAAAGCAAATATTTATTATTGTAACGATCAAATAATGACATCTACGAATCGACATCAACACGTAGAGGTAGATTTTACCGATAGATGTCACCAAAAACACCCAGGAGACAATAAATTAAGATAAATGGCTGTCAGAAAAACAAAGAGAATGACTTTTGATTTTGGTCCGGCATCAAATTGATTAATTAAAAAGAATATTGTAATAAAAGTATAGAAATAAATAAATATAAACGTGAAATTCAAAACAAGAAATTGATAGTACGATAGGGTTTCTCAAACGGGATCCCGGGATCCCGTTTTCCCCGGGATCCCGGGGGTAAATTTTCATCCCGTTTTCCCGGGATTTCATCCCGGGATCCCGGGTATCCCGCTAATTTTTATTAACATTTTTTTGTACTTTTTTCAAAGATATTAAAAGTTTTCTCACTCGAAAATCGAGTAGTTTTTAATTCTTTTCCCCCTGTAGTAATTAATTTCGTTCAAAATTAGGAAAATGTTTTTTCTGACACATATGGTATCATGGTTTTTTAAACACAACAAATTAAAACCAATTAAACTTAAAATAGGTAGATTTTTCTGAGAAATCTACCTAAAACTTGCGCTTAATTTCTCTTAATTTATGTTTAATGGTTCTCTTGGACGGATGGTTCAATGTACGTTTCGTCACGAAAATTCGGACAAAATTGAGTGATGGCGCCATTGACCACCTAGTTTTTTGAAAAATTGTTTAAAAATTAGTATTATGAATTTATTTTTGTTTTGTTTTTATGTATTCTTTTTTTATTTATTTTTGAAGTTTTTTAATTAAAAATAATGGAAATTTAAAAATCAATAGCGCATTTTTTGTGCTGTTTTAATTTTACACATTTTTCTATCACCCAATTAGAAAAATCTAGCTTTTTAGTGTTTCCCGGGATTTCCCGGGATCCCGGGATTTGGATATTTTTTGTCCCGGCTTCCCGGGATTTGAATTTCTACGGGAAATGAGAAACCCTATAGTACGAGTTTAACTTTATATCAGAAGTGGGATTACTTCAATAAAAACAGATAAAATGCAACGTGGGAATCTTCCAAATTCACAAAATGTGCCACCGTACAAAATGGATGCTATCAATTGGGACAAGCATAGCACGTTGGTGACTATTGATGAAATGGATAAAGCTGACGATTATTCTGGAATCGTGGGTACTTCTGCACCACCAGAATGGTTTAACCAAACTCAGACTAGTACAAACAACATACCAAATTCAATCCTTTTATTTTCTAATCCAATTCCTAGTGGCACTCTTCCGACTCAATTGAACGAACAGTTCAATAACTATCAATATCTGGATTATTTAAACTAGGAAAATGAATTGATTGCCAGAAAACGCGATGAACTATTACGCCGCGAGGCAAATATAATAAGCCGAGAAAACAACACATCTCTCGGCTGTTGTCAATTCAGAGGAAGCTAACAAATTTTATCGCCATATAAAAAAAACAATACCAGCATTTTATCCAGGTGAGACTTTTGACAATAATCTTGTACACTTGCTAAACAGGGTTGAATTTTTACGCGGAACGTATTTATTATTCTTCCTTGCGGTTGTAGGGCGCGGCAAGTTTTTGGTTCCAAAACCTAACCGGACCATTCGAATCATTTTAAATGTTTAGACAAAAACTAGAACAACGGTTTGCAGTTATTACCTCAGACGCATACATACACCACATGCTAAGAAACCGTAAAATCCAAAATGGCGAATCGCTTTTTGGGTTCTTTTTTGACCTTCAAAAAATTGCAATTGCAGGTAGAGTAAGCGATGCAGACTTAATTCGATATTTTGTGTGGGCGTCGAACACCTCGAATCCGAAAAATTTATTGCGTTTACACCATTCAATAGTTCAACTGATCTACTACGACAGCTTCAGTCGTACGAATGTCAACTAAGCTCCGCATGCGTGATTAAGGACGTTAAAACTGAAACGCCATCGTTTAATAAATCGAGTCCAATAAAATATATGAAACCCTATGGCACAACTTCGACAGTTTTGTGCTATAATTGCAACAAAACTGGTCACATATCTAGGAACTGTACAGATGAACGCTCCTATGGCCCACGGAATAATAACAAAACAAACAACGATAATAATAATGTTGGATTAACGAGACAATCTAAGATAACGCAACTTCCGAATGAGTACTATAAATATATCACGCTAGATGGTAAACAATTAGTTGGTTTTATCGACCTTGGAAGTGACTGTATCACCATTAAAAAAGGCGTGGCAGATAGTTTGGGTTTCGGTTATTTTATCATCCATTTATACAGCTATTGGGTGGATTTGGCGGTGGGTCGTGCCCGCTCTATTGGTAAAAATAACGGTGAACTAATAATAGATGGCGTAAAGATCGCGGTGGATATCTTATTAGTGAACGATAGTGATCAGGACGATGAAATAATTGTAGGACGCTCTGCTTTGGATCAACCGCACATCAAAATATTTAAAAGTTATAAAAAATTTCAAATCGACCATTCTGAAGAAATGGATATTCCCAACCCAACTAAGTATCATTCCACCCCTTGACTTATTGTATCGGATTTTAGAGTAGGTGTTAGTAATATTTTAAATGAAACTAGATGTAAGAGAAACCCTGATTTTACTATCATAGATTTAAGCAAAATAGATATTGATAACATAGGCCAAGGTATCGAGTCCATCGGAACCGTGGCTGAAAATGAGCTTTCAAGGAAGGAAACAGAGAAAACCAAACCTAGAAGTAAGTATGCGCTCGGAAACAAAATATTATTAGGACATAGGCTTAGGATTAGAAATAAAGAAAAACGCCAAGAAAATGCTCGGGATCGGGCTATCCAAAATTTCAGAATGTGTTTGGATCATCAGCGGGAAGAAACTGATGAAAACAAGTTAGGTTCTAAGTAAGATAAGCTAGATGATAAGTTAGATAAGACGAACAACAAAGTAATTGAGCCTGTAGGAAATTTACGTTTAAGAATAATGAAAATTTTGAGTTGCAACGAAATCACAATTAACGATGAATTGACAACGATAGATAGAGTTAGAGCTCAAAAGGCCATTGTGAACCACAGTGACTGTTTTGCAAGCAACGTCAGTGAAGTAGGAACAGCTAAGGGAATCGAAATGCATTTAAAAATCAAAACCTCAACTCCCATATATTACCGCCCATTATAGAATACCTTTCGCACACCAGAAATGGGTTCGAGAGCAACTTAAAACACTCTTAGATTCCGATACTATTCGTCCATGAAGTTCCGCTTATGCGAGTCCAGTAGCAGTTACGGTAAAAAAGAATGGGAATAACAGATTGTGCATTGACTACCGAAAATTGAACAATCAAACCGAAAAAGATAGATATCCCTCTATTGAAGAAATACTCAACAACCTATCAGGATTCAGGAAACAAGTATTTCTCCGTCTTAGACTTAGCTAGTGGATATTACCAGGTCTGAAACATCCAAACAGTATACCGGTTTCATTACACCCGAAGGGCAGTACGAATTCAATCGCATGACGTTCGGGTTATCAAATGCCCCTTCGGTTTGTCAAAGATAAATGGATCAGGTGATAAGGGAAATGAAGGGAAAAGTGGTGGTTTACTTGGACGACCTTATTCTTCCTAGTTCTACAATCGAGGACGGCATAGCCATAATACGAACATTTTTGGCGCTAATGCGAAAGTATGGGTTACCACTGAATATAAATATGTGCCAGTTTTTGCAAACTCGCATAACGTTTTTGGGACACGAAATAACCGGAGAAGGAATAAAACCAGGTATGGAGAAAATTAGGTGCGTGATGGATTTCAAAACTTCGGAAAACGTGCATGGGTACGTCAATTCATCGGACTAGCCAGTTTCTTTAGGAAATTTGTACCACAGTTTTCAATTAAATCGGAGCCATTGACTAGACTTACAAAGAAGGGATACGAGTTCAAATGGGGAAAAGAGCAAGAAACTGCTTTTAAAATAATTAAAAGCAGTTTGTGCAGTAGCGATGTGCTGATGCTATACGATTTTACGAAAGAACACGAAGTACACACGGATGCGAGCCGCTTGGGCCTGGGTGATATATTAATGCAAAAGGAAGAACGCGGACTTAGACCAGTGGCCTACTTTAGTTGTCGAACGACCGAAATAGAAAGTAAGTACCATAGCTATGAGCTTGAAACTTTAGCTGTGGTGGAGGCATTAGAAAGGTTTAAGGTGTACTTGTTGGGTAAACGATTTATCGTTGTAACGGACTGTAACGCATTAAAAACAACTGCCGTAAAGCAACATCTGATACCCCGAATAGGCCGATGGTGGTTAAGACTGCTCGAGTTTGACTTTGACATCGTCATGGAGATGGAAGCAAAATGGCCCATGTAGATGCCTTAAGCCGCTGTCCGGTCGAAAATTCAATCGAAAGAGAACCTGCATCCCTTAAAATTTTACGCATTGAAACCAAATACGAATGGTTAGCCGCCATGCAAGCGCAAGATGAGGAAATTATTAGAATAAAATCAGTCCTCAGCAAAAATCCGAATGATAACGTGGAAAAACAAATCCACGCAGACTTCTGCTTGGCCAGTGACCAAGTTTATAGAAAGGTCGATGATGAACTATTGTTTTACATCCCGAAACGAATTCGTTTCAAAATATTGCATGATTACCACGATGCCAAGGGGCATTTAGGATTAACAAAAACCTTATCGGGACTGAGAAAGTTTTGTTGGTTTCCAAAAATGCGACAATTTACCGAGAAGTATATCCGCTCGTGTCCCGATTGCTTGTAGTATAAAACGGGAACGAAGGAGGCCACACTTTATCCAATCGAAAAAATTCCTATACCTTTCCATACCTTTCACGTAGACCATTTAGTTCCATTTCCTTGTACCTCCCAGAAAAATAAATACCTAATATACAAGCCCGAAACCAGCTAGGAACATTTCAACTACTCCTGTTATAAATGCATTCAAAGAATTGTCGCAGTTTGCTGGGTTACCAACAAGGATTATTTGTGACCAGGGGACAGCGTTCACGTCCCATAAATTCGAGGGCTTTTGTACCGATCACGATATAAAACTGCATAACGTGGCCACAGCAATGCATCGAGCAAATGGTCAAGTCGAGCGAACCAACCGACCCATCCTTTCGTTGCTATCAAGCTTAACTAGAGATGATGCTGCACATTGGGACCAGTATGTTAAACAAATTCAATGCACGTTAAACAGTAATGAACACTACAACCAAGGAAACACTGAATAAGTTGGCATTGGGATTTGAACCCAGACCAGCGAGTTCAAACAAGCTCAGTATATATTTCCACCAGCCAAATATACTCGCCAAAGATGACCCAGCAGAAGTATACGAGCGAGTGTCCAACTTGATTCAAAGCGACCAAGATCACAAAAAAAAATCATTCGACCAGAGGCATAAACCACCAGTAAAGTATGAGGTCGGAGACTACGTAATGGTGAAAAATGATCCCATTTCAACTGGAGAGAGTCGCAAGCTTCAACCACGGTATAAAGGTCCCAACAAAGTGACCGAAAAACGCCAAGGAGACCGCTGTGTAGTAGAAGGAGAGGGCATCGATGGTCGAAGCCGATACCGCAATGTCCAGGGTGCTGAGCGTATGAAGATATGTATATTACCGCCCGCCTGACATTCCTAGTGATACTGAAGGCAGCGAAGATACCGAAGGCCGTGGTGAGATAACTTCAGCCCGTAGGATTAGGGACAACCCTAAGCAGGATGGTCCGAGTGTAACGATCAAATAATGACATCTACGAATCGAAATCAACACGTAGTGGTAGATTTTACCGATAGATGTCACCAAAAACACCCAGGAGCCAATAAATTAAGATCAACGGCTGTCAGAAAAACGAAGAGAATGACTTTTGATTTTGGTCCGGCTTCAAATTGATTAATTAAAAAGAATATTGTAATAAAAGTATATAAATAAATAAATATAAACATGAAATTCAAAACAAGAAATTGATAGTACGAGTTTAACTTTACATTAGCTGCGTTTTTTTCATTTGGGTCAGGGTCAAGGTCTAGATCAAGTCTATTTTTTACATGTAAAAACAACAACAACATAACTCAGATATTTATCTGGGTCTAGATCATTGATCTAAAATATTTTGGTTACATAAAATTGCAAGAGATGGCGAAAACGTAGGTTTGGATATTATAAGGTTGGTGGTCATTTTAAAACTTATAAATGTCAAAGAAAATTTATTTTATTAAATTTGTTTAAAATCAATTTTAATATGATTTGTTTTCAACATGATTTCAATAAATTTGCTAAAATTAATTTTAAAGCAATACCTACGATATAAAATCCATATTTTTTAAAGAATAGATGTTTACAATTTTTTATTAATTATCAATTATTTTATTTCACGCCATTTGCAATAATCAATGAACATTGCCATCTGTAAAAAAATGGATTAGTGTTTCTGATTAAATTTTTTTGGATTTTTTTTTATGAAGTTTTATTTTTCAAGAGACGTTAAATATTTTTTGAATTATTTATTTATAATAATATTTTTTTTTTTATATTGAGTTTCAATTTCAAAATGGCGCTACAAGTTCGCAATTTTTTTTCTTCTCAGCTCAGTGTTGCCAACAATTTAAAATATAATATTTTTTTTTTTGCGTGACCCAGATCGTGTTTTTCAGACCTTGACCCTGACCCAAATGAAAAAAAACGCAGCTGATATTAATCAAAATTATATAAAACAAATTGAATTTCAAAATTCCAAACTGAAATATTGTCGCTGTGAAATATATACGAAGACTTCTGTGCGCCATCTCTGAAATATAAAAATAAGCAACATAATTTCACGGCAAACTGCGTACCAACATAGTGAAAAATTAAACGTAAATTTTGCATTTGATTTCACGATGTTAAATTTATATGGAAATTCCGCTTTGCTCAATCTCCATACTAAGGTTAACGAACGATATGCAAAACCCTTTCCCTACTCGGTTATGGTACCCGGTGAGTCCGAAATAAACAAAAGAACAGACGCATAAGCTCGGCACACAAACCGACTTAAAAGTTTCTGGTGAGTGCTAAGACGGAGTTCATTCCTTTGAACATTGTGATTCAGTTATGAAACCATCACATAACTTTGTAGTATATAATAGGATAAATATTTCAAAACTTTTGAATGACGTTACGAAACAAATGGATATGATTTGACCCCTTCAACTTAAAAATATCAACAACATGATTGATATTAAACTGATTCAACGAGATTTGATATAATGTAATATTAAATTGAAAATAATTCATTTTAATTGGAAAATTAGTGAATTTAACCTAAATAATAGGATATAAAAGACCAAGACAGTAAAACAAAAAAATTGTTCCACTGAAAATATTACAAACAGTTATATAAACCGAAAAAAAAATGTTATAAAATTAACTCAATTAAGTATTATTATTAATGTAATTCATAAGAAGTTGAAAGACTTTCTTTATCTATTGTCTTGCCGAATTTTGTTTTGTTTTTCAGTTTTTCAACTTTTTCTATTCTTTCCAGACACCGAACACATAGAAATAATTTTAATTTTCTACAATCATTAATCACAAATTTTCTTTTTTTATTTTAAAAGGTTTGCTTTTGTTTGGTCTAAAGATTTTGGAATTTTTGTTGTCATATTAAATTAACTGAAATTAAACAACCATGCAAAACAATAAAAGGAAAAAATAATATCTTATGTGTATTAAGAATATTAAAGAAAAAGCCCTAAATATATTTTTCCTAGATTATTTTATATAAAAGTTTTATTTTTATATTATTGTATCGAGTTTTAATTTATTTATAGTAAGTATTCGAGTATATAATATATTCATGTATATATATTTATAAGCATAGGATTATAGTAAATAGACACAGTAGTTATTTCTATATAGTTGTCGAACAGTTAAGTGAAGCAAAGTGCGACTATATTTATTTTTTTTGGTGCGGTTTACGAGTATATACTACCTTTTAATAGTCTTATTAGAATCACACATTTCATTTAAATTACTTATAAAGTTTATTATTCTAACATACACAGCGTGTCGAAGATTTTTGCAGTATTTGCAAATATTTTGTTGTTGTAATATAATATTAACACAAAATTTATATATATTATTGTAATATCATATATATATTTAATTTATTTATTTCAAAAATAATATATTGATGAATTTAATAAACAATTTAATAAAATTATTAATTTGATTAATTTAGATTTGAATTGGATAGTTAATGTCGATCGAGCAAGTGTATTACGGTCCAGTTTCACCACAGTTAAGTGAAAGTTAAATTAAATGTCACAAATTCGTCATTTAAATGAGAAACAATCTCATCCATATCCATTGATCTCTGAGCACTCCCATATTAAACTAAACAATGTTGGTCGAATCAATTTTTCAAATTTATACAACAAATGAAAACTGGACAAAGGTCAAAGATTTAGTCTAAGTTTTGGAAACATACTTAAAATTCCTTGGCATAAAAAATGCAAAATATCAAAAAATGAGTGATATACATATAAAATGGTAAAGATATTTCAATTTAACCTACTTCCATAATTTCTGTTTTCACACAAATACAAAAATCAATAAAGTTCAACAAACTTCTAAGCATATCTTCATCCAACTATCTTATTCTTCGAATTTAATCAATAAATAATTTCCCTACACAAACACTGCAATCAAAAAAATTACTATAAAATTCTGTTTTAATTCGATCGATTATTAAATTCATCAATTTATTAGAAAAAATAAAATTCAAAACAAATAAATTTAATCAAAATTATTTTATAATAATCAAAATATATAGAAAATATTAAACAAAAATAAAAATTCAATTACAGTTACAATTATATTATAGAATAGCACTGCAACAAAATATGACTTATCCCACATTTCTATTTTTTTAATTAAATTAATTTAGTAGAATAGAAAAATAGAAAATGTTTGGAAAATAGAAAAAAGAAATCAAAGAAAAAACTTTTTATTGTTTTGTGCCAATAAATAATTCTGTCGAGGGATAGGAGTAAAGTATAAAATTTATACATTATTTATATCTACTAGAAAATATATTTATAGGAAAAATGAAAGAACAAAAAAAAATTTAAATAAAATATTCAGAAAATAATAAAAATTCAATTTCGTAATTAAAAACAATAATCAAATAAATTCTGTTTTTTTTTATTTTGAATAAAAAATATTTTCTTCTATAAATATGATATCATACTCAAGTTGTACTGTAGTTCTCCAAAATTATATTGTTATGAATTTGTTTTCTACTCATCAACACAAAATTTGCACAATTTAGTGATTGAAACAGTTACCAAAATATTGGTGACAGCGGTGGAAATGTAACATTTTATAATTCGGGTCCTTACAAGAGAATTAGAACACTTAGGATTGTCAGCAAGACAAACAAAAGTGAATAGAAAGGTGCGGCTTGGAGTAGGTTTCTCTCATACCTCTGGTGTGCAAATCTGCAAACTTCGATATTAATTAATTCGGTTTTTAGTATCTTTATGTTTCAGCTGAAGAAGAAGTTCAAAAGAACAATGCGGAGCACTCCGGCATTAGTAAATGAAATGACTTGTTCTTTTAGTGCACTACAGGACTCAATATTCAAAATGTGGAATTGATTGATAAAGATTGATACAAAACAGAATAGATGTGATAAAGTAAAAGAGAATAATAAAACTCGTGGAAAAGAGTATAGAGAAATAAGATAGAAAGAGAAAAGATATGCGTCCACCAAAAATATGAATTCAGCCAATGGTGGAACACAGAGGAGCATCGAGGAGCACCTAGAACCGATTGCACCCCAACTTTAACGTCAGTATTTAAATTGAGGGAATCCGATAACAGCCTTACTGTTAGGCCTTATATGAATAGTAAGAATGGAGCACCGTTCCTTAAGCTGTGATAAATTATTGAATATGTGAAGAAAACCAATTCAGCACCAACAGACGACAGTTTTGCACTTCTCGCTATGAACATAACGAAATTTTTTGTTATACATACATAAATTGCCTCTTTGATCACAACCTACGAAATTTCATTTCAACAATTATGATAATCATATTCATTCATTAATTTGTTTATGAATGAATAATACGCAGAAGAAAATATTTTTTTTTTATTTATTTCAACTAAATTACTTATACCGGCAAATAAAAATAAAAACAAAAACAAACCACAGGAACTAAATAAAATTGTAGTTTATATAAAATAAAGTTAACCTCAATTTAAATAAATAATGGTCAAGTGTGACAATGATCATATGTTATTATTATTTATGATCCCATTACGTCAGTTATCACTTTTTTATTTTTTATTCAATTTAATATTTAATGTCTGAAGCAATTTTATTTTTCAAATGATAACATAAATAAATGAAATGAAATTAAATCGATAAATAATGATAAAAGAAAATTTAATGGAAAACTCATCAAAAAATAAAATTTATTACCTCTAAAAATTGATTGACTGTAGTATCGACCACCATCAATGGACGTTGGATTAAATGTATAACTCCATTTTTAACGGGTATATTAGCCTTAACGATTTCAGCAATGACAGATCCACTTGAATGTACGCCATCTCCAATTATGGTATTTGATTTCACGAACGCTGGCAAAAATATTTTATGTTTATTATGATTAATTAATAAGAATATATGTAATGTGAAACTATGTGGAATTATATGTAAAAAAATACAATAAAATCATATAACTATTGAGAACAATCTGTTCTATTAAAGATTGTTGGTTCTGTTCATGACAAACAAAAAAATTTGATATTCGAACAATAAAACAATTTAGGGTTGTAGTTTGTTGGTTAAATAATTATAAATTTTTAATTACAAACTTTCTGTATGCTGCAGGAAATTTTTGTATCTTTTCAGTTTTATAATAACAAATTTGTGGTTTTGAGTATATTGTGGCATAGACAAATAATATTATAAGACAAATGAAGCTGAACCAAATTTTGGGATAGTTTTTTTATTTTATTTTTGGATATTAACTATCTAGTGACACCTGTACCCAAGTAGATGATTCGTAATATTTAAAATTAGTGTTATATGAGTATAAAGTTTAACGTTTTCATTTTTTGGGTTTCTATTTATTCTTAAAGCTTTATGATTATTATTGTTTTTATAAATATATTTGTGTACAACGTTTATAAAAAAAAACATTTTTTAACGATATTTTTTTTTGGAAAGGACAAATCAGATTTTTTGTTGATTGAAAAACGATTTTAATTTAGTATTGTTTTACGTTATGTTATGTTCGTAGTCGTGTGAAGCGATATGAATGAAATTTAAATTATTTAGGTTTTGAAGAAAATTTTTTGTTTGCATTTATTTTGGGAAGCAAATGTTGGATTCAGCGTCCGAAATCAATAATAATGACGATAATTTTGATTCTATTCATAACCAGACCCCCAACCCTCACCCCTTATTGAACTACCCTGAGTCCGGTCATCATTTTTACCATCACCATTGAACTCAGTATTCTCGACTATGTAAAAATCGATAATAATGACAACAATTACGATACTTTGTATAACCGACCACCCCCACCTATTATTGGACTACCCTGAGTCCGACCCCAATTTTTATAATGATGATAATTTCGATATTTTTTATAACCGACCCCCCGCCACCTCCACCCCTTTTTGGACTACCCCGAGTCCGGCCCCCATTTTTATCATCATCATTGAACTCAGCATCACCGATTATATTGAAATCGACACCAAGCATGATATGCAAAAAAAATATTTTTTTCTACGATAAGGGTACCACCTCCTTGGGAGTAAAAAATGGTTATGTCACCGATCAGGAGATAATATGGGGGATTGTATTTGTTATAAACTTCTGATTCTAACGATACCCCTCATGACATATTTTACTCATTTAATGTGTCAACCCCACCCACGCGGTTGGTTGAGGGTGGAGGTGCAAACCAACTTTTGGACTCAAAAGTTGCGCCGGTTTGAATAAAAGATAATGATGCCATTAAATTTTTTTTATCTCTTCCCATTTATTTTATATAGATTTTTATATGGTAAAACTTAAAGAGGGTGTAAAGGAGTGGGGTGGGTCCTACCACCCCAATCTCATAAAGTTTTCGGGAGACGGCTAAGCCCGATCGATTGATACCAAATTTGTAAAAAAAATTTTGAAAATTTCAGCGACTGCTCGATTCTTAAAAAAAACGATAGTTAAATCATAAGTCTCAATACGATTGAAAGTCAGGAATATAAGTTATTGAAGATTCAAACTTACAGATGTTTGGAAGACCTCCATTTCGTTCAAATTTGCAATGAATCTAAATCTTCCATTTTCGTGTTAACCTGGATCATATATGAACGTTTTATCAAGAACATATGCATTTTTGTACCCAGCCATCCACAGACGTACACATTTTTTACTTTATTGGGTGGCTGGTGGTTGGTTGACAAAAACCCTTAGAATCTTGTTGAGTATAGTATTGTTTTTCAAATGATTAAACGCACTCTTTTCTTTAGTCTCGTTTTTGCTCTTGTAACACAAAATGTCAATAATGTTCTTGCTTCAATAAATTAACATTAATTAGCATAAATTAACAGGTTATGAGCCCAGTTTGTAAAAATAATATCAGATCATTGAGAGTAAAAATAATATCAGATCATTTGATTTTATTGGATTTTATTCGATAGCTGTGTATGATTGTAAAATTGGGAGACAAAGCAGCAACAATTACTACGTGTATGCGGAACAACATGTACTTTGCATTCTAAAACGATACATAGGAATTTGTAATAGTTTTGTAAATTTTTTTTACGAAGAATCGACGTGAGAATCGTGAATGATTGTCAGAATTCTAACGCAATGTGGGTGAAACTGATTTCAATTTTTGAACAAACAAACGAGCTCAGCAAATGACAATTGCAAGAAAATTTTGTTTCGTTTAAATGAGAGTCAGGGGATGTATGGCATCATTTATTTCAAAGATGAATATGTTAGTTCATCGAATGAGAAATGCCAATGTTTCAATTGACAATTCGATGGTTATTACACGATTGATAACAACATCGCCATCGGAATATCAATACTTTCAAAGTGCATGGGATTCGGTAATACCAACATCACAAACGCTTGACAATTTGAAAAGTCGATTGATGATTGAAGAACAGCGAAGGAACACGGGTGTATGCGTTGAAAAGAATGAAGCATTCGTGACACAAGGTAATCCACCGAAAAGAAAACCAACCAGAAAACAAAAAGAAAAGAAACAAAAAGGTTGTTTCAAATGTGGTTCACTGGAACATTGGATTGCAATGGTCAAAAGTCATCCAAAGAGGACCAATCAAAGCCAAAAAGGGATGAAAAAGGATCGAGTAAATTATTTTTCAGTGAAATATCAGCACATCGATTGATGACATTTGGTATAGTGATTCGGGTGCTACGGATCACATGAGCAAACATCGTGATTGGTTTCGGAATTTTGTTAAATTGAGCAAACCACGACAAATTACAGTTGGAAATGGTGATGTAATACATGGAACGCGTCGTGGTAGTATTGATATGTACACAACGGTACAGATTGGATCAAGAAGACGCTAACAAATGCATTGTATGTACCAGGATTGTATGCGAATTTATTTTCGGAAACGAAAGCACTTGATAGTGGTCATACGATTAGGGCATACAAAGATGAAATTCAAGTTTTGGTTGAGGGCAGTATCGTAGCAGTGGGAGCACATCGAGGTGGATTATTCCAAATGTTATTCAAGATAATCAAACAAAATGCATCAGTAGTTAATTTAACAATAAAAAGAATACATTGCAAATGTAGCACGAACAGCTTGGACATCAAAATGCAGCACGCGTTCCTGGGATTCTACGAAAAAGTAACATCGATTTTGTGGACGAGGAATTCGGTTGTGATGGCTGTGCGATGAGAAAAATGCATCAATTAAGTTTTAGTCTACGTGAAAAGGGGCCAAAGCATGTGGAGAAATCGTTCATGCGGATGTATGTGGACCAATTCCAGAGACTTCATTCGGGGATGCAAGGTATTTTTTGTTATTCATAGGATGACTATTCACATTTTCGAAAGTTTTATTCTTTAAAGCAAAAGTCAGACGTCATCAATAATCTGAGGACTTATGTGAAATGGGCTGACAAACAAACAAAACAAAATGGTCGTCCGATCAGAATACGTGATTCAACAAAATGGTCATCAAATTATGGTATTACGTACAGACAACGGTACTGAATTGTTAATCACGAAGTGAAGAAATTTTTAGAAGAAAATTGAATTGAACATCAACGAACGGTACCATACACACCACTGAGCAAAATGGGTGCGCTGAGAGAAAGATGCGTACAATTATTGAATCGGCACGGTCAATGCTCCATGCAAAGGAAATGAATCTAAAATTATGGGCTGAAGCAGTGAATTCGGCGGTGTTCATTTTGAATCGTTCAGGCACAAATACGCAGTCAAAAATAAAACACTATATGAGCTATGGTGTGGAAAATCAATTGAAATCAACGATTTTCGAGTTTTTGGTTCAGAAGTCTACGTACATTTACCAAAACATGGACGTACAAAATTGGATGCAAAGGCCAAAAGATGCATTTTTGTTAGCTACGATGACCATGTAAAAGGATTACGGGTGTTGGATACGAATAGCAATAAAATTGAGATTGTACGGGATGTGAAATTTCTGCTCAATGAATTGCCAAGCAAAAGGTTCAATGATGTGATCTTGGATTATGATGCGGTAAACAGCGAGAGAGAAAATTCAAAAACGACTCTTAAAGTACCACAAGAAGCACCAAACCGAAATGACGTAGTAACACCGATTATGCAGAAGACAAATGCTATGTGTTCAGGTCCAGCAAAGATAACAAAGCGTATCGCACAGCTATACTTGATAATATCAACGAGAACAACATAATTGGTAATCGATTGCATGGCTGAAGTCAATCGGTTCACGAAAAAATTGAAGAGGCAGCATCAGTGACATTTGTCACCATCAATGAAGAGCCACAAACGTATGATCAGGCAGTGAATTCGATTCACAAAAAAAATTGGATTGAGGCTATGGATGATGAATACAATTCGCTTTTGACTAACGGATTTTGGTCGAAACACCTGCATTTTGGTCGAACCTGGATTTGGTCGAAAAGCCAGTCAATCAAAAGGTAATTGACAACAAATGGGTGTTCAAGGTGAAGCAAAATCCAAATGGATCGATTGAATGGTATCGTTCACGGTTGGTTGGCCGTGGATTCACTCAACAATATGGAATCGATTACAATGAAACATTCAGTCCGGTGGTGCGATTTACATCAATTCGCACTTTATTGGCCATAACTGGTGAGCTTCAAGAAGACGTGTACATGAAACAACCCATTGGTTTTGATGATGGTAGCGGACGGGTGTGTAAGCTCAATAAAAGCTTGTATGGGTTAAAGCAAGCGTCGAGATGCTGGAACATAAAATTCAGGAAATTCATCGAAAAATTTAAATTCGTGGCAACTGAATCGGATTCATGGGTGTTCATCAGTGTTGGCGATGAACATGTTGTAATACTTTATGTTGATGACGGTTTGGTCATTGGTAACAATGAAAAGGTGATTGATTCAGTCATATCGCATTTGAAACAGCAATTTGAAGTAAAGACAATCGAACTGGGTTGTTTTTTGGGCATCGAAATTCAACAGCTGGATGACGGCTCAATATTTTCAATGACTGATTGCAATGCAGTGGTAACACTGACTGATCCAAATCAGGTAATTGAAACATTCGAAAATTCCGAAATAGCTAACTATCCTTACAGACAATTAGTTGGCAGTTTGATGTACTTAGCAATTACAACACGACCTGATATTGCTTTTGCTATTGGAAAGGTGAGCCGTTTTCTAGAACGACCAACACAGGCACATGTTGTAGCGGCTAAGCGAATTTTAAAGTACATCAATGGTACAATTTTCCCCGGAATTTTGTATAATAGTCATGATAATGGTGAAAATCATATTGATGGCTATTCAGACGCCGATTATGCTGGTGATGTGACATCAAGAAAATCGACATCGGGTTTTGCTTTTACAATCGGAGATGGTATTGTCAGTTGGGGATCGGTTCTTCAAAAATCGGTCAGTTTGTCAACGATGGAGTCGGAATACATATCAGCGGCTGAAGCGACACATGAACTCATTTGGTTGGATCATTTAATAAATGAGCTGACACAATAAAAATTTAGTTCTCCAGTTTTGTTCGTCGATAACCAATCAGCAATTAGATTGGCGAACAACCCGGTCAATCATAAAAGAAGTAAACACATAGATATCAAATATCATTTTATCCGCGAAAAATTGAACGACGGTATTTTGAAATTGAAAGGCATCAGAAGTGAGGATCAACTGGCAGATATATTCACGAAGGCATTACCAGGACGGCGATCTCAAAAATTGAGGTCAAAATTGAACATCGTTCAACTAGGAAATTGTTCGGATTAAAAACAAAAGTGGGAGTGTTGAGTATAATAGGATAGTATTGTTTTTCAAATGATTAAACGCACTCTATTCTTTAGTCTCTTTTTTGCTATTGTAACACAAAATGTCAAAAATGTTCTTGCTTCAATAAATTAACATTAATTAGCATAAATTAACAAATCTTGATAAAACTTTGGTATATGATCCACGTTAACTCGAAAATAGAAGATCTAGCTTCATTTCAAAATTTGACAAAATGGCGGGGAGGGGAGTCCCGAACACATGTATTTTTGAATTTTCAGTAACTTCTAATCCTGGATTTCAATCTTATTGAGACTTGGTATTGAAATTGCATTACTCACAATTAAAAATTGTGGTGAAGTAAAAACCTGAAAAGACTTTTGATTCTGATCGGGTTTGGAGATAGATTTGCAAATATGACGTCAAAATAAAATTTAAGAACCATTATTTTTGTTGTTTTTTGGTAATATGAATATTCTTAAAAAATTTAAAACCGGTACATTTTTATCTTACTCACTTTTCTGAATTTTCCCTTCAGTTTGTTGGAAAAATGAAATTGTAACCTTTAGATTGTCCTCGAATGATAAAGTTGGAAATGGCTCATCTAGATTAACAGATGATGTAAATGTTACATTATTTGGAATAATATGTCCATCAATAACTTTGCTATCGATTAAATCGCTACGTAATTGAGGCTAAAACATAAATCACTTTGTGATTAAAATTGCTAAAATTAAAATTTTATATTATTACTTACCTTAAATCCTTCTTCAACGGGAATAAAGAATGTATAAAAGCCACGATCTTGATATAATTTCTCCTTTTTATTTAAAATTACACGATGTCTAAATGAACGAATTCTATGTTGACCTAAATCTAAACTATCGGAATAAGTTAAAAATTGGAAAGCATCGAGGTTGTTATTGTCTACGGTTGATGTTGGATTTGGTATTAATGGTGTAAGTACATCATCGATTATATGAAGGACCTGTAATGCAATAAAAAATAAAATTTATTTAATTTTATATTGTAGATAAAAGGTGATTCAATGTTTCTTGTAATAGTAAATCTCAATTCATATATTTGACATGGGCATATAAAAATACAAATAAAATACAATTAAATATTATTTTTATTCACATAACTTTTATTTCTGCAATTTAATTACAATTACTTCGGTCTGAAAGACCTAAGTATTACATTCATGAGCTAAAAGCGAAATTCCTACCCCCACTTTTGTTGGCATATCTCGACGTTTTAGGACCTACTGATTCTAAAAAAGCTAAAAAACATGTATGTCTGTCTGCCGGCCGGCCGTCACAACCGACGAAATCTAGAAAACGGCTGAAGGGATTTAGGAACAAAGAATGTGGAACAGAGAATGTGGAGAAATCTGGATGGTCGGGATTGGTATGTGAGATCAAAAACTAGATTATTGCATTATAAGTTTGTAAAAAAAAAGTTGTCAAGTGTGTCAAAAGAAAGATTTGTATTTATTTTTTTTCCCAATTTTTTGGAAAAAATCAGATTAATTATTTGTATGACAGAAATTTTATTATTATTATAGAGAATTATGGCATTATAAGTTTGTGGCTGCAGAAAAAGTAAAAAATGTAAAAAATGTAGCTGTTTTTATGACGCAAATCAGTAAATGTAATGAAAATGAAATTGGAAAAATAAATTTTTTTGTAAAATGTTGGTATTTTTTATTTTGTAATAATTTTTGCAATATTTTTAGAATTTTGGAAAAATTTTAATTTTTGATTTTGTAAGAATTTTTGGAATATTTTTAGAATTTTGAAAAAAGTTTGATTTTATTTAATTTTTACAATATTTTTGGAATTATGGAAGGTTTTTGAGTAGTTTGCTGATTGTATCATATTTTCAGTTTCATCAAGATCCCATGTTCATTTGTCACCCACCCAAATAATGGTAAATAAATTAAAAGGTGTAACTTATCAAAGACACACAGAATTTATCAAAGACACATTAAACGGTTATATAGGAAAAAATTGGAGAAATACAGAAAATAAATAACCTTAAAACTGTTATATGTATTTTGGCGGTTTTTCACTATTTTCCTCCATAAATTTAGATAATATATTTACAAAAAACATAAGAAAACTTTTCGTCTTAACGTCGTCTATATTGGACAAAAAGAGAGAAAAAATAATCGCCAAAAACCGTAAAATAACCTTCAAAATACTTTGTTTCTCTTTCTTCTCAATTTAATCTGTATTGGAGAAAAAAAGAACAAAATAATACAAAACTTTTTTAATGTATGTGTGCATTAGATAATTACTTCGGTCTGAAAGACCTAAGTTTTACATTCATGAGCTTAAAGTGAAATTCTTACCCCCACTTTTTTGGCATTTCTCGACGTTTTAGGACCTACTGATTCTAAGGAAGCAAAAAAAATGTATGTCTGTCTGCCGGCCGGCCGTCACAACCGCTAGACGGATTTCAAAAACTTACTCAATGGGAAGAGCCGAAGGAACGATGTGTTCGACAACTGTACTGGAAGTGTGTCAAAACAAGGAAATTTGCATATTTTATGCTTAAAAAACTTTCATTTTAAGTGATTACGAGTAGGTATTCAATATATTGAATTTGGAGAAATCTTGATGGTCGGAATTGGTATGTGATACCAAAATCTAAATAAGTTTGGCAAAAAAATGTTGTCAAGTGTGTCAAAAGAAAGATTTTTATTTATTTTTTTACCCAATTTTTTGGAACAAAATAAAATTAATTATTTGTTTGACATAAAATTTTATTATTATTATTGAAAATTATGGCATTATAAGTTTGTCAAAAAATATTGTCAAGTGTGTCAAAAAATGATTTCATTTATTTTTTTAGATAATTTTTTGGAAAAAAAATTTATCTGTTTGTTTACGTAAATATAATTGAACATGGAAATTTTTGAATTTGTTATAGTTTTTGAAATATTTTTGGAATTTTGAAAGAGTTCCAATTCTTGATTTTTTAAGAATTTTGGGAATATTTTTAGAATTTTGAAAAATTATAAATTTTTGATTTTATTATAATTTTTATAATTTTGGAAAAAGTTACAATTTTTGATTTTGTTATAATTTATGCAATATTTTTAGAATTTTTGAAAAAAGTTTTAATCTTTGATTTTGTAATAATTTTTGAAATATTTTTAGAATTTTGTTTGAAAAAAGTTTGAATTTTTTATTTTTTTTTAATTTTAACAACATTTTTGGAATTTTGGAAGAAATATGAATTTGTGATTTTGAAATATTTTCTCGAAATGCTAAATGGAGAGGTTTTTGAGTAGTTTGCTGATTGTATAATCTTTTCACTATATTATGTTAATATATAATCTGTTATAATTTTCCGACAACGTATTGATGTTTCGTGTTAGTTTTGTAATACATATCTAAACAGAGATAAAAAATGCATGTACTTTAACAAAAAGCTATGTTTGATATACATCGCTGCTCAAAACTAAAAACCATGTCCTCATAAAAGTTTTTTGCGAAAACTATATCAAAATCCTTAACCCAGACCGAAGTCTTGATATCTCAGAGCTTGAGATTTCAGCCCCTCCATATTTTAACGTTGATTTGATAACGTTGTACGTTTTCAAGGTTAATTAAGTTGTAACCAAATTGAATTATTTGATGTCATCATCAAATTTATGTATGTACCTACAATTGAAATAATAAATAAAAAATGCACTCCTATTGTGGAGACCGAAAGGAAAACTTATTTTCATATTTTTCTTTGAATAAAACATTACCCACTATCGTAAGAGTAAACATTTGGTCCTCCGAGCCCACAAACAACAAGTCTTAAACATTTGGTCCTTCGAGCCGGATTTAAAAGCTTTACAAAAAATGTGTACTTAGAACAACATTTTCAATTTAATTTTTGTTGTTGTCTCAACATCGTAAGGAATAAGTGAGGAATATTTTGAAACATATTAAAAGCAATCAAAACTGACCAAATTAAAGAAAGAATTAAAAATGAGTGATTATTATCTCGAAACCAAGCCAAGCATATATTCTGAATCCCAACTTACACAAACAACAATAGCTCTGGATAAAATACAATCAAACACACAAATAGTTTATATGGATGACAATTATGAATTAAGACACTTGGAAATGCCAATCTTTTGTTATTTTAAGCGTAAAAAATTTTCATAAAAGAGATTCAAATTAAACATCTGAGATTTAACAAACCTTATTGATAAATTCTGCCAGAAATGCCCTTTTTTATTTGGTAAGTAATTTCATTGTAAGACAAGAAAAACACAATTTTATTATTCATGCTTGTAATTACATTTTTCCAACACAATTACATAATACTCCTCTAATATTATTTAAATTATCCAGAGTGTTCAGAAATTAAAATACAAAACACTTTTGTATTTTTTAAATTAACATATAGATAAGTGTCATTGTAGCTCGAAGAAAAATGTAATATCTTCACTTCATTAAATCCAATGATTTAATTAAAAAAAAAAAATTCAAAGAACTTTAATTAGTTTTTTATCAGTCGAATTGAATCATAACAAAATACAATTTCTTTTCTTCGGAACTATTTATAAATTAAATATTAGAAGAAACTTACTTGTTTAGATCCTTTACTATTTGTAAATTGTTGATTCGATTTTGATCTTATTATTTTGGCATTGTTTACAAAAATATCGTTACCCTTTTTGTTTATATACAAAGGTGGATTTCCATCTAAATCTGATAACACTGGCGAAGTTAAATGTTCTAGTGTTGAAGCAGATGTTGCTGTAATGAA
Organism: Diogma glabrata; assembly: GCA_963693315.1. Lineage (NCBI taxonomy): Eukaryota > Metazoa > Arthropoda > Insecta > Diptera > Cylindrotomidae > Diogma > Diogma glabrata. Next base: position 266,136,374 of record OY856188.1, read on the forward strand.
AAATGAATGAAATCGTTACTTGTTAATTGAAACTCATATAAATTAGGTTAATTAATATAAGTGATATCAGTAAAAAAATTTATTAATTGAAATAAAATATATACACATATTATGATTGTTTTAACATTGAGAGGCTTCAATTACAAATGTTTATACGGATAATTAATATTGGAATAATCTATTAACGAATATCAAATTATTGTACAAAATGCCGCTGTATTTAAATTATTGGTATTTATCTTGTTATATATTTATTCAGTTAGAAGTTGAAATCAGTTGAAATCAATGTTATTGTAAGCAACCCTTAGTAAATAATCATATTAAAAACAGAGACTTTAATAGACGATAAAATCGATTAGTTGAGCATAAAAAGCTAACTTTTATAGAAGCATAAGATTTGATTTTCATCATTTCATTATGTTGCCTTTCAAATTTTCTCGAAGGAATAACATGTTCATCGGAGAAAAACAATAAATACCACATTTTTTATAATAAACATTTATTTAACTTTGAGGCGTTTTAAGTAAAAGTGAAATATTGGTCCCTTCAGTCTCGTGATTTATTAAAGTACATTATTCCAAAATTATGTCTAACAAAATAATTTATCAATTACGGTCTCAAATCATGGATCAAAATAATGTAATCAGCTTCAATATATGTAATCAAGTTCAAGCAGAATTATATTTTTTATTTTTTTGTATCAACTACAGTTAAAGACACACCTGTTTTGTGGGATATAGCGGTTATCAAGTTGGGTTAAAATTCGTAGATTGAAAGTTTAAGTGCAACACCGGCTCCAGAATTATCTACTACTATTCTGCCCCTAACTTTTGTTTGAACAAAATTCATCTGTCAAACATCAAGCTTACAAAAACAACATAATGGAATAAATACTGTCAAATATGCTTTTAATATTATTCTGTTTCGCATTTATTGAAACTGAACAAGTTTTTCTCGAAATATCACAAAATTGACCACACTGGTTACGTTTTTGAGGTCACCATATATCATCACCCTTATATTCAAATTTCATCAAAAGATTATATTTTTGTTTACGAAAGAAACCCTCATCCAAGACTAAGAGATAAAGTCAAAAATATTTGTTTCACTTTAAAATTTTTGTAACGTGAAGATATAAGGCTATTAGCAAAAAAAAAAATCAATAGGCGCCTCTTTCTCTGATAGTTTTACAGCATTTAATGGAGACAAGTGAAAACTAATATCATAAATAATACTCTACATACTATTAAAAGCATTTAAATTTATTTTTTTTTATAAAATTGAAAATGTATAATAAATAAAAACGTTACCATCTATTTTCAACACAATTTATATCTATTATTAAACCCAAAACGTTTTATAACAATAAAAATTCGCTTGGTAAAAGCATGAGTAAATTTATAAATTTTACATCAGAAAAAAAAAATATATAGGAAGATAAAAAATATAATAACGACTAAGTATTATGATAATAAACATAGCTTTTTTCACTGTTAGTAGTTTTCTAATATATTCGATAGCTTGTATTTTCTAGAAATTCACAGAACGAAAATCTGCGACTTTTTCTATGGCATGTCATTTTTACTTCACCAAAATTGAAAATTGTCTGAAGTAAATAAATCTATCGAAAAAAAATCTTACGCTTTGACCAAAGAATATTCATATTTAAAGAAATTCTCTAAATGAGTTACTATTTTATTTCGGTTCCGTCATTATTTCAGTTTATTATATTAAAATAATCCATGTCAACAAAAATAAAAACATTTATGTGTGCTGGCCAATTAACCAATTTTTAACATTTTCTCAGTTAATTGCTTTGTTGCGTCACACAAGCAGTAATACATGTTTATATCTACATAAATAATAAAAAATCTGTTATGTAAAGCTTTTGTCATAATATTATATGTAGATATAATACGGTTGTTCAAATTTTTTCAAAGAAGAATGGTCGTCTGTAGTTGTAGAGATGATATATGGAAATGGTTTAACTAGTATTCTATATTGAGATGATATGGGTTAATTTTAAATTTGTGTGTGATGAAAAGTTTAATTAAAAAGAAACAAGAGATGTTTATCTGACTATAAATAATCGATCAAATGTTCGATCGAGAGATTATGTAAATTTAAATCAAAATAAAAACATTAACTCGGTAATATGATGTGTTTTTTTATGATTACTCAAAGTGAATTTAAGGTATTGTAATAAAGTTTTCTACAAAATCCGGTGAAATTATTTTTAATTAAAATAATTTATTTATTTTATTTTCATATTGAAAAACTTAAACTCCATATATTCCATTCCAATTTATTTTGAAAGTGGGTAGTATTATTTTAAGATACTTTTAGCTTAAGATATTTTTAATAAATCTCGTTTAGTATTAGCTACCTCATTACATGAAGATGGGAAAACTAATAAAAAAAAACTTTTTAGCACGAAGTAGGCAGAAATATTGGCAAAAGTATACTAAAACCTTATATACCATGTCTCAATAAGATTGAAAGCCAGGATTAAATTAGAAGTTATTGAAGATTCACACTTACAGGTGTTTGGGAGACCTCCACCATTTTGTCCAATTTTGAAATGAAGCCAGATCTTCCCATGCGTTTTTCTATCAAGATCCTATGCGTTTTTGTCACCAAGCCACCAATTCACCCAAATTGCTAAATAAAAATTAAATTTCACAAAATTCTCCAATTTTTATTATAGTTAATGTAATTAAGTTGTCAGATATGTATTGTTAAACGAATAAATTTTCTCACAATTATTTAGAAACAAAATGTTGAATTGGTCAAATAAAATAGTTGACTAAATTGATTAAGCACGTTTAGTACAATTTAGCAACAATTATAATGCAGTCAAAATAAATTTTGTAACATTAATTTAAATTGAGTACAATTAACAATATATTTTTAACGTTTGACAAATAATAAAAACCTATTGGTATCAGCCCGGAATAGCGAAGTCTCAGATATGGCATAAAAGTTATTTGGGTTTGAGAAAGTAAAAAATTTGCTTGGATCAAGGATTTCGGATCTTTTTATTGAATTGAAAATCATGGGATTAACGTATTTTGGCAGCAATCAGATGAGGGTAAAACTAAATGCTAACTAAAGGGTTTAGGTAGCTAAATAAATTTTACAATTTTTTTATAAATATACAAAATAAATTGTAAAACAAGATATTTGAAAAAACCCTAACTTTATTTGATTTACAAAATATTTTTGGATTTGAAGGAAAAAAAAAGTCAGACAAGTGTTCATGAATGTATAAATGAACACAATATACAAAATAATTGACATAAAGTTGTGTTGTAAAGTCTTTTTATTTTTCATTAGAATGTTATTTTTCATAACCAGCTTCGATTTGAATAATGTTATGAACGTCATATCACATCATAAATGCCGGTTGTTATTTAGCCATAACGGCCCGTTGCTATGTAAACATTTTCATAGCAACGTATTTGAAGGGATACCAAAATAAATATTACTATAAATTATTATAAATTATTTTATTTAAAATTAGTTTATATAAAAATTAAAGTTGCAATAATTAAAATTATTGTCTGAAAATGTATGGGTTTGCAGATCTGGAGTGTTCGAATTTGTGTGTTCCACTGAAATCACTTGATCGCTTGTATTTGTCGCGGTATAGTTTGTTGGCGGCTCTGCTAGTTCCATTAAAAGTTTAGAAGCCTTATTTTTTGTAGCAACACTCTCTTCTACATACGCTTCTGCCACTGAAGAGCTCTTCCACTTCCCATGCATTTTCAACGTTTCGAAAGATGCCCCTGCTCCAACCAATAGAGTGACCGATGTTCTTCTTAGGCAATGTCCAGTATATCCTTTCCAATCTTTTGATTTCAAAAACTTTGCCATAGTTGCTGGAACATTGCCTAAGCTAAGGTGGTCTTTCCCACTGGCTGTTCAGTACATTTTCGGTTCTTATAATTTAGAAAAAAATGTTTGGAAGCCTTTTCTCCCCTTATAGACATATATGTTTTGATTATTTGTAGGGCCCTGATTTTATCCTCGTCTATAATACTAAACCCTGACGAGGGGCCAGTTTTGGTGGAAGCTACCTTAACAACTACACAGGAACCCTTGTTTTCAATGTCGTCAATTGACATCTTCGTCAACTCATCCCTCCGCAAGACCCCAAACACACCCATTAAAATAACTACTTTGTGCAGAAGGTAATCACTATCAGGGGAATCTTGAATGAAACATTGGATATGGTCCGGCTCTAACACTTTGAATTTTTTTGTTACGTAATTTTTCGACTTCGTTTTGAGAAAGGCAATTGGCTGAATTTTGTAAAATCGACATTGGTATTAACTAATAAAGTGGTTTTCAGCATCGAGTATTTTGTCCAGAGTGAATTAGGGGCAAACTTTTCAGACTAAAAATAAAAAAAGGAATATAAATACGGCTTACAGTGCAATATATAACAACTTTAAGGAACATACCAATTCTTGGAAGTACGCCAACATGACGGTCTCATCTATAGCTGCAATATTATTCCGGGTCTTCTATTCTATAAATAGGCTGTATACCTGGTCTTAACGGACCTTGGATTTGATTGGCAGCAAGTTGGCAATGGCCTTAGCTGCATTTTGTGAGACAAGATCTGGTAAATCCATATTTTCTTATTTTCGTATATTTTTTTTAATACTATATGACAGGAACCAATTTTAGTTTTATTAAAACCAATTGTTTTATTAAAACGATTAAAGCTGTTCGAAAATTCAAAGACTACTTAGCGGCTACTTATAAAATAAATATGTACATTTAGAGAGAAATCAAAATATTTTCATAGCAAACTATTTGAAGGGAAACCAAAATGAAACTTTTTTTCAATAATTATTAATTACTCTAATTTATTATTAATACATTTAATGAAAAATAAATCGTTGTACGCACCACTGTCGTTATCAGATTTTAACGGCCTTCAGGCGATATGAATAGAGTATCAACAGAGTATCAATAGCAGCCCATCTTTTTAAGTTTCGAGTGACAAGATGCAGCTTTTCAAAGAAATTTTTTTAATAGAATATAGCATCTCTGGAACGCTTGCTGACGTCGGTCTTCCTTAATAATTGTAATCCACAAAATTTTAAAAATAGCGTTAAAAAAATTCTCAAAGAAAATTGATTAATAGTGAGTAACCTTAGATTCCTAGTTAGCATCGTATCTTATACGATATTCAGAGATGTTAATCTATAATTTCTTATGGTTAACACTAAAGAATGTCTAGCTTTAAAAAATAATACTGAAAAATTATCGGTTAGAAGGGGTCCGGACCCGAACCCCCCTCCTCCCCTTGTGTGCACCCCTGATCTTATTTATAGCTGTTTAAAGGTGCTCTTTCAAATGACCCCCACTCGTTTTACCCTCCCTACTCCCATCCCCTAAACACATAGAAATATAATTATTTAAGACTTTGATATCATTTTCGCTATAATAACTCAGAAACTGTGCACCGCAAAATTCTAAAAAAATTGCAATGTTGTTTCCTTTATTTTTTTAAGTGTGTTGAAAGTTGGTTTTCTTTGTAAAATATTTGTTTTCATTAATATTTGAGTCCTAAAGTTTTGCTATATTTTCGTAAATGGATAGTGGAATCCTTGCCAACTTAACTTTCTTAACGTCAACATACAGCTTTAATTTTTATAAAATTTAACACATGAATATCGTAATAAAATAAACATCTTTTCAGGTTAGGCTAGAATGTAATATTCCACTATTAAACCTACTGATGTGTTGTTTTAGCTCATCCAACACCAAATCATCGTTTAAACGTAAAACCACCAACTTATAGACTTGATCAACGTAAATCAGGTTCATTCACCATTATAAATCATGTCTGCTTGCTTAACTGGGCCTCGGTCCGTCGACCCTTGAACAACAGTCGAGTACGTTAACACACCTGGCTTTATATTACCTAACAACATACTAACATGAAACGGTTTATATCCATATTCAAAATTATAACAAAACTCCGCCTATTTGGCAAAGATTTTGACGTTTTGGAATCCAAGTATCGAATTTCTTTCATAAAGAGTTCAAATTTTTTAAACAAAAAACAAACGAAATAAATTAAATAATTTCAACAGAAAAAAACAACCTCTACAATTACATTAGCTTAGATCTCATTAGATCTCAGTGAATACATTTAGCTTTTTAAATCATTAAATAATTTTTGTCATGAATCTATATTGTTTATTGTTTTAGCCTAGGTAGGTACTAACGTTTAACGTTTTCTTTGGCAACATTTAAGGATTACATGATATCCAATTTAGTCAGTTTATTGTTTTGTAGACGTTTAACAAAAACGCATTCATTAAAAATTGTTGATTAATATTACATAAAATCAATTAAATAATTAAACAATTTTTATTAAAATCAATTATTTATTTTTAAGAATTTTGAACACAAATATTATAGCAATGATAACACTGTGCGACAGCCCGAATCCGCTGAGGTTCTGACTATCGGGAAAAGTTATATCGGTCAAAAAAAAGTTATACGTGTCCCAGCGTTTCGCTGGGTCACGTCTAGGAATCGAGATATATCGATTTGAAGTTAGCAAGTATCATATAGGGGAAATTGTCACGTTTGGGGGTCTTTTTTGACATAACTCGAGAACGAATCGTCCGATTTTGCTGAAACAAATTTAGAAATTAAGAATTATAATTCCTTTAATCTACTGATATACTATACTGAAAAAGTAACGAAAATATAAAAAAATAAAAAATAAAATAAAAAAAAATTAAAAAAATTAAATAAATAAATAAAATAAAAATAATAAAATAAAATAATAAAAATGAAAATATAATAAAAAGATGAAAAAATAAAATGGAAAAAATACAATAAATAAATAAAAAAATAATAAATAAATAATAAATAAAAAATAAATGAATAATAAATAAATAATAAATAAATAATAAATAAATAATAAATAAATAATAAATAAATAATAAATAAATAATAAATAAATAATAAATAAATAATAAATAAATAATAAATAAATAATAAATAAATAATAAATAAATAATAAATAAATAATAAATAAATAATAAATAAATAATAAATAAATAATAAATAAATAATAAATAAATAATAAATAAATAATAAATAAATAATAAATAAATAATAAATAAATAATAAATAAATAATAAATAAATAATAAATAAATAATAAATAAATAATAAATAAATAATAAATAAATAACAAATAAATAACAAATAAATAATAAATAAATAATAAATAATAAATAAATAATAATACTAAATAATAAATAATAATAATAAATAATAATAATAATAAGTTATAATAATACTAAATAATAAATAATAATAAATAATAATAATAAATAATAATAATAATATAATAAAAAATACTAAAAATATAAAATAAAATTATAATAAAAATAATAAAATAAAATAAAAATAATAAAATAAAATAATAATATAAAATAAATAAGTAAAAAATAAAAATAAATAAAAAATAGAAAATAAAAAAGTAAAAAATAAAATTAATACACATAGAAACATGTCCAAATACATTTAAAACAATAAATTTTGGAGTTTATTCCAGTAAAAATATTAAAAAAAAATTTCTATGAAAAATCAATATTCTTGTCAAAATGAGATGATACCTTTACTTAGTTGTGAATAAAAGTGAAACGCGTTCATCGATTTTCATGATCCATTTCTCATTTTGTGCACAGATTATGTGACTCTACGTCAAAGTAATAAGACTTGACACTTTTTCCCGTTTGTAATTTTTCATGATTTTTTAAAATTCAATTTTTTTATTTTTTAGGCAAAAAATTATTTTTTTCTTCATTAATTTATTTATAACTGCGAAAATGTTGGTTGTGTAAAGAAATAGTATAATTGTAGTTAAAAGGGATTGTAATTCTTAATTTTTCTAAATTAGTTTCAGTAAAATCGGACTAGTCGTTCTCGAGTTATGTCAAAAAAGGCCCCCAAACATGACAATTTCCCCTATATGATACCAACTAACTTCCAATCGATATATCTCGATTCCTAGACGTGACGCAGCGAAACGCCGGGACACGTATAACTTTTTTTTGACCGATATAACTTTTCCCGGTAGTCAGAACCCCAGTGGATCACTGACCCCTACCATTTATCGCACAGTGTAATGATTGCAGTGACGTAATAAATTTATTACGCTATAGTGCGTAATGAAATAGTAAATAATTCAAATGTCATATCACAAATTGTAATGAAAAATTTACTAATAAGAAATATATAAGAAAAGTAAACTTTACTTCGGTTATGTCAAATGATTATGTCAAATGATTTTCTTTGAGATCTATGCCGATGATGCGATATTTATGTAACTATAAATAACAACCAAAAGTATGTAATACAATGGTTGGTAATAGTTTTGTTGCATACATATACTTCCGGTTTGATCGAAAAAAACCCAATTCGAATGTATGATTTTTGATTTAGTGCATTGCCCTCTATTTGATCATTGACACAATTTGCTCGATTTAACCCAATATCACGACATTTATTTGTACCCAAAAATAGTTTTATATGATTAAATGTCGCGTTAAACGTATGCCATTCCGGATGAATTAAATTATGTAGGTTTTCGAATATCGCTTATCTGGTGGTGATTGCGATGTAAGGCCGATTTTTTGCAGATGATGTCTGACCTCAGAATTTCTGGCACTAGAATATGATAAGTGATGAATGACAACATGGATTTTTCTGTAATATGTCGAATGTTCTAAGTAACGAAATCTAAGTGAAATAGTGGACGATTTGTTAGAGTTTTGGAGGAAATTGTTGTAAAAACTAGGAACTTAGAAATTTTATTTTCCAAAAAATAGCGAAAATATTTGATACCGAGATAAATTGCTAGGATATCATCTATACAGACAAAGACGACATTGAGTTCCTTTATTACTTCATAAATTAGCACTGTGCTAACATTTGGCGACTTTAACCAAACGATACTTGCAAGGAAAAATGTTATATATTGTAAATGGGATATTTATTCGGGAAAGTAACAACGTTTAGCTGTCTATCTATATAGCCTCCATCAAGATCGCTAAAATTTGTTATTTTTTGTAAAATGTGTTGTGATCATTTTATATTTATGTGTTGTACTAAGATGGAATTAATACGATTATCTTTTATTATGACAATGACACAATGGAAAATTTTTAAATCCCAAAGTACATTGGTGACACATGTATTGATTTATACAAGAATTTGTGGTTTGACTTAGTATTCACATACTAAGACTAAAAGTGTATAATGGTTTTCAAATAAAATTAGGGGAAATGAGATGTAAATTATTTTATGTGTTCATGATTTAATTCTAATTATGTAGTTCAGTCGATTTGTGATTTTATTTCAAAATATTGAAAACTAAAATTTGAATCTTTTGATATTCATAAGTTGAGCTACAGATGTTGAATAATGAGCTCATATTGATTTCGGTAGCTTGTACAATATCGTTAAGTTATAATTTTGATCGAATGCTTCTGCTCATAAGCTGGTGCATTGCATTGGAAACTATGTTGTCAAAGTTTAAACTACACAAAATTTAGTTGCTTAGAGTCAGAGAAAAGTTAGTGATAACTATATTTCTATTTCGATAAAGGTTTACCCAAAACCTCCGATATTCTTCAAGCCTAATTCATTGACGCCATATTGACAAAACAACGAACATTGCCATATGCAAAAAATTGGATTAGTGTTTTTGATTAAATTTTTTGAATTTTTTTTATATGGAGTTTTATTTTTCTAGATGGCGTTATTGGCATCAAGGCGATTTTTTGAATTTTTTTTATATTGAGTTCTAATTTCAAAATGGCGCTACAAGTTAACAATTTTTCCTGTGCTAAAAAATTAATCAGGCTTGCTTGTATAACGGTGAATTTGGTTTACCAGTTAGCCCAAAATCTCCTTTGATTACTTTTTGTCATGCGTATATTCTGTTTTTTATGTATATTTTTGAAAACTGAATAACTAAACAAAAAATCCTATCACATAGATTGGTCAATATTTCACGATAAGATTGAAGAAATAAAAATAAAATAAGAAAAAAACTAAAATTGGGTTGACGATAATCCAGCTGGAGGCACATTGTTTGATCATATGACGCACTATCTTCCTCAATAATTAAAATATAGAGATTATATGGAGGATCGTTTCTTCGAACAAGCAATAGCGTGGCATCATCAAGGCATATTCCATAACTAAGATTTGGGGTGCTACCGTTGACTGAATAGAGTATATCCAACGATATCTCACTGCAATTGCCAGGGGTATGTATCTCACGCTAGTTCATATGTCAATCGCAGGAACTGGAGTACGCGAGGTTGTAATAACAGAACAAAGATAAAATTTTTTTAAAAATTACAAACCTACAAAAAGGTGTCGCCCTTCATGCGTCCGTACTTTTATAAGACTTAAAAGCCGCTCAAAAAAATGTCGCATTTTGGTTTTCGTACTTCACCATATCAACTGTATCGAAACACTCTGAATACCTACAATGGTATAGATTTTAAAATAATACTTGTTTTTATTTTTTTTTTACGATTAACAAGATACGTTAACACAATTTAGTTCAGGTTATAAAATTTGTCACCTAATGCATTAACCCACGTACGCATAGAAAATATTTCCCAAAATTTTTTTACATCTTCATGTTCACATTAAATATATAATTTTTATAAAAAGGAAAAACTTATATGAAGATATTAAAAAGCCTTTTCAAAATTAATGTATGTCCTTTTTACTTAATAAGTAATCCTACGTTTTTTTTTTGCAAAAATAATAAGAAATTTTCTTCACCATTTAACTCTTCGGCTTTTGGTTGATTTATAGTTGGTTTGAAAATTTTATGTGTATCAAGGGACCTAGATTAGGAATATAACTTTAAATAATTGAACGAATAAAGATAAAAACACATTTGTATATGCAAAATATCTTAAGGATCATTTGAATTTATTGTTGGATTTGGATATATTCATACATCCTCACATGCACAGTTTAAAACGCACTAAGTTTGGTTCAATTATACAAATTGCATAATGTTTTACAATTTTAATAACCGATTTCGTTCGATGAAATCAAACACCGTAATTTGACGCCAGATAAAATCAGCAAATCGACAATAAAAGCATAAGACAAGGTATGACTGTTTTTTTGTGAAAATAGAAAATCTCAAATCCAAACAATCAGTTCTCGTGCAAATCTAGATAATGTATAAAAGTTTAACGAAAATAACTGCTTAAAAGGATATAGTGTGAAATCCAACATAAAACGTCGGACAAGTGCGAATAAAATTCGCTCGCCAAGGGTTCTGTGAATGTAAAAGAACACAATATCAAAAATAAATGACATAAAGTTATGTTGTAAAGTCTTTATATCGCCAGACTATGGACGCATAACAGAATAAATATTTAATCGTAGACGTCACATTTTTTAGAATAACTCAAAAACTTTGCACCACAAAATTCTAAAAAAAGTTGCAATGGTTCTTAAATTCGGTGCTATTTCAAATGACACCACACTCGCTTGGGTTTTTTTCACCCTTCCCCACCCCAATCCCTTAAAAGTACAAAAATATAATTATTTGAAACTTCGCTATAATTTTCGTTCAGAGTTTATCAAACTTCCTGTCTCTGTGAATTTTTTCAAATTTTTCTGTTAATTAAGCTCGAAATGCAAGGGGGGGACCAACTTTTTGTGTCACTTTTTTGACAATAATTCAAAAACTTTGCATTACAAAATAATTCTAAAATAAATGGCAATGTTTCTAAAATCAAGTTCTCTTTCAAATGAAACCCCACTTGAACTGGTTCTAAATGATGTTTTTACCCCTTATCGTTCCCGCCCTTTTAATTAATTTTCATTAAAAATCTCCTCATTATCATTCCAAATATATTTCAAGATTTTCGATGAAATAGGATCGGAGTTAATCGGGGCAATAAAACATAGAGAGAACGTCATTTTTCAGAATTATACAAAAAATGGTGAGGTGTAAAATTCCAAAATACATTTTTAGGGAATGCTGAAATGAAGCCCTTTCATATGATACCCTACTCGTCTCGATAAAAAAATGTATGTTCTCAAAGGCTTTACATCGTACCTCTGTAAAACAAACGAACACAACTTTATTTATTTTTTAACCCGCCATCTTGTGTGGGTAGGTTAGTTTTATAAGCACCTCAAATTTTAAGTTGTATCAGATTAATGGTTCACGAGATAATCGAAATAATGTGAAAAACACGTTGTACTGTCACCAATAGTGTTCCGTATAAAAAACGGAACCCTAAAAATCTCGTCTCGATTTAGAGGCGAATATACAGTTGGAGGTTAGTGAAATTACAATTGACTATTATTATGACAACATCCATGTTGAGTAGGATTTATTCGTTCGAGCATTTTATCTTTTAAGGGCTAAGTATTTATAAAAATATGAGTGATTTTTTACAGTTTGTATAAGAATTATGATTCACTAGAATAAAATCGGATAGATTTATTTAATCAATATTTGATTTTAAAAGCGAAAAACCTACCAAAAAACTTTTCCTCAATTCCGAACCAAAATTTAGACAAACATTCTTCGGAATGTTTTTATTAACCATTTTACTCACTCGAACAGTGAAGAAATGAAAAGTTTGTTACACAATTTCAGGTTTGTTCTGGATAATTTTTTTTGTCTTATTTTTACTCTATAGTGAACTCTATCGGTAGATCACAATATATTAGGAATTGAATACTAATGAGTTCAATAGAGTAAAAATAAGACAAAAACGAAATGCACTATGGATCATATAAGATTGTGCAAAACAGAAATTCTCCACCAAACTTTTTATCACGTCGCTACCTAGTCGCGATGATTCGAATCTTTGTCCAAACAGGAATTTATATACAGTTGAATATAGTTTTTTAGCGTTTGAGAGTAAATTTACCTAAATAAATATAATCAACTAGTGCGCAGGTACACCTAAATTAAAAATACACACCTTATCATACATCATCGTTAATTAATTTATTTTATGTTCAAAACCAAAACAGAACCTGTTATAGTTTGTACTATAATCCAGTGTTTTTGTTGGTTTTAATTTGTTTAACGGTTTTTTGACAATTTTTGCTTTGGTTCATTAACTTGTCAAGACTGATTGGGTTTAAGAGATTTCTTTAGCAGTTTTCATAACAATCAAGTACGTAGTAAAACCTTCTTCGAAGAATATAAAACAATTGATAGTCAAACAAAACTAGTATAACCTAAAACTTTTCTTTTTCTATTAGATCAATATAACATACAATATATGACCTAGATACCCATAGTAATATAGATTAAAATCAACCTTAAAAAAAAAACATATAACTTTTTATTATATAAAAAAAAAACAATTGTAGAGTTGTTTTTCCTTTATTAAAGGAAAATCAATAAAAAAGTCCAAGCGGCACGTATATCCGCTAGAAATAGGTAGATTTCGGAACCAGACAGCTTTGTGTACAAATAGAATTAAATGGGTCAGATTAGTTTAAATAAAAAATTTAAGTAGAAACAGAATAATCCAAAAAATTTATCAAACCAAACTAAATACATTAACGGAAACTACTTTATCAATGCGATTTCGGAACAGTTTTATTTAATTTGGTTAAAACTACTTTTAGTAACATATTAAATCCACCAAAGAGCAAATAAACGTTCTCACAACGTCAACGTACAACACCACCATACATAATTTATAATCTAAAATTGTCAAACAACTTTTACACTTCAAATAATTCAAATATCTACAATTTAGGAAAACTTTTGTAAATGTGTAATCAATATGCATATATTTATTTCAACTAACCTACTTCCAAATATGTATTCCAAATTTCCGACGAAAATATTCCTTAATTTAAAACAATAATGACTCAGGTTTGTTTTAATTTTTTTTTTTAATTTTTGCAAAGAAAAATAAAAACTCCAAAACAAGAAACAAAAGAAAATTTATTTAATATTTCTATGGGATATTTTTTTATTTTATGGAAGTTGTTGTAATTGAATGGCTTGTATTAGGTATAATGCTAATTACATTGAAACCTCTTGGGTTAGAAAACTGAAAATCTCTGAGGTTATAGTTGAAAAGTTTATGTAAAAGCTAGTATGAGTTTAAATAACATAAAAAATGAGGAAGGCATAGCCGTTTGCGTTTGTTTTCGTTTTAACAGCCCCGGTGTCTCAACCTCTTGAGCTACTTCTTTTTTTAAATTTTGGAAAGATTTATGTTCTATCTAACGTGTGCAATAGTATATTACATATCTAGAGTTGTAAATAGCATTTTACATGCGAGTGAAAATATTGCGCACCAGATGCGTCGAGTGTAGTATCTTCACGAGCATGGAAAATGCTTTACAACTCGAGATTTGTTATATACTTTTTCTACGACTTTGTTTTAATGCCCAAACGCATATAATTACTTGAAAAAATGAACTACTAATTATAAATTAAATGCAAATAGTTGACAAATTGTGGTAGGCTTTGCATTATTCTGTGTCAAAATGAATGAACATCGCTCAAGCTGGACTTGAAGCAATGGTAAGTGTTACAGTTGATTATGACATCTCAGTGACGTCGAAAGATGGAGCTGAAGATTGTAAAATGGTAGTGGATGGTGAGAGTAAATCCTCAAATCAGAATACAAATCAGGTCAAACAAGACCATTTGTCATGTAAGGGAGGGTCCTACAATCTAGTTGGGGCCGAGACGGTGACGTCTTTTCCCGAAGCTGAAGCGGTGCCTGCTTTATTTGGAGGTCCATCCCCTGTATACAGCACGACGACAAAGTCTAACGACTAAGCTGAAGTGCAGGTGTTGGTTTTCATTTTGTTTCTGGTTTTCTCTTTTTAGTCTATCTGATCTGATGGGTAGCTTAAAAATAGTACAAATAAACTTGCAGCATAACAAGTCTGCTTCCGATGAATTGTGTCAAGCAATTGTTATGCAGCATACAAATATAGTTCTGATTCAGGAACCGTGGGTCAATAAAAATCATATACTGGGCTTGAATTGTAAATAGGCAGGGCGTTTGTCGGTACAGTTACAGAGAATCCTCGTTCGTGCGTTTACTTTTCGAACGACATTATTGGTATCCTTATACTTCAATGCAGTGGCAAAGATGCTGTTGCTGTTAAAATTACGGTAAAGATCGAGGGTTTTGATACCGACGTAGTCATCGCTTCCTTATATTTACCGTACGATGGTACCATTCCAACCCAAGAACTCGTTAAAGTGGTGGAATTCTGCAGAAACAAGAACCTGCCTTTGATCCTTGGGTGCGATGCAAATGCGCATCATGGAATTTGGGGCAGTTCAGATAATAACAGAAGGGGAAAAGACCTCGTTGAATTTCTTCATGGTACAGATCTAGAAATTCTAAATAAGGGGAATGCTCCAACTTTTACAAATGCAATTAGGAAGGAAGGAATTGACATCACCCTCACTAGCCTAGTTTTAGTGAAAAGGGTTCGAAATTGGAGAGTATCGCAAGATATTCTCACCACAGACCACAAGTGCATAAATTTTGAACTTATGGTCGACACATTGGTAAAAGAAAGTTTTAGGAATCCCAAATCAACTGATTGGGATATGTACAGATCACTTCTTAGCCAAATGTTTCTGGACGTTGATCCATCGATAAACTGTATACAAGACATTGATAATGTTGCATACCGTATTCAAGAGTGTATGGTCAAGGCTTTTGAAGAATCTTGTCCACTCAGGGCGTTCAATTATGAATTAAACTCACCCTGGTGGAACAGAAAACTTAGAAAGCAGAGATCTACAGTCAGGAAACTTTTAATAATAGCCAAGCGAACAAATAATACCGATGACTGGAGCGCTTACTGTACTAGTCGGAGGGAATATAAATACAGTATCCGGGGTGCTAGAGAGATTGTTTGGAAGATGTTCTGTGAGTCAACTGAGAGCTATCCTGTGGCAACAAGGCTTCATAGAGCACTCTCAAACGAACCCAAATACCAACCAGGCTTACTGCTTATGCCAACTATATAGGGAATCTGTGGAAGAAAAGGTACATCATCTGCTTTGTACACATTTCCCAGGCAGCCGTTCCACTGCTGGTTTGAAGGCACAACCTAGGGTTTCTCCAAATAAAGAGAGCTGGATCTTGGCTGGAAATGTGGTGAACATCAGATCTCTGAGATGGGCCATAGATTCCTTCAACCCGTTCAAATCGCCGGGTCCTGATGGAATCTATCCACACATGCTACAGAATAATGTAGATGGCCTCATCGAATCATTGCATAATATTTATAAAGGATATGGATATATCCCAAGCATATGGGTATATCCCAGAAGCGTGGCATAGTGAGTATGCAGATATGCATAGTGACGTCATGACCAAAGTATATAACTTTGAGAAGCCCGCTGAACTGATCATCTCTTCTAGAGAGGAATGTGAGGGATCTTGGTCTGACTGGTCTTCCAGCCAGATCTACGTCTTCTATACGGATGGCTCACTGTTAAATGGAAGTGCAGGAGCTGGGGTATACTTAGAATTAAATAATTTAGCAATAAGTAGCAATAAATTTTCGCTCGGACGGTTTTGTACAGTCCTCCAAGCGGAGGTGTATGCTATCATTGAATGCACACACGTAATAACACGTTTGCGTCTGCAGGGTAAACAAATTTGCATTTGTTCGGATAGCCAAACAGCTATCAAAGCACTTGTAAGCCCAGAGACTACTTCTAAACTCTTCAATGAGTGTAGAAAAAACCTCCGTAGGATAGCGCGACTCAACAAAATCACGCTGCGTTGGGTTTCAGGTCATAGTGGCATTCCGGGCAACGTAAAAGCTGATGAACTTGCAAGGGCGGGAGCGGCCATGGAATTTTCTGGGCCAGAACCCGCCTTAGGGTTCTCCAAAAAGTTTGCCTTGGCATTATTAAAGGATGATGCGGACCTTAAGATGAATGCTCTGTGGAATGCGTCATCAACAGGCAGACAAAGTAAGAGTTTTTTTTGGCATTTCAGATAAAAATGTTAATTTTCTTTTAAGCTTGAAGAGGAAAACTCTTAGCCCTGTAATCGGTGTCCTAACAGGACATGGACATTTAAATAAACATCTCTTCACGATGGGACTTATAGATAGTCCTATCTGTGGATGTTGTCTTGAAGAGAAGGAGGACTCTGAGCACTTTTTGTGTGTATGTCCGGCCTTCTCTAATGTTAGAGCTAGGATTTTTGGCTCTGATACTGTAAAGGCCAGCACCATAAAACTGTCGCCAATACAGTCGGTCTTGGATTTCATTAACCAGACAGAAAGGTTTGTGGAATAGTTGCTATGAGGCCAAACTCGGACATGGCGCTATGGACCGAAGAGTCTGCGTGCCAGGACAAGTTCCACCTCGCGCAACCTGTCCACCCCCTTCTATCTAAGTATCTAACCTGTACCCGGCTATGGCCAGTTAACGAACTTGTCTAAGAGATTTTTTGCCGCAGCGTATACAGAAAAAATTTTCGGTGTAGGTCAAGAAATGCGATCGTGAGAGTGCCGGTAGATTCCGTTATAACTCATATCGCTATATATGGGGCATTCCACGTGAAGTGGGACGACCAAAAATTTGTTTTTGCCCAAATTTTGGGAATTGATAGTACTCCATTAGAAAACGATTTCGTAATTTTTTTAGATTTTTCGGCCAACCCCTTTGCCATCGGTGACGGTCACAAATTTGAATTTTTTTCGTGAACGACGAACGTCTTTATTTTGTAGGCAGTTTAACGCGTATACAAATTTTTTAGAAATATATTAGTTCGTTAGAATTGTTTCCGTAGAATACGATAAAAATATTAAAAAAATTTTTGAGGGTAGTTTTCTCCCTTATTTTGAGGTTTTAAAGTTTAAAATCATTTTTTCGGATTGTATGATACTTTTTTTAAAAAATTTTTTTGGTAAATATATAGAATTCTTCCGTCACTTCCAATGACCTTGAAAATGGAGTATGTTGTACAGCTTTTTATACTGAACAACAATATATATGTATATAGGGCGCGGAAAACATTACTTGATAGACATTTTTATGGTGAAATTATCAATCATCTGATAGATTATTATTATCTGAAAGATTTTAGACGAAGATTTTGATCGAAGATCAATAGCACCCCCCCTCCCAATTACCATTTTTTTTTAAATTTAGTTTGAAATATGCATTTTCAAATAATTTTTATCGCGTGATGGAAGTAGTATCGATGTGAGCGCTAGAGGGCACTGAATATAAAAAAACAAGGTTTTCACGTAGTTCTAAAACTTTATGAATTTTTTACTCGGAAATAGCTCCATGTAGGAAGATTTTGTACATAACAATTTTAATTTAAAATTTTACGTAGATTACGAATACATTTTTCGATTTTCAAAAATCATCAATTTCAAAAATATTAGCCGCCATATTGGTGCCGCCATTTTGAATTTTAATAATTTGACCCTGAATTTGAATTTTATTACTATGACTCTATAATACATTCTTTGAATTTTAATTTTCATTTTATAGCAAAAGATATAGCGTGAAAACTGGTTTTTGGGTGGTTTTTAACTTTCAGCGCCCTCTAGCGCTCACATCGATACTACTTCCATCACGCGATAAAAATTATTTGAAAGTGCATATTTCAAACTAAATTTTAAAAAAAAAAATTTAAAAAAAAAACGTGTCATACAATCCGAAAAAATGATTTTAATCTTTAAAACCTCAAAATAAGGGAAAAAACTACCCTCAAAAATTTTTTTAATATTTTTATCGTCTTCTACGGAAACAAACAATTCTAACGAACTAATATAGTTCTAAAAAATTTGTATACGCGTTAAACTGCCTACAAAATAAAGACGTTTGTCGTTCACGAAAAAAATTCAAATTTGTGACCGTCACCGATGGCAAAGGGGCTGGCCAAAAAATCTAAAAAAAATTACGAAATCGTTTTCTAATGGAGTACTATCAATTCCCAAAATTTGGGCAAAAACAAATTTTTGGTCGTCCCACTTCAGGTGGAATGTCCCATATATATATAAATTTTTTTTTGTTTTTCCGTCTCCGCTTATCATACATAGTCGTTTGGCACGATTTTTATATGAAATCTACCTAAAAGATAAATTCTCACAATAATACGAAATCTTAACTTACCCAAATGATAAAGTACATAAGTTTTATTTCCTCTGTAATGCTGGAATGCTTCATTTGTAGGAGCAAACACGGTTAATGGTCGAAATTTTAAAGCAGTAAATGCAACTTCATCTCGTTCAACCAAACTATAAAACTGAAACGAAACAAAAAAATTACATGTTAATATGGATACACATAAAATGTTAAAATGTTACGACTAAATTGGCAAAAATTCAAAAAACCTAAAAAAATATTCAAGTCAAGTTATCAGCAATGCGGACTCGTTTGAACTTTTTATCGATCGAACTGTTTCTAAAATTTTCATACAAAAATAACTTTTAAGGAAAATATTTGTTTGTATTTTTAAAATTCAGCCTGCATAATTTTTTTCTTTGAGTAAATCAGTAGTGGTATCATGAACACGAATAACGATTAGTTTTTAATCGGTTGTTGTATTAAAAACGATATGTCGACCTCCATTTAAACGTTTATTGTAAACGTACATTTTATGTCAAACATCATTCGGCAGGTATTGAATTGACGATAGATGTTTATATAACTTTACAATTGTGAATTTTTTTTATCATTATTGTAACCAACCATCCGACTGTTATTGTCAACCGGCGTCAATAATACTATGATTTCGTAAAATACAAAACGAAAAGAACCTATCTACGATAAACATCTATGACGTAAATACAATACTGACTTTGAAAACGGATTAAAAATTAAAAGAATCAAAAGGACGAAAAGGTGAAAAAATATAAAAATGAAATCAATATGCGAAACAGACGATTTTGTAAGACCCAAATCTTTAAATTAAGGATTCAACCGATTTCAATCTCAATAATTCTTTTCTTGTTTTTTTTTCAATCATACAAGTATTCGGACGAAAAATCGATATTTGACTATCCGGTTTGGTAATTAAAGTCAGAAAACTGTATGTATTGTATAAAAAATTCATGTCTATGAAAATTTAATTGAAAATCCATAAACAAGCCAAAACTAGACAAATATATAAAATAAACTAGAACATTTTATAAATGTTATTATTGGGTTGGTCATGTCATATTATGCTAAAAGAAAACTAACAAAGCAAAAGAAAATGTGGAATGATATACAGAAGAAATTCATTAGTATCCATGGATGGGTCAAGAATAAAGTTACATATTATAATATAAATTTATTTAATTATACGCAGAAAACAAAATAGAAATGTATTTTAATAAATTGGATTAGATATAAAACAAGAGATTATTAAGGACGAAACAAAAAAATGTAAGAAGAAAATTGATAATTATGTTAAAGATTGTCAAGAGAGATTGTCACTCCTAGATTTTTTTTTCGGTTCATATTAATCAATATTAAATGCTTAAGTGATTTTAAGTTTATTTTATGACAGAATTAAGTGTGGAATTTTTCGTAATTTATTTATGACGGTATTTCACAGAAATTTAATTAAGAACAATGTTGTGACAATGTTTAAGATATTAATGGGGATGATTATGATGACAAACAGTTTTTTCTTTTTATAAGATTTCTGATATGTGTTTTTGGAGCAAAGAAAATGACAATTTTTATCCACTAATTGCACCAAAATAATAGTGAATCGTTGTAGTAAATATTACCTTACGTCACTATAATATTGTAATTTTAAATATTCTACGTTACGGCTACGGTTTTTTTGGTCCTCCGAATAAAGAGATATTGGATTGTACTACAAAAAGGGATATGGGATTTTACGAACAACTCCTGAATTTTTAACATTTTTTGTGTCTGTATCCACTGTATCGGTCGGTTGGTCTCTGTATGAAACAAAAAGAATTACGCATTGGAGAACTTTCCCACCACTTGTGAACATAAAATTTGCTGAAAATATAACGTACTTACTTCCATTAAGTATCTGAATTCATGACTAACTGTGTTTTCATAACCTTTTCTTAGTTGTAATTTTTAATAATTGTTAACCGGTGGTGGGTTGATGGAATTGTTTGATTTTTGTTACGAATTTATTTATTAAATATATCAAAATCGGAAAGTAGAACATGCAGTTTTAAATAAATAAGTGTTACGAAGCTGTTTCAGCTGTAATAAAAACAAAGAAAAAACAAAAAAAATTTCATTTGCCAATTCGACTTATATATAATATAGTACAATTGTTATCGTTTCTCATTCATATCTCTTCGTTACGAAGCTGTTTTTTATATAAACATTCTTTTATCTAAAAACCTTCTTATGCATGAACCGACGCGCACAATATAACCGATCGTCTTTTGTCGATATCTTTTTCAACCTGTTTGATTTGCTATCTCAATTTGACATGATGTTGGTTCATGGCTTTTTTTTATATTCACAATCAATCTACAATCAATCATTACAATTATTTATAATTAATCAATCAATTTTATGTGTTTGCCAAACTCTGTTAAGCAGGCGAGTTTTTCGTGAGTTATGATGTTCAACCTAAAGGAGATACCAAGTTTGTTATCGTGTGGTCAACCAATTTTGCTTTGTTTGGAACATCATGAATAGCAAAATAAATTAACCTTAAAGTAGACAAAAATTTTAACATTTGAATGTAATTTTACAAATATGTATTAGATACATTGCATTGATAATTTTACAGTAATTCTAAAACCATATAAAAGAGAAAAAATATTGATATTTGTTTGATTGTTGAATCCACTTAAAATTTTAGTGTAACTTTAGATAAATTTAGTAGATATATAGATAAATTTACAGTAATTCGAAAAACATGTAAAAGAAAATAAATATATTGTTATTTTTTTGTTCGTTGGATTCACTTAAAATTGTAGTATAATTTTGTTTTGTTACTGTGGTTAACAACCGTTAAATGGAAGAACATAATAATTTTCAAAGAAAAATTTATAATGGGTTGTTTTTTGTAAACGGCGGGTGTAGTTCCACAACCATTGTCTTGGACCCAAAACAATAGAAAATACTAACAGTCAATTCGGTGGATGCTCAAAAAAACAATTTGTGGTATCGGATTTATACCCTTGGATTAAGGTAAAAAAATAAGTTTTCTACTCAAGGGCAAGCAAATTCACGGTATTTGGTGGTGAATTGTCTAAAAAGGTCAGGAAAAAGTTAACAAATGAATTCGAAAGCTTTCTGATATTTTGGACAGATCGGTCAAAAGGATCCATATTTCGATTTGTAATACGGTGTCTATGTTTAAATTATACGAAAAAAGTAAGACAGGGATCAGCATTTCTACTTCCCTTTGTTATAATACTGCTAATGTTTGGATTATTATTTATATTAATAATTGCTTTGTTTTTCATTGTGTCAAGGTTTTACACTTAAGTCATAGTGTTGCAGTTTACTTTGTACAAAAAACCATATTTTGTGTTGAATAACTAACTAGTGATAGTGGTAAGAAAAAAAAAGAAATGTTTGCTAACGAATTTTGATTTAAATATAGATAAATAAAGCGGTTACGTAGTCTCTTTTGAGTGGAAATCTGATTATTTGTACTGAACTGGGAAGGATATTACTGCTCGAACTCACATGGTTGACGCTCGTCGGATTAAAACTTATCCAGGCACGCAGTCCTCAGACTGTGTCTCACTGACAGGTTCAGCGTTCATTACACAAGTGTTCGGGAGGTCCGTCACTACTTTTTCGCTCAAAATCGCTCAAAAATTAAATCGCATTAAACAGTTTCTAGTAGTTTACTGTTTTATCTTTTGATGAAGTTTATTTGAACTGTTTAATGTTTTGTCGTGTTAGAGGAATTACAATATGTATCACAACGACATATAAAATCCTTTTAAGACGATGATCCTAAAACAACAAGTATATTTACGTGTTGAATGCCAATTTTTTTTGTTTTATTTTTAAAGGATGAATAAAAACTAAATCCTGTGATATAATAAAATTTTACAAAGATAAATATTTTATGATAGGATAAAGCAAATAAAAATAAAAGAGCAAAAACCAAGAAAAATTTGCACGAACAAAACTAAGATTGAGTTGCTCTTTGCTAATAATCCAGCTAGTAGCATTTGCCTTGATCAAGTGACGCACTATCTCCCTCGATGATTAAAACCCAGGAAATTTTTATTTCACACACTCAAATTTAATTTTTGCTTCAAATATGATGCTTTCCTTGATGCCCCCGTATACGACAAACTCGGAATACGACCAGCCAAATTCGGCTGATGAAATTCTGCTCGGTATACGACGACAAATTCGGCACACGACCTTATTTTTGTACAACACAAAATTCGGCTATTTTATTTATTATCATAAAAACCTAATGCATACATGCCAGCATTTTTTTGAATTTTCTTTTGTCTTAATTTGCTTCACAAAAAACAAATAAGCATTGAAGAGGAAGCGCCTTCACCGTTAATAAAAAAAATTTTTGGAAAATGGGTCGATGAAAAAACTTTGCAGAAAAATACCACCCCAACAAACCTTAACCACGCGCAATAGAGTAATTTTAGAAACATCCTTAAGCAAACCAACAAGTCAATTCTTTTTTCCTATAGAAATAAAAAAAAAATAACGTAAAAACATGTGTCGTTTTTTTTAAAGAGTTTTGTTTTTCCTTTATTTTGTTTTGAATAGAATCTGAATTGTTTTTTTCGGTTAAAATGCAAAAAAATTTGGTTTATCATTTATCACTATTAATAACTATAGCAGTCTTTAAATGATGTTTTTATAACACATGCAAAAAAAAATCCAAGTTTATTCTGAAATAAACTAAACGAAAAATATATATTTCGCACATAATATATGCCTACAAAATATTTTTCATTTTTCGAAATAGTATTTGTGCATGCGAAAATATTTGTTGTACGGGAATAGTAGATTGTATTACTAGTGCGACTCCCTGCGGTCGTGCGGCAAACTAACTCTTGTTTGAAAAACGCACTAGTTCGCACTAGTAATACACACTATTTTTTGTAACAAGTACATAAAATTTATAAATATTTATTTAACTGTTCATTTAATCATTTATTTAACAAAGTTATAAACAAATTTAAGATTTTTAAATAATTAAAGTGCGCCATCTTCGTTGTAATAGTTGTAATTTATACTAGCTCGAAAAAATAAACATAAGAATCCAACTAAAAAAACAGTAATCCAACTGAGCTGTCAAAATTTTGAACTTTGAAAACCTAAATAAAGTGTTTTTTTTTGCAATTCAAATGATGAAATGTGTTTAAGTTGTTTTTACTATATGGTAAGTTATTTAAATTATTATTTTAATATTAAAATATTATATATAGATAGATATATGGATAGATTTAACTACAAATTTCACATGCAGGCGGCGTGCCAGCCCGTGCACAAAATATTTTGTGGTCATATGTGCGGAAAAGTAGTTTTTTCTTGTATTTTATTCTAGTACAAAATTACATATTTTTTATGCATGTGTTATAAAAAAAATATGTCAAACATCAAAACAAGTACACAAAATATTTTTTGAGTTGACACTTGACAGTATATTTTAATTATAAAATAAAAATTCCATCTTCATTTCATATAAGATTTGAAATTTCATATCGTTATAAAGTTGTATGATAATGACACATTACATACAGCAATGAGAAGTAGAAATCAATAATTTATTTATTGCAATGATAATATGTAATAGCTTAACTATGTACATATAGTAACAACACCCTAAACACAACCCAAAACAATCTGCAAGAACCAACAACTCGGAAGAAATAACAATTATTTTCGGTTTTTAAAATACAAATCAGTTGTCTATATGTTTTCAATGAAAAGCTTTACGTGGATGACTGTTTTTTAAAATTTTAAAGAATATATTAGGGCGATGATACATGTAAAAGAAATATATTTCAGACATAAAAAATGTCGCATTAATTGGTTGAGGGGCGGTAACATTTTTCAAATTTCAAAAAAATATTTTTGACTGAAAGACATAAAAAATATCTGTAAGATATAAAAACATAACCTAAAAAGATATTTTTTGCTTGACAGTTAAAACCAGTGTTGCCAGATCGCGGGATTTTTTCCCGTTTTCGGGATATTTCATATAAAACGGGAAAGCGGGAAAAAACTTGAAAAGTGCGGGATTTTTCACATTTAATAATAGAATCGTTTTAAATTAAAACTTATTTTGAAATGGTTGCACCAACCAATTTTTTACCAGGCTTCAGAAAGATGTCGATCACCCGATAATTTTACTAAAATGCATATGCCATCTATCGGCTTTAGTATTGTCAACTCCGCGATGTAATTTAAGTCTCCTGCTGTTCAAATATTTCTTAGGGAGATAGGTACGTTTTGAAAACCCCAACGGCCCACTATGCTATCTGAATTTCGGGAATATTTTGATGCTGCGAAACGAGAAATGAAATCATCTAGAACTACAAGTTGGCTCTCCATGCATCCATCTTTTTTAAACATATTAAAAAAATTGGGATGTTTGGCATCACCATTTTATTTCTGAGCAGTTGTTTTCGTATCGAAAAAGAGCTATTACAATTTTAAAATTTTTTGAAAATCATGAAATCAAGACATATTTACTTCTTTTAAAATATGTCCTTCTCAATTTTAACAGATTTAATGCTCCATTTTATAGCAGTTCTTTCTTATTCCACAAGTTGTATGGAGAATCGAAACAATAGTAATATATTGTGTAAGTGTTTAATACAATATTTTATTTTTCAAGGAAAAGAAGCGAGCATTACAAATTTTTGAGAGAATAAAATTCATTAAAAACGAAACCAATACAACGTTTTATCCTTCCGATAGAGTAACATTCATTAATTTTAATTTAATTATTTTAAAATTTGTTGATAAAACAAGTAAAACGAAAAAGGAAAAACAATGAATTTTATTGTATTTTTTTGAATAACTAATTGCAAACAATTAAATAAATTTGAATCAATTTCGATATCTATTTAATTATTTGCTATTTTGAAAATGAAAAGTCTATAAAAAGCCTAATGAAAGCTTTACCTGATGAAAGACATCAAATTTTATACTAATGAGAAACCAAAAAACAATCATTTGGAAATTTAATTCAATTGAATCATAGTAGTCTTTGCCTTTTTTAATATTCGAGAGAGGGACATGCGCTTCAGTTTGAACTGACTGTTTTTTATATAATCAGTACGTCTATTCCGGCATTTCTCTGGGAATTGTGAATTGAGAAAAAAGTGCAATAAATGAAATAATGAAATATTTTCTAATACGAATTTGTGATTTCCCGCGACACGGACATATAATAGTTATGAAAAATCGCTACAATTTATTTCCCTATTTCACGATGTACCGGAATAGGGCTACAGGGCGAAAATGTTTGCTTTTTGGTTGAAAATGTTTGATTTTTTATAACATGCAATCAAATTTTTATAAAATAAAATAAAATTTATTTCAGCATTCAATACAATCAAATAAATTGTTTTATTGTGTTCCGCCACATTCGCGGTACAGAATAAAATTAACAACTGTTTGTTTCATTCTATATATTAAGACTAAAAACGTACACAAATATAGTCGTAAAAAACAGAGGTAAACCTATATTTATAGTTGTCGGAAGGATAAATATTGTTATAATTAGGGTGGTTTTTGAAGTTTTTTCAATAAATAATTGAATTTATATGTATATTTTTATTGAAAAATTGATGGGAATTTCTGAGGGATTTTTCCTTAAAAAAACGGGAAAAATCGGGAATTTTCGATACGTCAACGGGAAATTCATTTTTGAAAATCTGGCATCACTTTAAAACTGATTAACTGAAAAATTGATTTTAAAAGTAAGGTTTACCAAAAATCAATTACAATTAACTTAATTTGATGATTTAGCTACAATTAAAATAATTTGTTTACTTATTCATGTACTAGGTCATTCAATAAGTCCGTAGGATGACACATAGATGGCGTTACTAGATTTAGATTAGGCGATAATCGCAACAAAAAAATAAAAATTTGGTCCAATGTGAAAATGCCTAAATCTATATGAATAAGTAAACAAATTATTTTAATTGTAATTAAATAATCAAATTAAGTTAATTGTAATTGATTATTGGTAAAACTTACTTTTAAAATCAATTTTTCAGTTAATCAGTTTTAACTGTCAAGCAAAAAATATCTTTTTAGGTTATGTTTTTATATCTTACAGATATTTTTTCTGTCTTTCAGTCAAAACTATTTTTTTGAAATTTGAAAAATGTTACCGCCCCTCAACCAATTAAATGCGACATTTTTTATGTCTGAAATATATTTCTTTTACATGTATCATCGCCCTTATACTGTTGATAGATTGTTTGCAGCCGGATTGCTATGTTTATATTTTTAAAATTTATTTATATTATAATTTTATGTATTTATACTAAGTTTACACCAGTATCTAATTTGCTACGTATCAAATTTGCTAGCCATTTTCACCGTCACACTTTTTAAATTTGGTACGGCGATGTAAACTCGTATTAATTAGGTATGACATATTAATTTTTAGCGCGCCTTCTTTATTGTTAGTTTTTGGTTAAAAAAAAAGAAGTTCCATATATATTTTTTATAAAAAACTGTACAGTTATTATATTCTTGCTAAAATTTTTTCATTTTTAATTTCAGCAAAAAAATCACATGAAACATAAATATATATTTATAAAATAAGTTGATTTATTTTTATTTTAAATGTCATACCAAATTTTAGTGTTCACACCGTAAAAATAATACCTATTTGCTACGTACCTAATTTGATACGTAGCACTTTTTTGATAACTGTTTACATCGACCATAGTCGACCTAATAAGTATGGTACGTAACTATTAGATACTGGTGTAAACTTAGTATTAAACTATTTGTTTGACTTAATCAAAAATTTATGACACTTTAAAACTGTTTGATCGATTTTATGAAATCAAATTTAAATTTAGCAGTGTATAGTACAATTTAGAAGCGAACTGAAATCTGCCTTAAATTTTGAATACAAATATTACAACGAAGATGGCGCACTTTAGTTTATATTTAAATTTGTTACATAAATTATATAATTCACAGTTAAATAAATATGTATTAAATTTTGTGCATTTGTTACAAAAACTAGTGTGTATTACTAGCGCGAACTGCGTTTCCAAACGCAAGTGATTACAGCAATACAAACTACAATCTTGTTTGGAAAACGCGTTTGCACTACCTAGTAATACGTTCTACTATTTGAACCCATTATCATAATTTTCAGGTAAATTGTCAACATGTGAACGAATTGATTGGTTTTACATGTCTTCTTATGGAAAAGTTTGTTTCGGTACACGACGGGACTCCATAAACGAATTAAGATCGTATACCGGTGGTCCATTGTAGTAAAATTAAAAAATAAATTGTTGAATGTTTTGTTCAATTATGCAACTATTGTTATTAAATTAAATAAAAAGGATGACGAAAAAGGACTATTTTGCTTTTCTTGCATGTGGAATGAAATAAAATAGAAATAAAATCGACTCCAAAAGAAGTAAAATTAAAAAAATAACAATTTTACTCTTACGAGTAAGAACGATATTAAAATAAATGAAGTGCGTAATCTTTACACGCTGTTGAAGTAAAACTTCTTTGGCCACTGCAGCAGGTATAACTAAAAATATTAAATATAAAATAAAATAGATATGTCACATTCAAATTTAGAGTTTCTTTCTAATATTCTTGATAATATAATTTATAACAATGTGTAATAAAAAGCCATATTTACATGTTTTACAAAGTCTTACACCGTATTACAAATTAAATTTCACGATGAATACGTCCACTTAATTTAACAATTGGTATAACAATTGATGCATTTTTCAATAAATTTAGCAAATTTATTGAAAAAACAAATAAACCTCTAATTTCATATTTCAATTAAGCTAATAGTTGAATTGACTTTGTAATACATTATGTAAATATTGCTTTTTATTACACAGTAAATTATATTATCAAGAAATGCAACTCTAAATTGCAATATGACATATTTGTTTTATATTTCATCTTGTTATTAATACCTGCCACAGTAGTCAAAGAAATTTATTTCAACCGCGTGCAAAGATTACACGCACTCATATATCTATTTAACAAAACAAATTTAATCAACACAAATATTTTGTCCCGCCCGGGAAAGCCCGGGATGCAAACTCAAAACACCATGACCACCATGACACCACCATGACCATCATGACCATCATGACCACCGTGAACACCATGACCACCATGACCACCGTGACCACCATTACCACCATAACTACCATGACCACCTTGATCACCATGACCACCGTGACCGCCATGACCAACATGACCATCATGACCACTGTGAACACCATGACCATCATGACCACCGTGAACACAATGACCACCATGACCACCATGACCACCGTGACCACCATAACCGCCATGACCACTATGACTACCATGACCACCATGACCACCGTGAACACCATGACCACAATGACCACCATGACCACCATTACCACCATAACCACCATGACCACCATGACCACCATGACCACCATGACCACCATGACCACCATGACCCCCATGACCACCTTGACCACCATGACCGCCATGACCAACATTACCATCATGACCACCGTGAACACCATGACCACCATGACCACCGTTACCACCATGACCACCATAACCACCATGACCACTATGACCACCATGACCACCATGACCACCAGGACCACCATGACTACCATGACCACCATGACCACAATGAACACCATGACCATTATGACCACCGTCACCAACGTGACCACCAAGATCATCATGACCACCATGACCACCGTGAACACCGTGATCACCATTACCACTATGACCACCATGACCACTATTACCACCATGACTACCATGACCAGCATGACCACCATGGCCACTATGACCACAATGACCACCACGACCACACCATGACCACCATCTACAACCGACACATCCATCCAACTCATATAACTTTAGTACGAGACTGCATAAGTGAATAAAAAATATAATAACAAATGAACAAATGAATGACTTGACCATACAAACCAAAAAGATCCACCAAACATGCTTCCATTCCTGAACCAGTTATTCGATTTTGCTCAAATTTCAAAACGGTGCATTTTGTCATCTTATATTTCATTATATATGCCATTTACCAAGATTTCCGACAACTTTTTTCTCTGCCTTTAAAAAAGCCAAATATACTGCCATTTTTTTTAATTTACGAGTCTAGCATCCATTGTAAACAAAAATGGAGCAGACGTATAATATTTTGAAAACTGATATTAAATTAAATTAAAATACTCCAAAAATTCGGATTGAAAATCATTAAATTTAATTCAAAATTATGTTTTTTTAATTGAATTTCTGTTAAATTTTTAAGCATCGAAAAATATGAAATATTTCTATATTGCACCAAAAACCAGTGAATATTTAAAATATGTGTGTCATAATCGAATTGTATCGTATATTTGCCGAATATAATATTCGTTTTTTATACTTCCGTTGCAAAATTCTAAAAACGCGCCTAAAGAAGTTTGTCTTCAATAAAAATTTTAAGTTGTGAATACTATTTCGTTTAGTGGAAAAAGTGCTCGAATAAAAAAAAATTATAAACTTGTGACGTACGTAAAAATAAAAAAATTTAAAATAATTTTTAATCAAGTAGTTGATAAAAAAGGAAAACAAAAAGTTTTTCAGTTTTCTTCTGAGTCAGAAATATTTTTTCTTAATTATAACTTAATAAGTTAGAATGAAGATTTTTTTACATTGAATTTTCTTGACAGTAATATTGTGTGAATTCATAGGATGTGTAATATTTCTATTATAGTGAGCATTCTAAGTCACGAGTGTATAGCCATTATTGATTGTTTCCAATCAATGCGAAAATGAATGACCGCCACTTGGTCAATAATTCTCATATATGCGCGCTTGCGTATTTGCCAACATTTTGGGGAATTTTATTTATTCATGATTTTTGTGAGCAATTAAACTCAAGTAACTAAGGAATTAATTTGAATTTTTCCAATTCAAAGGTATGGTCAACTATGTTTTTCTCTTTTACGTGTTCCGGTTGGGATTCGAACTCGTAACCTCATCAGTGCCAACACAACGAGTTCAATTCCTTTGGCAGACACGTTTAACCACTACGCCACCAACAAGTTAGATTTTTCAAATTCATGCAAAGAAGTTTAATGTAATTTTTTATTCATTTATATTTTTTTCACCTAAGTAAATAAATTGCTGTATTGTTAACAATCAAAATCTTATATTAGATCACATTTTATTATATTATTCAACCTAAGTGATCTATGTAAATTATGTAATCATTACTAATTATTTTATGTTTTACTGATTTATTATAATTCATTTAGACCTTAGTTACCGAAATAATAATAACATTCTTAATTCCCAAGGGAATTATAAGAGGGAGTTATGGATTCATAATAGACCTAGTTTTCATTATAAATTTTTGTTTTGTTTATTTATAAACAATATTATTTACATAAAGCCATAGTAACGAATAACAATACCCCAGCAATTTTGAAATGAAAAATAACTAGATCAATTAAAACAAAAAGTCATGTTATCAAATACTTGATAAAAATAAATGTTTTAGTTTAATAAATGTTTTAGGTAGTAAAACATAAAATTATTTATGTATCACGTGAATTATTAGATGTCAATTACCTTGTGAAACTTACTAGCCCTCGGGCCAGAGGCTCGCGGGTAGTAAACGTTTCCCTCGGTAATTAACATCCTTATAATTCCCTTGATACCTAAATAACTATTAAAGTCTGTTTTTAAAAACCTTTTTAATATAAAAATCAAAAAAAGAAATGTTTTAAAGAATATTATTTGTAACTAGGAGGGCCCGGCGTGCTTCGCTACGCTTATAAATAAAGTTTTTGCGTAGACATTTTGTTTTCTACGTCAATGATTTCAAAAAGTGGTAATGAGAAATGCTAGCATATAATTTCTAATTTTTATTTTTAAATATATGAATGAAAAATAATCAGAAATCTAGCTGATCAGTTCGGATATATGAAAAATTAGCGATCAAATAAGTTTTCAAGTAAGCTTATTTGATATCTAGCTTATTTGATCGCTAATTTGTCATATATCCGAACTGACCAGCTAGAGTTCTGATTATTTTTCACTCATATATTTAAAAAGAAAAATTAAAAATTATATGCTAGCATTTCTCATTACCATTTTTTGAAATCATTGCTTCTACGTCAACAAAATGTCTACACAAAAACTTTATTTATAAGCGTAGCGAAGCACGCCGAGCCCTCCTAGTATCTATTATCAAGAGATGCACCACGTACATCAACACTCATACCATAATCACGTCGACGGTACAAAGGATAACCATTCACAGATTCTTTATAATTTTCAGAAAAAGGTTTTGGAAAATTCTTACTACATTTACCATCTCTCATACAAACAGAATTGGGATTTAGAGCACCACATGGTCCATGCATCATATGACGTTTCACATATTCATGTAATTTAGGAAAACAAAATATGAGCATGCGGAAGACCACGTTTTTGAAATTCAATGGTATATACAAGTGCTTTGACAGAACCAAAAATCTTTTTTTTCATTAAACAATTTATGAGCTCTTTAAGTTTCACTTTAAACACACGCACAACAATGTAAATACATTAAAACAACTAAGGGAATTTTTATTTCATCATTCACCACATTCAATTCGAAATCATCATTCATTTCTTCATTCACAACATTACCATTCATTTCATCTATCATAAAAAAAACAAAGAACTCTAACTCTTTGAATACGATAAACTTTAAGAAATGAAATTTAAAAACACTGAAAAGGAAATATAAAATACTATTTAAAAATTCTAACAATCTCTCAAACTATCATACCAAACACACACATTACAAAATTGTCGAAAAAAACAAAGAAAAATAACGTCTATACTCTACCAAATCATTGCAAAAACTGAAAAAAAAATATAAAATACTATAAAAAAAAGGAACGAAATGTGATATTTCAAATTATAGACCAATAGCCTTACTCCCAGTCATGTCTAAAATATACGAGCACTATATTAATTCACACATATCCAAATTTTTGAAGACAACCATTTGATATCTGACAGCCAATACGGTTTTAGAAACAAAAGATCAACAACCGATCTATTGAACTATGTGGCACATCTTTGGAATAGCATACTTGAGAAAGGTGGTGAAACGTACGTGATCGCATTAGACATCTCAAAAGCATTTGATCGAATTTGGCATGCCAACTTGATCAACAAGCTCGTTGCGTACGGTTTTCATCTCGCAGTCGTGAAGTTGATTCAACATTTTCTGTCTAACCGATACATCTCGGTATCTATAGATGGCTTTTCTTCTGAGTCTAAATTAATAACCGCTGGTGTACCCCAAGGCTCAGTTTTATCTCCCACTTTATTTTTAGTTTATATCAACGAACTGTTGCAAATCACTAGTAACCCAATAAATAGTTTTGCAGATGATAGTACACTGCACAAGTCATTCGTCCCCTTATCTTCAAAGGGTAAAATGCATGAACGAATAAATCCCGTCCGGAGAGACGCTGCCATAAATGTAAACGAGGACCTAAAAAAAGTCGCCGATTGGGGTGACAAAAATTTGGTCAATTTTAATTCCACCAAAACACAGCTTTTGATTGTTTCCAGATCAAAGACCGAGTTTCCCAACGATATTTCAATTAATATGTGTGACGACCAAATAGACGAATGTGAAAGCATTCGTTTATTGGGAGTCATAATATCCAATGACTTACTCTGGAACGATCATATAATGGCCATGGTAAAGAGCGCGTCAAGAAAACTCGGCCTCCTCAATAGATGTAAAAAATATTTTACTTCGCATCAATTACTCCACATTTATAAGTCCTATATTCGTCCCTGTATGGACTATTGTTGTCAAGTTTGGGGCGCTGCATCTGTTACTATCCTGGCTCTTTTGGACTCTGTTCAAAAGCGAGGTATACGAATTGTTGGTGATCGAGATTTAACATTAGATCTTGATTCCCTGCAACATCGTCGCACTGTTGCTGATCTCGTTGTTTTTTATAAATATCGTCACCAGCAGTGCTCGGATGAAATCAGGTCCATAATGCCTCAGACATATGTTTTTCCCCGTTTTACTCGTCAATCGGTTTGTGCGGGTCGAACTGTCGAGATTACTCACTGTCATAGTAATAGAATGCAAACTGATTTCTTTGTGCGTACATCGTACACATGGAATGCTTTCCCCGAATCAATAGTCTCGAGTGCCTTCAATCCACAAAGATTTAAAAAAAGCGTCCACCTATACCTCAAAACGCATGTTGTTGTGGGACCTACGTCTTAAAAGGTATCTATGTGTTGTTGTGACACATTTTGTAATTCCTACACTTCACAACACTTCTTATTAAAAAAAAAAAAAACAAAGAAAGACTTGTACGATCGCATTTGATTTGATTTGAGGGGAGGCAGTTGAATTCAAAAATACATTTAAATTCGTCTACAACTTTTTTATTTATGATCCGAAAAATCCCAAAAATCTCTCAGATCTAGGTTACACTAATATCAGTTAGCAATGCAAATTTGGAATGAGTGAAAATTCGAATAAAAAAGCCTTAGGCTGTACAAAGTTAGCGTATTAATATATAAGATTATAAAAATGAAATAATGTGGAATTATAATTCAAATTGTTTTTAAATATATGTATATATATATAATTAAATGTGAGTTTGTTGTAAAAGTCACATCAGAGCCGAATAGGCTAAAATAAATTCAACCATTGCACAGCGTAATTGACTTTCTGTCTTTTTGTGAATGTAAAGCAGATCAGAATATGGTTGGAATTTAGATAGCGTGAAATATTAGCTATCCTTGTTTTACACAATATGAAATGTATATAGCGCGAATGACTAGCTATAAACTCTTTTTGTTTTAGTTTTAGTTTTATTCGAATTTAACCCAAAGAAATTCTCTAAAATGTACTGACATCAATGAATTTGACCAATTACATTTCACATTACACTGATAATTTCCCTAGGGCAATTATATCGAATATTTTTTTTTACAGATATATGAATTAATAAAATAATAAATTAATAAATGTTTTAAAATTCTTTGGTTAAATCATATTGTTTCAATTATTTAGTTAAGATGGCAGAAAAATTTCTTAGCTAATTTTTCTCGACCGGTAATAAATTCTCATTATTTAGTGGAAATTTCCTCAAGCAAGTGGCATTGGTAATAGCCCTCGGTCCATGGCCTCTTATTATATCGAATTATCACCGTTCTTTGGTACTACTGAAAATATTTTGCTTTATTTTTATTTGAATTTAACCCGATGAAATTCTTCAAAATGTAATGACATCATTCAATTAGACCGATCATATTTTAATTATCTATATCTATATATAAATACGTAAGCAATATTTTTGCGGTACAATTTTAAAATATTTGCTCCATCAAAAGTGTGGCAATATGTATATCGTAGGAAAGGTCTTGAGTAGTAAATGGCCCGAAAAATACATTTTTTTTGAATTTTGACGTTTTTTTCAGAAAAAATGGCAAAAATGTGATAGTTTTGTTTTTTGAGTTTTTTGTTCGGTTATTTTGTTTTTTTTATCAATTTATTTGTTTCACAATTTAAAATCAATCTATATCAATTAATTAAACTCTGAAATAATGTGTTGTTGCTATTTGGTTGGGAGGTCTATTTGCAATTTCTATTTACAATGGCCGGATTTCGGCCACTTGGCGATTCCTAGTCCTAATAATAGGGTAATCATCATGAATAGGGCAATTATGACGAATAGTTTATTTATTGTACATTTCTGTAAATGAATTTTTAGAATTATTGATTAATAAATGTCTTAAAATAATATTTTTTGACGAATCCAAGTTTTTGCAGCCAAAATAATTTTTATTAGGAATATGTTTGATCTGTCATTTATAATATTTTTCTGGTTGTTTGTTTATTTTCAATTTTCGATAATATTAATTTTGTTTTACGCCTTGATAGATAATTATAGTAGACCAGAATAAATAACAACAATTGAAGTACTGTATACTGTATAAACATAAACAAAACAAAAACTAGATTGGCTATCATTAGCTAGCAAAACATTTTCTAAACGAATTTCCCTCGAACACTGATAATTTCTTATAATTTTTTGGAAAATTCCTCAAGCAAGTGGCATTGATAATAGCCCTCGGCCTACAGACTCGAGGCAAAACCAATCGTCTTGCTTTCGAAATTTTCGCCAAAACTTATTTCAAATTATCACCGTCCTTGGGAAATTGCTATTGAGGAAATCCTATGAAATATTCTGCAAACAAATTTGTATCGGCAACATAAATTTTCTGCATTGTGAACCAGGAATAATCTTCTTTTTCTGTAGCGCCAAAGTGGTGTGCATACTTATTTACAATTTAATTAATTTATTTTTAATAATAAAATTTATATAGAAATCAAGCATAATTACGATGTTCAATTGGAGAAACAAATATAGAGTGCACACTTTCGAACATCATTGATGCTGTAAACGCCATTTCCAATATTTTACCGGATAAAGCGCAACAAGGTATGAATTTGTGTATAAAAAGTTGATATTTTGGAGAAATGATAATATAAATTCATTTACGGAGAACGTTTTTTTTGACTTATATGGGTAAAATAACAACGGATCTAAAGCCATCCATTGTTTGGAGAATGTATTCTATGCTGCGCAATACCAAACATAATGTGGATATTTTTAAATACGCTAAGCCTAAATCCCAACCATCGACTGGTTTCCCAGTATAATTTAGAATTTTTCAGGAATGAAATGACGCATATTCAAGTGACCAATCTATCTCTACAGCAATAAAGAGGCCGAACATGTGTATATTGTATAAGTTCTTATGTTAGACAAATTCACGCTTTTAAAAAATTTCTGTTCAAACATTTAATTATTTAAAATTATGGATTTCTCCATTCGACCAAGATATTTCCTTGTTTTTCAAACATGGATTTTTCCCTTATTTTAATGTTGATCGCCATAAATTTTGGCACTAATATTCATAAATAAATCTTGTAGAACCTACAAAACTAAATTTATGGTTTAGTGTTCCCTGTTCATTTTTATTATTTCTCTTGGATTTCTTGTTTGATTTGTTTCTAAACGAATTCATCGCATACATCTTATCTTATGAACGATTATTTTATTTTAGGTTTGAGTAAATTTTAATGTCATGAAAATAGTACTAGGAAGATTAAGAACGTCAAACATAAAACGGATGAAACGACTTAAGATTAATAACTAATGGAAATACAGTTAGAAAAATGTCATACTGCTTTGAAAATATGTTTTGGTGGATTTTATAATAAAGGTCGCCATGTAACTAACAAAAATACATCTGTCATCTGACATTACATTACACCCAAATTTTATGACAATTCTGTCAGGACCATAAAAAGCATCTTTCGTTTCGAGATCTGCAACAACTTTATTTTATAACTAAGAATATGCGCGGCAAAACAACAAATTGTAACTGGCGTTTACCAAAAGTATTTGCTTTTTCAGTTATTACTTATTATTAATATGTATGTTGAAGTATTTTTGATAACATGGCTTGTGTATACCACTTAATCTATGAGTTTTCATATGATAATTTTACAAACTATAACAACACTATTCACTTTTAAACCCATGTTTTAGATGTTCTACATTGATCAAAAAAAGAAAATAGTTGGATATTACAACGATAATTATTATGATTCAGGAATACTTTTTGTAGTTGTTGTTGAATACATGATAGCGAAATTAAAATTCGTCTAATGATTCAAATAAAAGTCATTATAAAAATATTTTATTCAAATAAAAAAAAATATAAGCTGCTTATGAATATTAATTAATTAAAAGTTTATTTCTTTACGAAAGAACAATTGTGGTTACTATATTTTGTTTATTATTATACAATTCTTAGAAGTGATAAGAATTCAATGATTTGTTTTTGAATTAATAAATTCTTAGACCTTGGAGATTAAACGACAATATGCAATAATTCTGCATAAATAAAATGTTTCTACGACCAAACCAAAAATTGTCAATTATGTTATTTAGTTTTTAATATTAAAATGTAGATCGTTTCATTATTGTATATTTATTATAATTAGGGTAGCAGTAACGTAATATATTTATTACGCACTAGTGCGTAATAAAATAACAAACAATCCAAAATTGACAACGGTCATCATCATCAAATTATAACAAATACAAAGCTTTGCAGTTAACAAATTTAATTTTCAATTCATAAAGGATCATTTACATACAAATTTATAAAATCATTTTAAATGAATTTTATGATTTTTTTAAAGATTTTAAAGGCTACTATTATGAAACAACCATAATAACAGGGTTACAGTTTATAATAAAGCTTCATTAACAAGTCATTCCCCAACTCCAATGAGTCTCGTTCACTATGACTAAAGAATTATCTTAATATCTTTTCTGGTTTATTTCTAACTAATTTATTAATTTATTTCTAGTGATAATATTTGCAATGAATTATAATATTAACTCATATGAATTTAAACTCCTAGCTACGCTCATTTTCACCCTTCATGATCGTAGAATATTCATATCATTCTGTGCTCATAATACAATATACTATTGTACATTTTAACAAACATCTTCATGTCATATTCTGCTGAATATTACAATTTTCTTTATTAATTTCTCAATTATATACACATATATATCTTCTTTATCAAACGAACATAAAAATACGATTACAATTTAGATCAAATTAAAACATATATTTTATAAAAATGTTTGATTTATTTTCATTTTCTTTATGTGTACAATTTTCAATTTTCTTTTAGAAATTTTTAATCAAAACTTTTCAAATTTAATTTAAACTTATTTCAGTGTAGAACTACAATAAAAGCTAGAAATTTAAAACTCCAAAAGAATTTATTTATATAAAATTTTGAAATTAGAGCGTAATCTAAGTTCTCACCCCTGAGTAATAAAGAATAACAAATATCGCAACTGTGTAATAATTACCATAAAAAGGAAAAAAACAAAGAAAAAATTATGATGAAACGTTGAAATTTGTTTTGTATTCTACTACTCCTGAGTAATAGTATTTTATTGAGTAAGTGTTTAATGATATTATTTATTTTTCGAGCAAAATTTTACAATACGAGCGAGCCTTACAAATTTGCGAGAAAATAAAATTCTTTAGAACTTTAAAAATTCTTTAAAATTCTTTCTCAGAACGCATGTTGTT
The DNA here is from genome assembly GCA_963693315.1 of Diogma glabrata. Lineage (NCBI taxonomy): Eukaryota > Metazoa > Arthropoda > Insecta > Diptera > Cylindrotomidae > Diogma > Diogma glabrata. Next base: position 266,175,806 of record OY856188.1, read on the forward strand.
GTGAGATTTAAGTTTTAAAAGGCATCTATATGTTGTGTGACAAATAATTCCTATTAATTTTTTGAAAGTAAGTTATAGTATTAATAGTTAGATGTCATCTACGTTATATTACGAAGCTAAGCTTGTCACAGTAAAAATTCATTTGTACGGAAAACTTTCATTTACATGAATCAACGCGATCAATACAACTTATCGTCTTTTTATTCATATCTTTCTCAACCCTGTTTGCAATGATTTTGTTTTCATCAATTGCTATCTCATTTTGATATGTTGTTGATTCATAAGTTTTTTATTATATGTACATGGACATTTTGTATTTGCGAGATAGTCGATCAGACAGTTGAAATTTTTTTGTTGTGATTATTAAAACGCCAAAGCCGTAAGTTGATTAATTTTCTTTTGTTTTTTTTTTGTTAAAATTCAAGTGTCGTGTTAGTATCATAATTTTTTTCTTAAAATTTGGCTTGGTTTCATTAAATTCTAATGAGTGAATCGAAGAAAGAAAGAAAGTTAATTGTTTATTTTCTCATTCTGTGTGTGAAATTCAGTCGTCATTAAGTTTTAAACTAATTGTATGTGAATAAAAATAAATTGTATTATAACGGGTAGAAGTGCTTGAATATTTAATTGGAAAGAAACCACAGTTCAGCAGTTAGGATAGTTGTAGATTAAAACATATATTTTCTCGTGCTTACTAATTATAAAAGATCTAGGTAAAATTTGACTTTCTAGTTTGGTTGGGTTTTTTTCTTTTTTGTATCAGTGCATATGTGTTTTTCCTGTTTAATACTAAAATTTAGAGGGATAAATAACCGTAGAACCAAACTTCCATTTATCCTTCGGGCGTATAAAATCAATTATTTGTCGTAATTTGCGTAATAAATTTTGCTACAACTCGGTGACATTAATTTTTGGGTTATGGTAAAGAAGATAAATGAAAACAGAACTGTGCGTGTTAATTTATTAAAAGAAACAGAAAAGAAGTTATTAAAGAAAATTTATTGAAGATACAAATAAAAAAAAATTGTATATTTGTTGTGATCGTCTTTCCATGATAATTTACCAGAAATATGGAAATTTTGAAAATATACGATGATGACATAAAGTTGCTCTTGGTTTTATTTATTTATTTTATTTAGCTTTTTTAAATGGTTTCTATATATAAATACCTAATGTACGTTGTAGTTATTTGATAAACAAAAGAAGTAATTATAAATTCTAATCATTAATGTAACAAACGCCAGAGGCGCAACATAGTTATATATAATTTATATTACTATTTCTTGGATAATTCTTATGTAACAATCGTCTGGACGTGTTGCAACATTATAAGTGACAACCGGTAATACTTTTGGTTTTAATATTCTTGTGCAACAATTGCCCGAACCAGAGGCACAACATTAATCTTTTTAAACTGTAATACTCGTAGTTATATTGGTGTGTGGTGATCTCGGTTTCTTCTGCCGTTGTAGTCGTTCTGACCCTGCTCTTTGTTTTCGCTTATTTAATTCCGTTTACAAAGTCTCATTTGCCTTCATTTCTGATTATTTGTACTTAACTAGGGAAATTACTTCTCAGACACACATGGCTGAAACTAGCTGGAACAAAACCTCGCTAGGCACGCAGTCCTCTGATTGCTTCCTGTTAGTGACATTACTAGCAGGTCCAGTATTCATTACAGTTTTATTTAAATTTTGTATTTTTCATTGTAATTCGTGTTTAGACATTCTAAAAAAAATTGTTTGTTTTTTTTATGACTTTTGAAAAAAGTTAAGAAATCAAAACCTAACCAATTTGAAAACTGAAAATTTTCGCTCAATGTTTTTTTACCATTTTCAAAGTAATTGAACTCACCAGCAACAGTGTCAAAAACGATTGTCTACTACTTTTGGGCATAAAGCTCCATCAAAAACAAATATTTATGGTTTAAAGAATTTCGTTTTAGTCGCTCAGCGATGACGCGTTTATGGAGATGATCGTTATCTTTCGATAGCGAAACTGAAGAGAATTTAAATCCTGTTCGCAAGATAATTGAAGATAGACATGTGTCATCAAAAAATTGATGCTTTATCAGCCGCCCTTGTAAAGCAATTATTTGAGTTTTTTCAATTTGCAAACATATTTAGGTTTTTCTTAGTTTATTACTCTCTTATCGAACTTCTTAAAAAATCAAAAGATTTCATTAACTACATGAGTTTAATAGCTTATAAAAACATCTTCTAAGATTATCTTATAAGATAAAAATATCGTATAAGATAATAATACTATTATGTTAATGTTAACTTATAGCATATAACGTATATATGACAACAATTTACTATGTATAATCAACTGGTGATTTCGCATTTATTGGAATCAATAATGATACACTTGTGACGTAGAATGTTGATTAAAATAGAATTATTCACATAATCAAAAATTTTCCAAAAATCTAATAATTGTGTTTAAATCCTTAGACAGAGAAACATATATGTATTACCTACTCTAAATTTAAGTATTTTCGAGTTCGACATACAAGGTGGCCAACTAGAAATTGTAAATTATATAAAGCATTTAGTGATTTGATGTGAGACATTTCTTTATTGTTGATTTATTATGATAAAACCACCTAGGTAACAGTAATATAATAATTTTATTACACACTAGTGCGTAATGAAATAATAAACAATCTAATATTGTTAACCACGATTAAAACGCAAAAAATTATAAATATAAGAGACAAGTTTCATTCATTAAATTTTGAAAATGACTTAGGGGAAAACATGTAGTGTAAAGTAGTTATCCGAGCCGGCAAAGCTTTTTCTAAAACCAAGTCCAATCGCGACGAGCAATATCAGATCATTCTCAGATCATTCAATTCAGGATAACCCCACAAAGTTCCGAACGATATTTCTATTTCAGTCTGTACGATATTTCTATCATTTTTATTTCAAGAACACAAATTTTCTACAATGTTTCCCACACATTTTAACATTATGGCAAAAACTGTAAATTAAATTTTTAGATTAAATTTGGGTCTAAAGATCAAGAATTTTGTTTAAACAAATAATCCCTAAATTTAACGATTAGATTTAATTTAATTTTCTTAATATAATTTCAAAACTTTCCCTTAAAATTTTTAATCAAAACTTTTCAAATTAAATTAAAATTAATTTTACTCAATAAACTCAACAAAAGATGGGTAAAAAAAATTAGAATAAAATTCATGTCAAATAAAAACTTTAAAATTAAAGATTAAGTAAGCGTAGAGCAATACTTGTTTGTCAAAATAATTGAGGTTGTTAAAACTATTTCTTTACATTTTTTTTATAAGAACAAGATTATGGTTTGATGATTATTAATCATTATTGATGATTATTAATCATTTGTCTGTTGTCGTGCATAATTGGAATAATTTATTTTTTATTCGCCTACATATTAAAGTTTTACTCTATTACTGTGATTTGCGGCTTTAAAGTATCACTTTTCAACTATTTATTTTGGTGTCATAGCTACGTCCAAAAAAGTAAAAAGCATTTGTATTTTTTTAAATTCTATGAAAAATAAAAATGTTTATCAAAGTAACCCTCAAATTCAGAATTTCATTATCCAATTAATATAGTTGTTATCATTTGTTGTCATAGCTACACAATGATTTGAAAAAAATAATAAATATTTTGTCAAAGGTTACTTGTTCCACATATTTTTATTTTAAAATTTATGAAAATTTATAATTTAAATTTAGAATAAACAACTTTTCTTAAAATATTTTGCTTGCGGCGAATAAAAAATAGTGTATGATGCACGGACGTAAGCTATTTTGGACTTAATGTGGGTGCAAATCTCGGCTAGCGCCTCGATTTGCAAACTCCACATCCGTCCAAAATCTTTAGCTTTACGTCCTAGCATCATAATGTACTATTTAGTTCAAGCATTTTATCTAAATCTACAGTCACCCTTATAAAGACTTAATCTGAAAAGATTACAGATTTAACTAATTTTTAGGTTAATATCATATTGATGGTTTTATGTCAATAACTTTGGAAAATAGAGTAAAAAAGAGCGAGCCTAGAACACGCGTCAAGATCCTAAAAATATTTCACTTCATTTCAATTACTCCACATTGGTCCCCGTATGGAGCATTATTGTCTATTTTCGTTTTTTGCATCTGTCTAAAAATGTGATATATGAACAGGTGATCAAAATTTGACATAAAAACTTGATTAATTTTCACACTGGCACAAACACTTGTCAGGATCCCACACTATCATAGACAGAATGCTGTTGTTGTGACACATAGTACAACACTTTTTGTACAAGAAACAAATGTATGTAACAAAACGTGAGCAAATAAGAATAAGATGTAGAAAAAGGAAGTAAATTTTTTTAAAGATTAACAATAACACATACAAGCATACACTAAACAATTTATTGTTATTTACATTAATAATTTAAAAATATCTCTAAATACTTTATCTCAATCGTTGTTTTGGGGTTTTTGGTGTTTTGCATGAGCAAGATGGGACTGGTACTTTTTTACAATCCAGTATCCTTCGGATTGAGTTATGCACAGGTTTAGGATGAGATCGATCACAATTAGTAAAAAGGCGTTTACTGGTAGTTGGTGTAGAACTAGGTGAGCAAGATGGTGAACGCAGAGGCCTTTTCCTAGTTCTTTGGCGCATTTGCGCGGGTCTTCTGATTATCGGAGAAGAAAAAGAACTTGGACGACCTGAGGAATGTTCTCTAGAACGACCTGAAGAATGACCTAAGGCAATACCTGGAGAACATCTTGGTTTAGGTGATGGTGATCTTAACCTTGCCGTATGGAATACGTTGTCAATACCGGGTCCTTTAATTGGTTTAGCAAATTCCTGTAATATAGCTAACTCTCTGTCTTTTACTTCAATTGCCATCTGCTCCATAAATAGAATTTGGTCTAAAATATCTAACTGTCGAAACTCCATTTTTAAAGTCTCAAGCCTGGCGTTATAACTAGAAGTCTCAACTTGACTCGATTCATATCCATTAGTTCCACCAGATTCAACATTAGTTCCACCAGATTCAGAAGCCCAATATGATTCGGATGAATCACCGTTTTCTTGTTTTAACCAACTAGGACTCATATTACTTGATTGGTTTAAATATGGTCTTGGGTACGGACATTGCCATCTAGATCGACTATCTGTTTCTGGACTCCCAGCATATGGAGTAATATCAACTTCGTTATCTGGAGAAATGTTAACTCCATCGGCGATTTGTTGCTCTCGTTTTTCTGCCCATTTCGGCATATTATAATTTGGGACAACATTAGTAAAAGGCCGCGGAAATGGACACACCCATTTTGATTTTTTTAGAGGATGGAAACTGTATTGCTTTTGAAAAGGATTAAGATTCAATGGCTCATGAGAACCTGATTGATCTTCCACATATACATCGTTTGAATCACTGGTTTCTCGAATTTCAGGGGTTCCAAGAAATTGTGACAATGTACTCAGATCACTTGTGTCAACTATAAAACATGATGTTTTGTTAATATTATATTCTAATGGATTTCTAACAACTAAACTGACCTGTAAATTGAACGTTTACTAGATCACCCCTTGGTGTTGACATTGCTGCAATGTTTTCTCGAGCATTTGGAAAAAATGCAGTTTTATCAGCATTATTACTGTTGTTTGAGACGTTTGAATAATCTGATTGTGGGGAAGAACTACGATTCGGACTTGTTGATCTTGATCTAACAGGAATTTCCATAATAAATTTTTTGTTTAATTAAAATTTTTCAAATAAATATAATACAACAATTTTTTTGTAACACTAAAAATTTAAGACGTTTTAAAAATAAATCAAAGATTACTATTTTTTTAAGGACTTCAAATTAAATTGTTAGAACTTGAGTACAAACGATTACTTTTCTTTTAATTTGGATCGATATTTTAAACTTGTTCTGGAAGAAGGTTTGCCAAAACCTTGCTGTTAGACGATGAGAATTGTTCTTACGAGAATGACGCTTTGCTGAGAATATTCTTATATGAGTATGTACTCACATGAGGAAGAACAAAATTCTGAATGAGAACGACATGTGTTTTTGTGAGACTATTCTCACATATAGGGCATTCTTTTACAAATCGAACAGATTTGGAAAAAATCTGACCGACACATTTTTGATTTGGCTAAAATTTTTTATGGGTTTTATATCGATAAAAACATAAGTGTTGGAGGATTATTTTTTTTTTTTTGAAAATATAGCGGTTCTAAATTTCGTGATTTTTGGCTTCACGGGTTATTTTCGAAAATTCATAACTTCGGTTCTATTAAAGATAGAAACTGCTGTTTTGTTTTATTTTAAAGTTAAAAGATGCTAGTTTAAAAATAAAATAAAATCAATATATTAACAAATTCCTATTGTTATAAACAAATAAAATGTTCAAATCTATCTTTACTCATTGCCCACCAGTTTATCTTACCTCATTGCCCATCAGTTTTTAGTATGACCATCGTACTCTACGTTCAATTTTCTATAAAAAACGTATTTTTAATTAATGGAGAAATGATTTTTACTGTTAGAAATAAAATAATTTATCGAGCGCAGGACGATAAAAAATGTCATAAATGGGTAATTTTTTTACATACCGAACAGGTTAGGACAAAATGTGACCAAGGCATTTTTGATATACCTTAAAATTTTTTACGAGTTCTACATAAGCAAAAAGATATACGTGTTCGAGGATTTTTTATTATTTTTTTGGGCGGGAAATAGATCAAGCGGATCTAAATTTCGAGAAATTCGTGATTTTTGGCTTGAAGACTTTTCAAAAATTCTTAACTTCGGTTCTGGCAAAGATATAGACACTTTTCTGTTTTATTTCAATGTTAGAAAAACGACTTTTAAAAAAGTCTGTTATCTATAAAAATTATTGACAAAATCCTATTGTTATAAACAAATAAAATGTTAAAATCGATTCTTAGTCATTATTTAACAAAAATAAAGAATATGTAGTACGAGTGTACGACCATCGTATTCTACGTTCAATTATCTATAGAAAACGTTTATTTAATTAATGGAGAAATGAGTTTAATTGGTTACTAAATTGTAAACTTCATTTATTCTAACTGTCACTTGACGTTGAAAAGTCATTTTAACTGACTAGTAGTGTTAAATTGACAGCAGACCAGTTATGAATTTAACAAGTTAGTAGAGAAATTTGAAATTTGAAAAAGATAGTAGAGTTTTTAACATTTGAACATTTTTATTTCTTTGTTTCTAACTAACTTCTTTTCAATTAAACGTACAATTAGAATTTCCGATAATGTCGAACATTCCTGAAGCGAAATTGAATTCGCTCGTCATTGGACAATTAATTGTAGAACCTCCCGAAGTAGAAGTCACATTTATCGATATGGAAGCCACATCTGTTGAGTTTCGACCAGGAAACATTTTTTTCTCAATTTCAATTTTTTATTGATAGAATCATCCCCATTTACCATGAAAATACATTTACCATTACGGTAGGTTAAAAAGAAACGTAATTGGTCTGCTTGACGAGGACGAAGAGCTGCATATTTTCTGTACAAAGCACAAGGTTGAAACTGCAGCCCTCATCTTTGATCGTAAGTCTTCTTGTTGTTAAATTCTTTGTATTCCGTAAAGTGACGATAATATATTTCTCAACATCTTCTACGTCCTTTACCGTCAACGATAGAAGCTCGTCACACCGGCAAGCACCAAAAATTCCAAAAATTGTAATCACTTTATATAGCAACCAATAGTCAGGAGCTTCAACAAGAAATTTTTCTAGAAATTAATTTTTCCAGTGCGGAACGACAAAAATTTATGAATTTTTTTATTTATTTTTTTGTCGTCCGGCGCTCGATAAATTAATTTATTTTTAACTCATTTCTTCATGAATTAAAAATACGTTTATTTATAGAAAATGAACGTAGAATACGATGGTCATACTAAAAACTCATTTCGTGGGTGGGGCAATGACTAACGATCTATTTGAACATTTTATTTGTTTATAACAATAGGAATTTGCTAATAACTTTTATTTATTTAATTTTTTTTAACAACTAGCATCTTTTAACTTTAAAATAAAACAAAACAGAAGTTTCTATCTTTAATAGAACCGATGTTATATGCATTTTTGAAAATAACTCGTCAAGCCCAAAATCACGAAATTCTAGAAAATTAGAACCGCTGTATTTTCAAAAAAAAAAAAAGTTCTTGAAACGTATTTTTTTTTCGTTATAAAACCTATACAAAAAATGTCAACCAAATTAAAAATGTGTCGGTCAGAAAGGTGTTCAGTTTGTAAAAGAATGATCCATATTCTCATATGTGCTTACACAATGATACCAAATTGAGTGAGAATAAAAATTACGTGGTAATCAAATGAAACTATGTCTTGCCATTCGTATTTTGTCGACGATGCCGAACAGAAGCAAATTATTACTTTTGGGAATTTTAGCTGTGAAACAAGCTAAAGTGTGTGTAGTCGGAAAATTTATTTAGATCGAAATCGTGAAAATGTGTTTGATGATTTGATGGAAAAATGAACAAAACCGAAAACAGGATGCAAAAACAAGACACAGTCATGCGAAAAGCAATTTCATCACGTGAACGTCTTGCTGCTACTTTGCTTTGTTGCACTTAACTAATTATTATATGCGCCGATCTAAACGATTATATGCAACTGATTATTATTCAAATTCATGCATGCGGATGGTGTTTTAAACTGTTCACCAATTTTTTCCAATTTTAAGAATATGAATAAAAAGTAAAGAGCTAATTTCAAAATTTCCAAAAAACCAAAGCCTTTACAAACAATCGAAAAAAAAACAGCTTCAGGTATACTAACATATGAGTGCGACCTGAAATTAATTGAAATGTCAAAGGCGTGAGAAAAATCAATTATCATCTGCAGCGCATGAGAGCTGAGAATATCAGTGAGAATGTAAAATCATTCTCACGCGTACACTCACATGAGTAAGAACATCGTTCTCATGAGAACGAGAGAGAATCGTCCGATGAGAATGAGAATGCGTTCTCATCGGTGCTTACACTGTGGGGATTAGAATAAGTACGTATTTACATTAGAATACTTCTCATGAAATCGGGTGACCGACAAACAGAAATTTTTTGAAAATTCAAACTCTTTCTGACCCAAAACTTTAAAAAATGTTTCCAAAACAAGGATTAGATTTTGTAATTTTTCACAAGAATCAGAACATGTATTATTGCCCAAACACTCGTTTATTAAAATTAATACTGTGTTAAGCCAGAACTTTTACACAAACTATTAATTTAATTGCTCCCATGGTCATAGTTACTGTTACAATATAAATAAAAATAAAAAAATTCATTAAATATTGAAAATAAAAATAAAACTGGGTGCCCATTTCACTTCATTGAAGAAGTTTGTGGTGTTGAAGATTGGTACTTATGCGAGAACCAAGCTATCACAAAAGCGACCACTCTTTTCCACCAAAAACCTCTCCCAAGTGCCGTGGGGAATCAATTGGTCGGTCGATCGCATATGCTCCGCATATTTCAAGAAAAATTTAACCACACACATAAAATTTTTTATTTTAATTACACATTCTCTGAGGATAAGGGTTGAGCCACGTATTGAGTGGTAGAAGCTTCCACAGATACTTCCTCATCGAGATGAGGAAGTGCTGCTTCAGCTTCTTCTTTTTCATACGAGTGCTTTTTTGAATGTATTTATTTTGGTCCAGTTTTGTCTGGTCCTTTTGAGCTTCCTGGACGTTACGGGCTCGGGCAACGGAACTGGCTTTTCCACTTCCTGGACCGCAACGACCAACGAGTTCAACGGACCAACTTCTGGGCCTTGTGACTCCTCCATACATCTCCTTTGTTGTGGTGTTTGTGG